>CM074121.1:14505033-15105033 GCA_037177725.1 Cyamopsis tetragonoloba | reverse complement strand
AAACATGTCATATGCAACAATAATAAATTGATAAAAAAACACTAAAACAAAGGAACAGAAAATAAAAGTTGTATTAATATCAAAGTGATAATAGTAAAAGGTCTAATAACAAAACAAATATAACTAAGGATTAAGATCTATGAATACCTGGAATTTTGTTAACCAAAGCGCGGGCTTTCTCAGCTCGTTTAAGATTAAGATGAGTACCTTTTCCAGCATTGTATCGATTTTCATCCTATAAAAAACAAATGTATAACAAAGTTAATAACAAGTAAACAATGGTAAATATGGGAAGAGGAATCTACTTGCACCATTCAATATCTTTCTTTATAAATATGTAGTTTTAGCAATTCTACTATTGAACTATGCTATTCAATGTATACAACAAAGTTGTTTCCGACTTAAACCCATTGCAAGTTAATCCCCACCTATATATCTATATAACCATAATGAAAATATCAAATGAAGATTAAACTACTAACCCTGTTGTACTCTTCAAGCCAAGACTCTTCATCACAAGATGACAACCATTTCTCAACCTTTTCAAGAATTTCTTTTCTTATAAAAGCTTCCTCTTTGACCTGGGCAATCTGAAGTTCAAGTTTTCCAAGCAAACAAGCAGCGTCTACGATTCCTACACAAGAAAATAAGATGTAGAATTTAAGTTTGCACAAGAAATAATTTCACAAATACAGAAGTAACATATCTCACAAGAAAGTTACCAGACTCTATAGCTTCAACACCATATTCCACTATATTGTCAATGTCTGGAACTAAATGAGTCTTTCGACAAATCTCCTCTAGCTCTTCTCTTTTCTTCAAAACAAGCTCTTTCATTTTGCTTGACTTTAACTCTTCTAACCTAGACACTTCTGCCTCAACCTGCACGAGATTATTACTTCTATAGGAATTCCACGCCACATAAAATCAAGAAATCTACTCCTTATTTTCTATAGTAACTTATAACTCACATAATTTATGAATTCGTCTGACAAGGTGTTTGGTTCTGTTACTTCATCTTCAGAAGCAGCAATATTACATGTAACATTTTGAAACATTTGTTGCTCTTCAATAGGTGTATCCATCAAATTCCAAAGCTCTAACATTGTTGTAGCTAGATCTTGGAGCTGCCACATCATAAGCAATTTACAACTTTCAACAAGAGGAAATAACATGAATTAATTAATACAAAGTTATGTTTCATATATAAAACAGTCTTTACCTTTTGCATTCTCTGTAATTTAACTTCTCGAAATTCTTGAATAGCATTGATCAATTGCCTGATAGTATCATCATTTACACTCTTTGGTACTTCAGAATTTCCTAAACTAGGATGGACTCCATTGGCTGTCTGCTTAAAGTCCAAAGAAAGTACTAAGCAAAGAGAATTCAAACTATACAAGTGGTCTTGGATCTTCTTGAGGCGATCACTCTGCATGAAGAGAAGATGCAAGTATTCACTAATAAAGAGCAACACGACAATATATGAAGTGTGCGTATGTTTTTATGGTGTAAAAGTAAATTATCGACCTTCTCCTTTTGAAGTGCATAAAGTTGTCTGTGCAATTCTTCAAGCTTTTTCAATGATAAATCAGATTCATCTACAATGGCTTCATTAAATTCTATTGAACCATAAATCTCATTTGAGATACTTTGAATCTGCTCCTGAACTTCTACAAATTGATTTCTACGCTCAGACTTCCTTTTTTGCATTTCCTCCAACTCTGGAAGAATTCTTGCTTGCTCTTCCTTTAAGCTTCTAGCATTTTGATCATACTAGAAAAGAACGCGAGGAAAAAAAACGATCCTCTTTTTAGTAGATCAAGTGAATGGGTAACAAATAATCTTGAAAGCAAAATGCATGACAGTGACAACCAAAAGACTATGAGCTATGGATATATTTTTTTATGCAATAACATATTTTATTTGATGATTCCCCTATACTAAACAACTACATTTAGTACATAGCCGTGAAAATATAGTTTAGATACAAATATGTGTATAAACTTATATTGACACTAACAAGTTAGTTATGTTAATACGTCTTAGATAACCACTTCCAAAACGTAGATAGTAGTAGTAACTAACTAACTACTCTATACACAAATAATCAAATTATTGTCACTCAAATATGACATTAAACACAATTTTATTTAACTTACCATTTTTATCCAGCCTATTTTTCAAGTACACATACATACCTTAAAACAATAGATCCAAAGATTATCAATTAATTAATATCATGAAATATCAAACCTGCCTAATATGTACAGGTCGCTCTCCCATTGCAGAACAGATAGCAACAAGCTCGGCCTCAGAATCAGCAATTTCCTGTCTTAGTTGAGCTCTAGACTGATTTGCTTTATCTATCTTTCTTCTATATACTTCTAGACACTCTTGTTCAAGCTCAAACAACATTTTATCTTTTTCAGTCTCTGTCTCCCCAATTTCATCCCATATTATCTAATTTTAAAGAGGAAAATAATACAAGACAAACGGTAAGAGCTTTATCAGAGTTCATTGAATTTTTCTCAGTTGGACTTTAAAGGGGAAATAGGAAAATCAGCTGCAACAAAAGTTAATGTATACCTGAAGTTCATGAAGAAATGCTCCACACGTTTCCGTTTGCAAAACTAAACCATTTTGAGGTTTTGACATTTTAGAGCACTAGTATCTACAAAAAAAAAAAAAAACAAATTCTCTTACCCCATTTCCAAAGAAGAAAAACAAACTAAAAGAAGCGAGACTTGAAAGACATGATCCGTTTTTAATCTCCATGTATCATGAATTTAAATCTGTTGTCGATGACAACTACGACGGATATAAAATCCATAATTAATAACTAAAAAGGTCATAGTCCAAGAGGAATCTAGTTCGTGTATAAAATTACTTATCAATTAAAAGATGGTAATAAGAAGAGTGAATGCAGAATATATTATAGATAAGAAACACTTTAGTTCAAAGCATGATGATATTGTATTTAGGACCTTCCATTGGGAGAGAAAAAAGGTGACCATTAGTACCATTTGATTATGGAATCAACTAAAGGTTAAACAAGTGAAGCTATGACAAACTTAGAAACTCTATTGTTCTCTTAACTAAGCAAATACTTATGAAACCCATATAATTCTCAATACTATTACAATGATAAAAATGACGGCTAGATAAATTCACCTCAATTGCTTTTTTTTTTTCTGGAAATTTGAGCTTTTAACAATACATGATATTGCCGTTTGATCAAGGTAACAGAACTTTAAGATCTATAACCCATATGAACTTTTTCTCAACCGAAAATCTTCAACGGAAAAAAAAATTGTTGATAACCAAACAAAATGGATTGAACTCTAATATTATAAAAATATCTCTATCACTAATATGATTCGGGAGAATATAAGGAATGCAATGTAGCTTGAAAAAATGGTAACGAAATGACAATTGAAAAGAAGGGTGCAGAACCAAAACACACACACACAAAAAAAGATACAAAAGCTAGAATATCTCAATGACATTGGTTGAGGAAGACACAAGCAACATGAAAGAAGCTAAATTTGGGGTTTTTCTCTTCTTCTTTGTTTTTTTTTTTGAAAAATTCATGGAACCAACGTTAGATATCATGTTGCTACACTTTTCTAACAAAACATAATAGGATTTCGCGAGATTCCAAGAAGCACAGATGAAAAACTTACCGAATTAGTAAATGATGCCCCTGAACAAAAGGGATTGTGAATTGCTGTTGCAAGAAGGGGGAATGCTTACTCGTGAGAAGATGAAAATAGAGTTTTTCAATAAAATGCAGCTTTAAAATATTTGAATGAGATAAGGAATTGAATTGAAGAAAGAACACAGAGACGGAGAGAGAGAAAGGGAGAATGTAGCCGTTTGCGGAAGGAGGACATTGAAGACCGCTGGTGTGGTTTATGATTTGGTTTGTTTTATGATTATTTCTTTTTTTAATTCCTTTTTTTAAAGGGGTTTATTTTGCGGTAAATTGAGACGTCATTCCTCACCTTAAAATTATGCAACCAATATTATTATCTCTAATTCTTTTTGTTAATTACTAATTAACCGTATTTGAAAATAAAAATAGGTAATTTTTTTTTAACAAAATGAGGTGTTTACAATAAAATTAATATTTTTTTTAAAAAAAAGGCATGGCGCTAATCGAATAAATGACCAAAATAATCCCGGACTTTGTCATCACCATTCAAAAAGATCCCTAACAGAATAAGGAAAATTAATCACTGGCTTTGTCCCCAGGTGTTCAAAATGGTCCATACCGTTAACACACATTAACAGAGTCATGGCATGTTACGTGCCACTGCAGAAGCTCAAAACGGCAACGAAAATCAAACGCTTTGATCTATGAGAAGTTGAAAAAAGGGTCATTTTCGTCCCTGTTCACTCCTCTTCCTCCATTTTTTCGGAACAAAAATTAAGAAAAATGACCTTTTTTTAAACTTCTCACGAATCAAAACACTTGATTTTTCCTCATTTACTGATATGATGTCATTTTGAGGTTCCACCATGACACTTAACGTGCCACAGCATGACTCTGTTAGTATGTTAGTGGTATGAATCATTTTGAATGATATAAGATAAAGTCAGTAACTATTTTGCTTATTAAGTCATGGATCATTTTGGACAGTACTAATAAAATCTAGGATTATTTTAATAGTTTATTCAACACTAATCCATGTGACACTACCATATTTATGGAAGAAAAAAAAACTATGTTGAGTATATTAAATTGTGCTTGTCCAACTAGAGCCATGTGAATTACCATAACTTAATTAATTAATAATAATAATAATTATAATAATAATAATAATTATAATAATAATAATAATAATAATAATAATAATAATTAGATGTCATGGTGCATGTGCCTATGGTATGGCAACTATCCTAGTGATGCCAGTCGACCTATGATTTTGAATTATGCTAATCCATGTGGACGTCAGGTGAATTAACGCCTACCATGCCGTAGTACCTCAATCTTGAATTGCCCCCTAATGCCCCACTCTCACTATAAATACCCTCGATCTCTACTAACTTATTTTCACTTTCTTGCATTATCATTTTAAGTACATGCTTGGAAACGTTTTTTTAGGAGAAATAATCACTTATTTTTTAAAATCTCTCGCAGAAAACTTATAAAAATAAGCGATTATTTCTTTAAAATAAGTTAATCCAAACACACTCTAAATGTCTCACTATCACTCACATCCTCTTTTCTTGAAAGGTGGAACTAAATTCAACAAATATCAAATGTTTTATACATCAACATCAATAAGATGCTGAAGGTCTTGTGATCATTCTTACAATAAAACATGAAAGTTAATGAATAAGAGCCCCCCAGTGTCAACTGCTACTTTGATCAATTTATGAGTTTGTGTATCTAAAGCACGATTGATACATGATGGCATACAGACATTAAAAGAAGATGCTATGTGTTTGTAATCTAGGACTACTTCATGAAAACTAGAGATATTTTTCTTTCTTCTGTTTCACGAAAATATCAAGGCAAACCAATATCTATGAATATGAACAAAATTCTTTCCTTGTTACTTTAATATTTTCAATGCCCCACGCTAGACATAAAGATTGTGCCACTTTTCCCCCTAAAGCCTCTAGGGTAAGTCTTACTCTTACCATTAGCATATTGGAAGCATTGTTGATAACAACAAAGCCAGTCTTATCAAATAAGTAATTTTAAAATTATTTATCAAAATGGGGTAGTTTTGAATAAAAATAATATTTTTTTAAAAAAAAGGTATAACACTAGTCCATGTGACACTGCCATGTTGACGAGCACAAAAAAATTGTGTTGGGTCTTGTGAATTGTGCCTATTCAAGTGGTGCCATGTGAATTACCGTAACATGTCATGTTTCAGGTGCCTATGGTGTGGTAGCTATCCTAGTAATACCACTCGATCTATGGTTTTGAATCATGCCGGTTCATGTGGGCTTCAAGTGGATAACGGACGCCTACCACCTGGTAGTATTCCCCAACCTTGAATTGTCTCCCTAGTGCCCCACCCTCACTATAAACACCCCCAACCCTACCATTAACTTATTTTCACTTCCTTGCATTATCATTCTAAATGTCTCACTATCACTCACATCATCAATTTTTGAAAGGTGAAACTAAAATCAACAAATATCAAATGTTTTATACATCAACATGAATAAGATGTTGAAAGTCTTGTGATCATTCGTATAATAAAACATCAAACTTTAATGAATAAGAGTGTTCCCACTATCAATGTTACTTTTTCTAATTTATCAGTCCCTGCATCCAAAGCATGATTGATACATTATGGCATACAAACATTGAAAGAAGATGCTCTATGTTTGTAATCTAGAATCAATTCATGGAAACAAAAGATATCAGTCTTTCTTCTCTTCCACAGAAATATCAAGGCAAACAAATCTCTATGAATATGAATAACATTTAATCCTTGTTAATATTTTTTACGTCCCACGCTAGGGATAAAGATTCCACCACTTTTGCCCCTAAAGCTTCTAAGGTAGGCCTTACTCTTGCCATTAGCATATTAGAAGCGTCATTGAAAAAAACAAACCTTAGTCCTCTCCGTGCTCTTCTTTTTAATGTTGCATTAATAAAGACATGAGTGATGAAATCTCTTTGCCCAAAACTGAAAATGAGTCAACATTATGGGTTACATACCTTGCTCAAAATGTTCGCAACAACTCCACGCTTGTTGGTTCCCAATGAGGAACTAGGGGGTCAACCGAAGATGGCTAGAAATTAAGTTTATGGGTTAATTCTTGTAAGGCCAAATGTGGACATCATGGAGAAAGAAGCCCAACGTAAAATAAAGGTTACACTAAAATGGGTCACATTCCTTAAAGTTAATGATGAAGACTTGGGCTCAACTTGAGGACATCAATTTGGAAAGCCCAATTCACATAATTCAAGATGCACTTATGGGCTTGCAATTAATAGTTTTTGGGTTATTGAACTTGGGTTTGATAATATATTAAACAAAGCCCATTTTCTTAGTTTTGATGTAATTTTTGTATGTGTTTTTAGGCTGAATTTTACACATGTCTTTTAGTCTCACTTTTGTGTGTTTTTAATGTATTTTTAGCCATTAAGTCATTATGATATAATGAGAATTTGTTTCTAGGTTTAATGTTGGTAGGCATCAAATGCAAAGTGAAAGTTATAGTAAGAATTAAATGCTTAGTATAATGTGTAGAGAAAATTCAACGTGTGAGCATTTCACTTAGCTTATAAATAGGGACCCTTTTTAATGCATTTTGAATAAGTTGAATTTCAATCAAATATAAGTTTTTCTCAAGTGTGAGAGATTTTCTATAGTTCTTGAGTAACAAACTAAATCTGATCTTATCAATCTTTGATTGTGGCGGTCAACACTTATGACTTATCACTCAAATTCTCATCCATTTTCTTTGGTGTGGCGTCCATACATCCTTCCCAAAATTGAAAATTGAAGACGGTCCCCTGCCTCAAACGCGTCATTTAGTTATCAGAGCAAGGTTCATGGTTTAAAATCAATTTACTTTGTGATTATGGCAAGAACAAATGGTAGTAGTGCTCTTATTCTTGATGAGAGTCTCTAAGATTACTAATTGATGCTTTCACGGCTCAAATGCAAAAAGTGATGAAAAAACAATTAGCAGTATTGGATTAAAAGATAAACCGACTCAAGAGGAAAGACATTCTAAATGAGAGATTTTGTATTTGAAAAAGTAGAGAGGAGAATAACAAAAGAAAAAAGGGAGAGGGAAATTAAGAGTCTCTCTACAAAAGAATGTGAGGTGAAGAGAAAATTATTTTCAAAACAGCACTTGCATAGTGTTTTCTTGAAGACTTTTAATACTAATGCTTATCACTTGTATAGTGTTGTTGAGTCAATTTTGTAGAGAATCAAGGAAGAATTTCCAAAGGAATGTGACCTATTTTGATGAAGCCTTTATTTCATGTTAGGCTTCTTTCTCTTTGATGTCCACATTTGGCCTCACAAAAATTAACTCAAAAACTTAATTTCTAGTCATCCTCAGTGGATCCCCTAGTTCCTCATCAATTCCATCAGGGGTAAACCAACATTTGTTTACTTTCGTGAAAAGAATCGTGATGGAGAAGAAAGTGAATTACATGGAGAGGTAGATGAAAGTTAGGTTTGAAGACATAACACGGTTAGGATTTGACAAATTGGATAAAAAAGGTACATATTTCCTCAGTAAGTCCCATGATGTCATTTTTTATAATAAGGTGGTGGATGAGACGAAACCAAATGTGTCATATAAACATTCCACTAATTCTACTAATAGAAATGATAAATAGTTAATATTTTTTTAATAGGTAGTTAACATTTTGGACTAAATGACTTTAGGACTTGCTTGCGTTTAACAACAATAGATAATTTATGTAATTAGAGACTAATAGCTTGTTTAATACTCATTGAAAGTACTTTGGTTTCCTTTAAGTGAGTGGACTATAAGGCGAGACAATAAAAGTGCATCACTCTTAAACTTTCATTCAAAATAAGTCAACATTGATAAAATATTGTAACTCAAATCAAAAGTATACATACTCTTTTTTAAAAAAATAAAAATATATTTTTTAAAATTTTTTATTTTACATACCCACTCACTTAATTGGAGTCAACCTACCATCTCAAAGATAAAAGATTAAAGAGACAACCATGTCAAGTAATTTTGTTAATCCAATAATTCCTAATCCTTTAAATAATACTCTCTCCATTTCAAATTTTTTTTTGCACATATATTAAAAAAAGTGATTAAATTAGAAAAAAATATCATAAATAAACTAAATTGACCATATAAATAATAAGGATGTAAGTATGCCTAACCAAAAAAAGGGATGTAAGCATTTTTATTAGTATGAGATAAAATTAAAAAAATTGATTATATCTTAAAATTCTAATGACAATTAGTATTTTGAAACTTGAAAGGCTTAAATATGTTTTTGCTCCCTATAAAATAGACTATGTTTGGTTTTAGTTCCGAGTAATTTATTTTTTTGATTTAAGTCCAACACTTTCAAAAAATTGTTGATTTTAGTCCCTAAAGTCAAATAATGAGTTTTGTGCCAAAGGTGACCTTGCTAATTAATTATTTAATTAATTATTAAATTAAATAATAAAATAAATTAATTAAAAAACAAAAGTTATTTTTTTTCCATCTCTAACTTTCCCCTTTCTCTTCCCTCTCATCCCCTCTAACCTATCTAGAGATTAAAAATCCACATAGTTCTAACCCAAATATGTAGAGAAATTAGCCGGGCTAGGAGTGAAGGTTGGAAAATTCAGAGAGGATGGAGATCAGAAAGAATATGTAAATAGTGAACTGCAGCTGCGAAGCTTCCCCACAATACTATTTTTCCCTCAAACACTCTCCTTGACCAATAAAATGACAGAGAAATAGCGTCGAACATTGTGGTGGCAATGGGGTCTTCACGGCGGCGAGCACCAATGAGTGTCCAAAAGTTTTGGCACGCGCTTGTGAACTTGGCAACATGGTGACTGCGAATGCGTGAGAGACCATGTGACAGTGATGAACAGAACGTCTTGGGGAAAGAAAACAACGTAGTGTGGGAGATCGGTGAGGAATTAGTGGATAGTCCATCGTCGCCTTCTGGAATGGCGTGTTCAGATCTGAGTCTCCACCTCGACCTCCGTTCTACGCTCGAATATGCCTCCCACAGGCAAAGATATGTTTGACGTTGTTGCTCCTTTTGTGTTAGAACGAAGGGGACATGGTAAGTGACGATGACAAGGACGAAATTTGACGAAGGTTAGGGATGATGGTGAGGGAGAATAAAGCTATGAAAAAGAGAAATGAGGGGGTGGTACTTTGCCCACCACACACACTTCTTTGTTCATCACACATTATTTTTTTTCTTTTTTTAACCTTCGCCCGGAACATAAGTTCTGTTTTTTGACTAAACCCCTATAAAACGTGAATGCATACGAAATGGAACTTATTTTCCGTATCATACGGAACTTAAGTTCCGTATCATACAGAAGATAAGTTTCGTATCATACGGAACATAAGTTTCATTTTTTTTTTACTTTTGATTGAGAACATAAGTTCCGGAACATAATCGATCTATAAACCAAATTATACATGACATGTTAAATTATGTGTGTGCATAAAATATGAAAATCATTAGTCTGTTTTGTGGGAACTAGGAAGCAGCATTGTACTCATTCGGCACTGTCACTTGTTTAACATTACGAAGCAATCTAAAAGTTCGAATTAAGCCCGTTCATTATTTGATCCTTCACACACATGCGCAAACAAAAAAATTTCAAATGTGATCCGCTAGTATTACATACCAGGAAATGACCACCTTACAGATGCTCTTACAAGTGGGCTCCACACCCTCCACACGTGGGCGCCACCGGCCTCTTGCCAGGGCTAATGTTGTCACCGTCATTCTCTTTGCAGGACACCATCACTTCACCATTGGGAGGCACGTACTCGTCTCGGTCACCGAATCGACCGGGCTCTGATACCATCTTACAATTTGGGTTTGGGCCTAACTCAATCCCAAAAGCTAGCTTGTAGGATGAGGTTTGCCACACCCTTATAAACTCAACAATGGCCATCCTCACGCCCAGCACTACACAACTGGATCGTGGACAAACAAACGGGTGGCCCAACAATATGGGACTAACAAACACCCAATAACACACCCAACAACATGAGCACCCAACAAACTGATCTAGGATAGGCTCTGATACCATCTTATAATCTGGGTTTGGGCCAAACTCAATCCCAAAAGCTAGCTTATAGGAGGAGGATTGCCACACCACTTATATATTCTATGGTGGCCCTCTTTCTAGTCGATGTGGGACTTGATCTTAACAGATGCAACTCCCTTTACGTAAGTGAATACAAAATAAATAACCAAGAACACTAGTTGCAACTAGTAACATAGGAGAGATAGAAAGAGGATTTTATATAATAGGTGCAAGGTCAGCATGAGAAGCCAAAGAATTTCATTTTATCACATCGAATAATTTGTTCTCAATCAAAACTAAAAGAAATGAAACTTATGTTCCGTTTGATACAGAACTTATCTTCCGTATGAAACGGAACTCATCTTCTGTATGATATGGAACTTAAGTTCCTATGATACGGAACATAAGTTCCGTTTCGTATGCATTCACGTTTTACAGGGGTTTAGTAAAAAAAAACGGAACTTATGTTCCGGGCGAAGGTTAAAAAGAAAAAAAAAATAATTTATGTGATGAACAAAGAAGTGTGTATAGTGAGCAAATTACCACCCGAAATGAGGGTGAATAATGAGGAAAAAAGTAGGGGGAAGGAATTGGGATTTGGGGAGACAGCGGAAATGAGTGAGAGGGATTTTTTATTTTTTATTTTATTGAAATGTTAAAAAATAATATAAAAATATTTGGTATAAAGTGTTGTTTCGCAAGAAATCAATTAATTGGGTTTAAGGACCAAACTCATATGATTTTTTAAAATTTTGTACTAATGTCAAAAAAAAAATAAAATTAAGGACTAAAAAAAAAAGAGTATTTTATCGAAACTAAATATATATTTAAGAAGTTAAAATTCTAAAAATCAAAAGAAATGAAATGGAGGGAGTAAAAATCACTTTGTTTAACACAAACCAGCATCACAGCCTTTTTGTCTTTCCCATCCCTCTCTTCTTCACTTTCATCTCTTCATTTCGTTCCAATGGCTTCTTCCATTCGCACCTTCTCTTCTTCTCTACCCACAATCTCTCCTCACGCTTCCTCCCATTCAAACCCTAACCACCCATCATCTTGCACGCTCCTTCTCACCTCTCTCTTCGGCACCAGAATCACCCTTCAACGCTCCTCTTCTCCCCGTTCCATTCCCAACAAGAATTGCCGGGCGACTTCAGCAACGGTGTCGTTTAGCCTCCCCACCCCGTAAGTTTCTCTCCTAAAAACCCTTGAACACAATTGGGTCTCTCGAATTTCCTTCTGGGTCGTCTTCAAGTGCCTTAAAGTTTCTCCCTTTATTTTTGTTTTGCAGGAAACCCCAATCGGGTACCCCAGAGAAAACGCCCAAGTGAGTTCGTTTGTTCTTTTCGTTTATCAGTGGCGTAATAATGTAATTGGGTTGTTGTTGTGTGTGTTTGAGGGTTGTGTGTTTGGTTCAGGTGGTCAGCGAGGGCTATAAAGTCGTATGCAATGGCGGAATTGGAAGCGAGGAAGCTCAAGTATCCTAACACCGGAACGGAGGCGCTTCTCCTGGGGATTTTGGTAGAAGGTTTGCTACAATTGGAGTCTTTTGAATTTCAGTAATAGCATTGCCATATAAAACTGTTTTTGCCATTGAACTTGTCTATTAGACATAGTATAAGTGCAGTTTTTTGTAATGTTGTAACTCAAGTAAGCAAACATATTTTAAGAAGTTGCAAGTTTTGAAGGGAGTGAAATAGCAGTTTGTTTCATATATCATATAGTAACAAAAATAACTTAGTAACTAAACTTAGTGTTATGTTTGTACTTTAGTGATAAGTGAGTATTGGGTTGTGTAATACATAGATATGTGTATCCTATGCTGTGAGTATTGGAACTGGATATGTACCTAGTATAGTGGGTCAAGTATTTACAAGTACCTATGCATCATAGTTGTCTAACTGACATTATCTAAATGGCGAATTTGTGTCCTCTTAAGTTTCAGTATGAGCAATGCATTCACCTGTAGTTAATGTTCATGTCTGTTGCTGGCAAACATTTTCATGTTTTTATTGTACATGCTATAACTGTTTTATGTCACATGCACATTGCATTGGATACTAAATTGTTTTTTTTCAAGTTGCAAAGTAGTTAACAGAACTCTTAAAATATGGGCGGGGTCAACTTAGAGCCGAAGTTGCCAGTCATAATTGGAATAGTAGTCCTGATTGTGACCTATTATTTATGGCTTTTATGAGAATTTGTTTGCCATAATTTATACCCTTCCAAAGTTCCGATTACCAATTGGATTCATGCATGTCGTTAGGTTGTTATTGGCATAGCTCAATTGTCTTTTATAAGTCTATGAGAATACATTAAATGAGAATCCATTCAAAGCTTGATATCTGCTGGGGTTAGGTACCTGGCACCATGGCTTCAAGAATGATATATCAATCTACCATGGTGCAAACATCCTTAAGTTTAAATTCATTTAAAACTATCATTTACTTGTAGCTTTTCTCTCTACTATGTGAGGAATTGTATAGTATACATCCTACATTCTCATGGAATTAAAGTGGGTTCTGTTACTGTATAATGACCGTGGTTGTTTCCTTTGCCATTATAAATTTTAGATGTCATCACCTAAGCTAAATGTGCCATTCAGAATATTGTGTCAGGGTTTATTATTCTTCGTTTCTTCTTGTTGAAACAAAGTCATCTTTAAGTCTTGTCAGCAACATTATGCCATATGGAATTCTAAAGGCATCTGTGTTGAGAAGTTGATTGAATCTGTACACCCCTGAGCACTTAATCAAATTATGATTGTTCTACCAGGAACAAGTAAAGCTGCAAAATTCTTAAGAGCTAATGGAATCACTCTTTTCAAAGTACGCGAAGAAACAGTAGAGCTACTTGGGAAATCTGACCTGTACTACTTCAGCCCTGAGCATCCACCGTTGACTGAACCAGCTCAGAAAGCGCTTGATTGGGCAGTTGATGAGAAATCTAAGTCAGGTACGCATGGTTTGAGCTATGACAAGCTTACGCATCAGCTAGTATTCCCTTGTCAAATTGTTTTTCAATTGAACATATTGATTCATTGTTCGGCGCCATCAAGTATTGTTACTTAAATCATGAAATGAAATTTATTGGTGAGTTTGTAAGGTCAAGTGGAAAGAAGCTTTCAGATGTCATGTGCTTGTTCTGTTAGTAAGAAGCTACAATATGAAAAATTATTTTAAATGACATCTTTTCTTTTCCCTCATTACTTAATAAAGACCGAAAATTCAGTAATTTTTAAAACTCATTTAATACATCCAGCTTGGGTACGTTAAGCCTTAGCATGTTCATTATTTGCTTATGTCACAAGCTACCATCTCTATCAAAGTAATTTGTAACCATTCATCAATTCCCGAGCCGCCGACTAATGTTTCTTTCATACAAGATACTTATCTCACTTCTTAATAAGTTTACTTTAGTATTTGATGTTTTCTCTTGTATTTGTATGTATTTGCTAAAATTATGGCATAAAATATATAGGTGAAGCCGGGGAAATAAACGTGACGCATATACTTCTAGGAATTTGGTCACAGAAAGAATCCGCAGGCCAAAAGATCTTGGCTGCTTTAGGTTTCAACGACGAAAAAGCCAAAGAACTTGCTAACCAAGTAAGTCTCAAGTTTTGTTGCTAACCAAAGAACTGACTCTTCAATGTTAATGAGTTAATGTAAGTTTTATGTTTGTTGCAGATTAATGATGGGGATGTTGATTTAAGTTTCAAGAATCAATCTTAAGATTGTTTTTTTGGCAATAATGGTTGATTCATACCTGTTGATCCTTGATGTTGCAAGCTCTTCTTCTGAGGAAAATTAACTAAACTCTCCCTCAAGTTTATCAACAAGTCGCCGCGGTAGTGTGCTTTAGATTTCTATGTGGAATATGACAATGCACTATTCATTCTTTTTTATACAAGTTTTGTTGAAGTGAAAAATTTTGAAGTAGGGTGATGATGAAGGAATTGGAGTCTCACTCTGCTTTATTGTTCCCTTCCCTTGTAACTTTTTTCAACCCCTTTTGAGTTTGAGTTGTTTCTGCACCATTTTCCTAACAAAGAAACATTTTTTTTTTATTATTATTATTATAAAATTATAAAAAATATAAAATTAATTGTAATGGTGGCCAAAAAATAGACGATTGTTATCAGGCGAGGTTTTCTTCAAAGAAGACTGGTTTTGTTTTGTATAAAAAAAATAGTTTTGTTTTGGATGTTTTTATCATTAACAAGAAATAATCAAATACAGAGATTTCATGTCTGTTGCATGTCACTTAATGTACTCATAATACAAAATTTCACAATAGTGTCACTTAATGCACTCATTTCAACATGAAACTAAGCACACTTAGTGCATGTTTGATTTAAAAAAAAATTTAACACCATCACGCAAAAATACCAAATTGAAAAAAAAACAAACATAAAGGACTAAATTGACAAAAAAAGAATCATAAACGACCAAAGTAAAACTTAGATGAAACATAAGGGATTAAGTTGTATGATAGCTTCAAACTTTAATAAGATCTTGATAAACAATGATCTTATGACATTTGTTAAGGCTATTATAATTAGAAAAATAATTATAAATATACATTATTTTGTCTTTCAAAAATATTAAAAAAAATATATTTTTCAATACCAATTTACTTTAACTATTTAAATCCTGCCCTTAAAGTAATAAATATAATTTGCCAACTTTTATAGAAGGCAATTCTTATGCTTACATTCTAGCAAAGCAAGGATGACCATTTACATGGGGAAGTCACCTTCCTCAGAGCTTGCTGATAAATTGGCTACTACATGTCTACATTTATCCGTTTATAATTTATTAGAGTAATCTATGATTTTCTATTAATAAATTAAACTTTAATTCTTAAAATCCGTTGACAATGCAAGAAAAAAAAAAGAACTAAAAAGAAATCTAGTCATAATTATTATATTTTCTCATAAAAATTACAGTTTAATCATAATAAATATTAATTTATAAACTAACAAAATACGACATTGTTGATGGATACTCAAATAGTTAGGTCCTTTGAGCATATTAACACATGGTTTGAATTCTAGTAGTTTACGTAGAAATTTTTTTGTTGCGAAAGATGGTATACACTTCAATAATCTCAACAACTCGAAAGGATTAATCTTTAACTGTCAGCCAGAAAATACTATTATGCACACCAAATAATAAATATTTTAAAACATTTAATATTAATTAATTAATTTAAATATTTAGGTTTAATTAATATTAATATTATTTATGTACATACAGAAGTACCATCACCCTAATGCTTTATTTGGTTTAAGGGAAAGAAAATGAAGAAAAATGAGGAAAATTTTACTTTTGTTTGGATGAAATTTTTTCTAAGTATATATGTTGGATAGTTGTATTTTACACTTAAAAAAGTTTTTAATTATTTTTTTAACAAAGAAAATTTTTTTTTATTCTTCAGCAAAAAATTGGACATTATTTAAAAAAATTTTAAATTGTTTTTTATAGTTTAAAATTATCTTAAAAATTGATTCTAACAGTAAATATATCTAAATAAAAATTGATTATATTTCAGACAATTGATTTATTTTTAAACTTATTTTCACAATTAATCATAATTAATTCAAACACACTCTAAAAACAAAAAGTTCACACTTTTCTTTCCTTTTATTTTCCTTCCTCCCTTATTTTTCTTTCTACTCTACTTCTTTCTATAGTTTCAAACAGAGGGTAAAATTTCTGGTCATGCTGAAAATGCTCATTTGTCTATCACTACACTGGTGTGACTGTGAGCGACCTATTTGATTCAGAACCCTGACTCCCGCCAAACGCAAACCCTAACAGAGAGGGTTTAAGCTTGAAGACCAGAGGTACTTCGTGTCTCATCTCAACGCCGATTCTCGAACTATTGCGGTGCGTCATTCTCCGGCAACACCGCCATGAGTTTCGCTGCATACAAGCTCATGCAGTGCCCCACCGGCATCGACAACTGCGCCTCCGGTTTCCTCACGCATTCCCGCGCCGACTTCGTTCCTCTTCAACCCGACGACCTCGATCCTGAGTGGCCTTCTCGCCCCCGCCACCTCGCTCCCCTCCCTAACCTCGTCGTCACCGCCGCCAACGTCCTTGAAGTCTACATCGT
The DNA here is from genome assembly GCA_037177725.1 of Cyamopsis tetragonoloba. NCBI lineage: Eukaryota > Viridiplantae > Streptophyta > Magnoliopsida > Fabales > Fabaceae > Cyamopsis > Cyamopsis tetragonoloba. The sequence goes on along the minus strand of CM074121.1, from coordinate 15,088,150 downwards.
CCGCGTACAAGAGGAGATGACGAAGCCTGTGGCCGTCGATTCCCGCCGTGGTGCTCCCCTTGATGGTATTGCCGGGGCTTCGCTCGAGCTTGTCTGCCATTACAGGTTTCGCTTCTGTCTGGCTGTCCAAGAGTTTGAATGTGAAATTTAGAATGAGATTTTGGTCTTTTGTGCTTTTGTCTGAATTTAGGGTAAATTGTGGACTGAGCTGGGATAGTTGCGCGGATATGCTTGAATTTAGAATTTGAAGTCTAGCAGAAACTTTTTCTTTCTTAATTATTATTGCGGACTTGGTTGTTTCCAGCTTCTATAGTCATGTTGAATTTGACGATTGAGTTGAGTTGAGCGTCATCAAGCGCAATTTAAATCTAACTATTCTGCTACAGCTGTGACTCAAAATAGTGAATTCACAAATGTTTTTTCTATTTACTTTAATGGTTATTTAGTGTTAATAGATGTGTTTTGGATTGAGGTGTGGAAGCTTAATTAGTGATAATGAAAGGGCTTTCCTTATCACATACCTTACATCTTCTTTCATGTCGTGATTCAGGCTGCATGGTAATGTTGAAACCATGGCTGTGTTGAGCATTGGTGGTGGTGATAGTTCTAAGAGGAGAGATTCTATCATCTTAACTTTTGCAGATGCAAAGATTTCAGTTCTAGAGTATGATGATTCTATTCACGAACTTCGCACTAGGTGAGCAGATTTTAGAAATCAGCATTTGAAAAAAAAGACCTGCTTTGGTTCTATTGAATTATCAATCATGTTTCTAATAGTGCAATTTGTCTGGGTACTACATACATTGTAGACTCTGATTAGTAATTTTATCCAACTCTGCTTTATTCTTTCTATAGATATCTTATTTGTCTTGTTAGAAATCTAGAGAGATTATATTTGGAACCTTATGAGTAGGTAGATTTTGTATTAGAAATTTGTAAGTGAAACCTCCAATGTGGGCTGTTTAGGGAAATGGCTTTGGCATTTTGTTGTAGAATATTGATTTATGAAGGCAATGAACTTGAAATCACTGAAGGTTAGATAATTGTGTCTTGTAATGACATTCATAGGGATTTTTTCTTGTGGTCATGTTGTAGGATTAGAGGGCTTTATAAAAATTGTCTTTTTCCAATCTTTTTTCTTATGTTTTTATCGTTGTCTTGTGGTTCTCTTATTTTCATGCATTGTGCTTTTATCAAATTTTTTTGTTGATAGATTTCTTTTTGGTAAAGAGGAAAGTTAAACAAGGGTACATGTGGCTACATCAATTGGATGACTTTGAGTTCGAGTCATGTTAATGTTATTCATATGTCAAAGTTTTGAAAATTTTAAAACTAGGTGTTGTTAAGTGCAGGCTGGGGTTAGACATGGCACCCGCGTGGGGCGGGGTTGGGGAGTACTCCCCTGCTCCCCATCCCCACACCTCTATATGTCCCCCATCCTCGATCCTTGCCGTGAGGGAAGTTTGTCCCCTGTCTCATTTTTTAAAAAGCTGTTAGCTATTTTTACATATATTTCAAAGTTCAAAGGTTAGTTTCATGAATAAGCTTCCTGATCTCAGCTTTTCTAGAAGTTAACATTGAAATTTACGTTAAAATAGAGCATGACGTTAGAAAATTTTACTCCTATCCTATAATCGCTCCTGGCAAAGATTATCCAAACAGGCTTATATTTTTATTTGGATGATATTTGACTGCTATGATACTGTTGTCTGTTGGAGGTTGGATTGTGGAAAAGTATAGTACTTGCCCAGAGCAAGCTATTGACACTTCTTCTCATTTGTTGGTGAGGGTCAGGGACACTAAAATACACTGACATATATCACATCAGTTGTGAATGAAAAGTAATGTCATTTTCTTCCATGTTTTAAATTGCAACTTGCAAATGATATAACTATCCTTTGACACCAATAAGGAAGGAATGCTGAAAATATCAATTAGATGCAGTCTCTTCCGTTAATAATACTGAAGACTGAAGGTTTTTATGTAAAACTAGACAGAATTTGAATATAATAATGGAAGTGCTTGAGTGATCTTGGCTATCAGCATATTGTATTTATATATACATCACTGGTTGCAAGGGAAATAAATACATGGTTCTATTTTCAATAAAGGAAATAATTGAATAGTTTGGTTTGCATTTTCATTTCCTGTTTTCATTTTATTTTTGCTGTTTTCTGAAATTTTACAAAGGAAAAACTGAAAATGCTGAAAATAGAAAATAGAAAATGAAAATAGGAAATGAAAACGGAAAATGAAAATGCAAACCAAACAGCCCCTAATGATTTTAGTGAATTGTTTCAAACTCACTGTTGACTGTCTAAATAAATGCTTCTCAATTCTCAAGAAAGGATATTTGTATATTAAAAATTGAACGATGTTCATAATAATTTATTTTTTAGACATTCCTCTTGCCTCCCTTCTCTGTCTTTATCATCTGTGATTATTTTTACTGTTATTATCATTACTACTTCAACTACTTACATTATTTATTATTCTTTTTTGTGGGTGGGTTTTTTTTGGGGGGGACGGAGGGTTGAGGGACTTAAGGCTAGTGTTGCTTGATGGCGCAGTGTTTGCTGTAATAAACCATGGAATTCCTTATCAATCTTGTTGTTTAATGGTCTAACTGTTTCTTTTCTTCTCAGTATTTCATTTGTTTAATTGTGTGGTACTCTTTGCTAGATTATGTATGGATGGAAAGTAGAATTTCTCTTAATTTTCTAACTTATAAGGCTAATGCGTTGTCTCTAACCTTTACTTTCTAGTTCGTTGCATTGTTTTGAGGGTCCAGAATGGCTTCATCTGAAAAGAGGTAAAGAACAATTTGCAAGAGGTCCGGTGGTAAAAGTTGATCCTCAAGGCAGGTGTGGTGGAGTCCTTTTCTTTGACTTGCAAATGTTAATATTAAAGGCTGCTCAGGTATGTCTTCCGTGCTTTGTCAATTAGTTATTTTTTGTTGATTTTGTTTCCGGTGTTCTTCGTTTGCAAAAATAAATTATTGAAAAGAAATAAAAGGGACAAAAACTTCAAAATGCAGGCTGAGATGCCCAATCTTTGGACGTGTCTAAAAAGGGAATTCCCTTGAAACAACCATTAATTTGCTTAGTTCTGACTCTCTCTTGTTATCCATCTTCTTCTGTGGATGTTAGAAGATGGACTCAAGTTTCATATAGATTTTATTCTTGCAGTTTCCGTTTCTGTTTTAAATTCCTCTCCCATTCTGGAAAGTGGAAACATGGATAAGTCTGTTCTTGTAAACTCACCTTTAAAGTCCAATGTTCCACCTAAGATGCTCTTACTGTTTCGATTGTTGTACTTTAAGAAGAATTAACAGTTAACAGAAACGAATTGATGTAGATTTGTAAATCAGACGAAGATTTCTGTCCTTATGATGCGTTTTACCTTTCCAGTCAGTTATTTGTTTGGTCGGCAAACATCTGTGCTGCGGAGTGCATATTTTTCAGTTTTAGTGTGATTGGTGAAACTTGAAACTGAAAACTGGATCCCTCCTGATAGGGCTTTGGAGCAAAATTTCTCATATGCCTTTTTAGTGGTTTTGGTAGGAGTAAAGATGGCAAACTGGCAAGGTCCGTTTGCTATGTGCTTTGCTTATGATTGCAGTGATTTGATGCCTTTGGTTAGAGAAAAAGGCCAGAATTTTTTAGCATAGTTGCTAGTGACTTTAGGCTTATTGTGATATAGGGGATTGAGCAAGAATGGGATTCAAGGCAAATCACCACGTTATCTAATTTCCTTTGTGTAAATAACATTCAGTAACATAGTTAAGTTGCCAATGGCTATAATTCTATAAGCACAAGCTCAGGAGTAAAAATACCCGCTGAAGCAATACCATAGCTATAATGCTCTTCACTGAAACGTGTAACTTAATCAGAGAGGCTTTTTGTAATCCACCTAAGTTCTTGAATCTGATTGAATGAACGTAAATCATGAATTTATGATTCATTTTATTGTTGTATTTTTTTCATGAGAAAATCTCTTAAAACTATATTTTTGTTCTCTTTTAATTTCTCTCATTCATTCATTTGTTGTTTCTGCCAGGCTGCTTCTGGTTTAGTTGGGGAGGATGATGCCTCGAGTTCTGGAGGTGCAGTTGCTGCTCGCATTGAGTCATCATTCATGATAAGTCTACGTGAGTTGGATATAAGGCATGTAAAAGATTTTACATTTGTTCATGGTGAGTTTCTGACAATATTTTTATTTAGTATATTGACAGGTCCAGTTGACATCATCTATTTTTTTGTAAAAAAGTTAATTATATGCTTACTTGTTGAAAATTTGTTTTGGAGAACGATGGTAAACCATATCATAGAATCTCATGTTTTGATTTCTAATGCAACCACATTATTTCTTTAGTTGATAATTGAATGTTAGAATATATACAATTATACATGCATGCATTTGAACCCTTTCAAAAAGATCTCATTTACTCTGATTTTAATACATTTTCAAATGTGATTTATACAACTATATAAAGCATAAGCCTAGCAAAAAAAAAAAAAAACTATGTAAAGTGTAATACTTAGGTGAAGATTAAAATATTCTGTGTTGGTTTGGTCAAAATGATCTGTTTCATATATTTATTTTCTTGCTTCCGTATATGCACTTCTTTCGTAATTTGAGTATATTTTGTAGTGTTGTTTCTGAAACGAAACTGACTTGAAAAAATACTATAGTCTTTAATGCATAAGCACAATCCAAATATAACAGATTCTGGTGCTTTTTATTTCATCTCTTGTTTAAATATTTTATTCGTTCTGAAAACATGTTAATATACACTTGTTTGTATTATTTTTGATTCATGTCTTTTAAAAATTGGTTAAACATTTTGTACAGGCTATATTGAGCCTGTAATGGTGATCCTGCACGAACGTGAGCTTACATGGGCTGGGCGTGTCTCATGGAAACATCATACGTGCATGATATCAGCTCTTAGTATCAGCACAACTTTGAAGCAGCATCCACTTATTTGGTCAGCTGTTGTAAGTTCAATGTAGAGTCCAGATAACACTTCAACAATTGACCATTTTGTTAAAGTGTAAAAAGTGACTGGCAAATTGGAAGATTTTAATAGGATTTAGCTTTTTACCCTGACTATAACTATAAGATTTGATAGAGTATTTTGATTTATGGCTGGTTTGCTTAACCTGCTCCTTGGTGGCTACTATCTGTTTCGGTTATATTTAGCATTTTCTTTGTATCTTCTAATAATTTTTTTGTTTTTTTGGCTCTTTAACTCGCGGCCAAACAAAATGGCATGGGAGTAGTGTTTGTTGTGTCATGTTATCTATTTTGTTTACAATTTATTTCCTCTTTTGTAGGTGGTTAATCAATTTGGACATGGAGAATATATAATATTTTGCATGATGTTCCCTTACGTTACTTCTGCTATTTTTTGTCTCCTGTTTTAGGTTTTTTGTAAAAATTGTTTGTCATATTCATTATTTTCAGAATCTTCCCCATGATGCCTACAAGCTTCTTGCAGTTCCCTCGCCAATAGGTGGTGTTCTTGTAGTTGGTGCTAACACTATTCATTATCACAGTCAGGTAAATGTGTTGCTTAGGCAGTATTATGCAATGTCTTTTCAATTCCTGCAAATTGTAAATATATTTGAACAGAGTTTTGTTTGTGTGTGTATTTGTAATCTTTCATTTTATAGTTTTTGGTTCAGATAAGAGATGAGAAATAATCTAATTTATGAGGTGTTTTTGCAGTCTGCTTCATGTGCATTGGCCTTGAATAACTATGCTGTCTCATTTGATAATAGGTAGTGATTCTTTTTTCTCCTTGTCTTGTAATCCTTATTAGAAAGAAAATAAAAGTCTGGGCAGGTTTTTTTATAATTATTTGATGTTATCTTTCTCTTATATTCCTATTCTTTGACTTCCCCTTACGATGCTTGTTGATTAACTTTTTCCTATTGCATTTGGGTTTCAACCTTCATAACCACAATTGACTTTCTTTTCCTATTTCCATTTGATTCACATGTGATGGCTGATTTTTTGTGCAAATTTTTGCGATGATGATGATACTTGTACTCAATGCTTTTGTATACTCATTGGTTTGTCTGTGATTGTATTCTTTTTTTCCCCTAAAAAGGTTCCATTCACTAACAATCACACTTCAGTCAGGAGATGCCAAGATCAAGTTTCAATGTGGAGCTCGATGCTTCTAATGCTACTTGGTTGTTGAATGATGTGGCTTTGCTTTCAACAAAAACTGGTGAACTGCTATTACTTACTCTTGTTTATGATGGAAGGTATATATTCCTTTTTGTTCTCCATTGTTTGCTTTCTTTGTGTTGTGGGTCAAATTTTCATTTAGCCAGGTGGCAGGTAGATGAATTAGGTTAATACTAAACTCCAATTGGCATAGGAGAATCTTATTGTTGGTAGTACTCCAGATAACTATCTTCATCGTAATGGATTTTTAAATGTTCTATTGTTGCGATTGGAGTTATGTCTTTTTCATTCTTCCTCTCTTTTGTCATTCTATTATCTTATGCTACTTGTGCGGAAATGGACGGTTTTGCAGGCTTTATCTTAAGAAATTCTACAGTAAATGGTTTCTAGTTTTAACTTTCATCTGCTGTAGAGGGGCAGATGTAAATCATTTTTAGCAATCCTAGAGTTGACAGCGTGATTGAAGAAGAGTTGCTGTTTTTCTGCCGTGCAACTGTTTTTGCCATGCAATGTGGTCAATATATTACAAAACACAAGTATAATAGAACCTCCTAAGTCCTATGTAAATAAGCTGACACTTGTCTTCGTTTTCAGGGTTGTACAGAGGCTTGATCTTTCCAAGTCAAAAGCTGCAGTTCTGTCATCTGTAAGTTTGAAAAATCCATCTGTTGTGTTAATATTGTAACATTTGAATGTAGCCTTTACATATTAATTTTCTGATTGACTTTAGCTTTTTGAATATCCAAATTTTTTTAGGGTATTACGACAATTGGAAATTCTCTGTTTTTTCTCGCCAGTCGATTAGGAGACAGCATGCTGGTGCAATTTTCTTGTGGATCTGGAGCTGCAATGCTGTCATCCAATCTTAAAGAAGAGGTGCATATTGGATATCTTTAACCTATACTGCCTTATTTTGGTAGATTCCTTAAAATTATTTCTTTCACTAATTGCGAATGTGTTATTCTAATCGAAGTTTGTTCTTGGGATTTTTTATTTGATAATTTTTTAAGGCAAAATTACTTTTATATTTATTTTCTACTTCTTTGTTCTCTGTATGTAAAGTCATATATAAACTATTCTAATTTTTGCAATTTTATAGGTTGGTGATATTGAAGTAGATGCTCCTTCAGCAAAGAGATTGAGGAGGTCATCTTCTGATGCTTTGCAAGATATGGTTAGTGGTGATGAGCTATCCTTGTATGGATCTGCTCCAAATAGAACAGAATCAGCTCAGGTAGTGACTTGTTATGTGTAGAGGAGAGTCTCAGATTGAGTTGGCTTTTGACAGACTCCTCATTGGTTAATTGTCGTATTTTCTAAAATTAATAGGTGTACTAAACTCAATGAACTGGTCATATGTTGGCTGCAGAAATCGTTCTCGTTTGCAGTGAGGGATTCATTGATTAACGTTGGTCCTTTGAAAGATTTTGCTTATGGTTTAAGAATAAATGCTGATGCAAATGCTACAGGGATAGCCAAACAGAGTAACTACGAATTGGTCAGTATTTTTTTTATTTGATACTTTGAGTAATTTAATCTGACCACTGTTACCTCTATTGGACTGCCAAGTGGAATGAGATGGGGGAGGGAGAAGTGAAAGAGGCCGGTGTAGCACTTGGTTTTATATTTTTAATATCCTGTTGATCATTTCCTAAAGCCTATTGTGTCTGTCATAGTTCTGTCTTAGACCATCTCCAATGGGGGTGCTTAAATGGGTTCTTATCATTTAAGCACCCCATCTCCTTTGGAGCATGCTGAGCAAAGTTGCTTAAATTAGCAAAGTTGCTTAAATTAGCACCGGGTTCTTATAAAAAGAGTGGGCCTAATTTGTATTGAAAATAAAAAAATAAATGAGATAGTTAATTTGTAAGTACATGTGGGCCCCATCCGAAGTGCTTATTTAAGAACTTGCATTGGAGTGTTTCGGGTGCTTAAATTTATAAAGTGATATATACAGGTGGGACCCAGCAAAATATAATAAATTAATTCATAAGAACCTAATTAAGCACCTCTCCATTGGAGAGGGTCTTATTATTCAATATTTTTTGTTTAGCACGTGTTGATTCATTTTTCAGGTATGCTGTTCTGGTCATGGAAAGAATGGTTCTTTGTGTGTCCTGCGGCAATCAATTCGCCCAGAAGTGATCACTGAGGTTTGTCCATTTTTTATTGGCCAGACATGTTTTTGGTATATTTAAATATGTCTATACTATGCTTTGTGAAGTGATTTTAACTTTTTATTTTCTTCATAATCTTACGTCAATGTTCATAAACTTACTATGACTCTATATCAATAAAATTATGGATACCTCAAACATGATGTACTACTTTTTCCTGTTAATTTATTCTTTTTGGTAAAATACTGAATGATATATAGGCTCTCTTATGAACCAATTTCCAGTAGATAGAAAGTTGCTAAGTGGTATGGAATGCATTATTTACCATTGTTTGCATAATGCATGATTTCAGGTTGAACTTCCTGGTTGCAAAGGAATTTGGACCGTTTATCATAAGAGCCCACGCTCTCATAATGCAGACTCTTCTAAGCTGACTGATGATGAAGATGAGTATCATGCATACCTTATTATAAGTTTGGAGGCTCGAACTATGGTAATTTCTGTTAGCGTGTGATTTTCGAAGGACAAGTTGTCATTAGTAAAATGTCCAATAAGTTCTGATTTGAATTTTATTTGAGGATGGAATTTCTAGTCATATCGCTTGTGGTTGTGGGTAAGCAATTCAAGTATAATATCAGTGCCTAAACCAAAAGACATATAAAATCTAGGCCCTTATATATGTTTTATAAGAAAACATAGCTAAAAAAAACATAGCTATGTTGTTGAAGTCCTACATTGATTAGAGATAAAATCAAAGTATTCCTTAGAAGTTATTAAGCATAGGTAACCCTCACCTCTTGAACTAGCTTTTGAGGTTGAGTTAGGCCTAGTCCAACATTTAAGATGGTATGAGAGCCTATCATAGATCTGTTTTTGGTCCACCCTCACCCTACTTCCACATTGGAACCCTAGCCACCTTCATTATGGCCACAACTTTCTTGTTGGGTCTAGAGTTGCATTCAATCTGCATTGTGACTTCAAAAGAGTATCCTTTATTGCTGCCTTTAGACAAACTTCATGCTATTGTTGAAGCCCCAAATTGATTAGAGGTATGGCCAAACTAGTCTTTTCAAAGCTTAGGTAATGTTCACATCTTGACTTGACTTTCGAGGTTGAGTTATGCCTAGCCCAAATTCCAAGACAATGAAGGTGGCTAATTATGGCCGAAAATCTAGTTTTAGGGGCTGAGTTGGGCCTAGCCCAAATTCTATGATGGTATCAAAGCCTATTCTAGATTTGTTACTGGCCAACCTCACTCTTCTTTTGGTTCAATTGTAGGTGCCTTCATTTTCGCCCAGCCTAGGCTGCCCTCATTACAGCTTCACAAGAGCAGCCTTTGTTGTTGCCCTTAGACAAACTTCACACTCTAGTTGTCTAGTCTGGGATAGAAGGGGGGTGTTTAAGCCCCACATTTATTAGAGATACGATCATAGTAGTTGTTATAAAGGTATAGGCAATCCTTACTTCTTAAGCTAGCTTTTGGGGTTAAGTTAGGCTTTGCTCTAATTCTAAGATATGTTGCTGTTAACTGCTTGAAATTTTTGTGTTCGTTTAGTGGTGGGTCAGCGGGGTGGCATGTTGGTGAAGGATCCCCATTAATAGAGAGGAGAGTTTTTTGAAAGTTGACTTTTCTGTTGATTTTTTATTAGCAGCATCTGTTTTTTTTTTTTTAAAAAAATTTCTTTGAGTGCTCTCTTTGTTCCCTTTTAAGCTACTTTACGCTTCTTTTATCCTTTACTTTTTCTAATTTTCCATGGTAGGTTCTGTTTTGAGCATTCTGTTTTGTGTATAAGATTTCTTCATTCTGGTACTTAAATGTAATTTCTCACAATGCAAATATTAGAAAATAAATGGTGGTCATGTGTTTTTCTTTTCTTACAAAGTTATGGTTAAACTTGTCTTTCGGCCTGTAACGATTAGGTACTAGAAACAGCTGATCTTCTGAGTGAGGTTACTGAAAGTGTTGACTATTATGTTCAAGGAAAAACACTTGCTGCAGGGAATTTGTTTGGAAGGTCAGTCTTAATTAGCTTTGATTTTGCTTATGGCTTTTGTGAATTTTCTATTGTGCCTTACTGTGATTTTCTTTATGGCTTGTTATTGATGTTCCTGTAAGAAAAGAATTTGGTCAGAAGATGAGTCATTTTCTAAACTTGTATTTTTGCTTTATTTATTTGTGGGTCTTTACAATTTAGCTGGTAATTTGTCTCTTTCTTGTCAGTTATCTATTTTCCTACTGCATTGACTGTTACCACTTTATGGAGAAACAAGAAGTGCGTTAAATTTTTATTCTGTATTGTTTGGTTTACCCTGTTGATTTTCATATTCCTTTACGTCATATTGGAGCCCAATATATTTTCAGAGTTTTCCATTTTTCTGATTTCGAATAAATATTATAGGATAAAACTAACACAGTCCTTGTTTTTGTTCATAGGCGTCGAGTTATCCAAGTCTATGAACGCGGTGCTCGAATTTTAGATGGTTCTTTTATGACCCAAGATGTGAGCTTTGGAGCTTCTAACTCTGAATCTAATTCTGGATCTGAGAGTGCTATAGCACATTCTGTTTCTATAGCTGATCCTTTTGTCTTACTCAGAATGAGTGATGGAAGTATTCGGCTTTTGGTTGGAGGTAAATTTTTGGCTTGATCAATTCTATTTATCAACTTCCGTACATTCTTTTTCATAGCTTTTGTCACAACCAATTTGTCCCTATTCATTTTTTTTGGGTTATATGCTCAAAGCTCATACTTGACGACTTGTTTTCATAACTCTAGATTTATAGTAATGGACTTAGTAACATAGCACAAGCATCTAAAGGTGCATTCTTCTGAGAAGCAGTTTAATATCTAATTGCTGGGTTATTTATTTATTATTCTCTTTTTCCCTTTTTCATTTCAATTTACAGATCCAAGTACCTGCACCATTTCCGTTACTTCTCCAGCTTCATTTGAGAGCTCTAAGGGATCAGTTTCTTCATGTACACTGTATCACGATAAAGGACCGGAGCCATGGCTAAGGAAGACAAGTACTGATGCATGGCTTTCTACTGGTGTTGGTGAGGCTATTGATGGCACTGATGGGGCAGCTCAGGACCATGGGGATATTTATTGTGTTATTTGTTATGAAAGTGGTAGCCTTGAAATCTTTGATGTGCCCAGTTTTAGTTGTGTTTTTGCTGTTGAAAACTTTATGTCTGGAAAGAGCCACCTCGTTGATGCTTGGACGAAAGAGGTACCCATTTCTGAAAAAGGGAATATAGGTTCTGATGGAGTGGTCAACCAGGGAAGGAAGGAGAATGTACTGAATATGAAGGTTGTAGAGTTGGTCATGCAGAGTTGGTCAGGGCAGCATAGCCGTCCATTTCTTTTTGGGATTTTGAGTGATGGAACTATTCTTTGTTACCATGCTTACCTTTATGAAAGTCCAGATGGTACTTCTAAAGTTGAGGTGTCAGTGTCAGCAGGAGGACCTGTTGGCCTTAGCAGTGTTAGTGTTTCCAGGCTTAGAAATATGAGATTTGTTCGTGTCCCCTTGGATGCATATGCTAGAGAGGAGACGTCTAACGGATCCCCTGGTCAACAAATTACTATTTTCAAGAATATTGGTGGTTATCAAGGATTCTTCTTATCGGGGTCAAGACCAGCTTGGGTTATGGTGTTGAGGGAGCGTCTTCGTGTTCATCCACAGGTCAGAACAAATTCAACTTTTTGTAGTTGTGTCTATTAGCTATCAATTCAGCTGTGACATAATGGCCTGTTATGTATGTTCTGGGGTGGTCCCTATGACTGACATTTATAAATGTATATCATCTTTCTTCATTGCAAGTAGTGTGTTCAATGAACTTGTACTTGGCAATTGCATTAAACTGGATGATTTTGAGCATATAAAGGCCATGCTTTCAGCAATGGCCGTAGCTGAAATGTTGGTTATTATTAGGTTATATCACCTAATGAGGTTCACATACGAGTTAGTATTCTGTGCATGTTATTTGTCTTAGAGAACACTGCTCTGAATATGTATGTGTCTTCAATTTCATGTGATTCAAAGCAGAGCATTTACTGCCTGTGAGATGGTCTGCCACCTGCTTCTTTAAAGTGCGGATGCACCATTTTTTGTGCCAAATGAAATGTGTCTTGTTGCACATAACCACACTGCATGGGGTTGACAGATTGTGTTGCATCTTGCTGCACTGTTACTAGCTATAGTTTTTTATTGTTCTATTAGCGTAACTGTATTCCTTTCATATTGAGTTTCTTCTAGAAGTTGTTTGTTTTATGAAAGTTATTTTAAAGAGTCTTATTCTTATTATTAGTTTGGCCTTCTAGGTCCCCTCTGCATCAGCTGAAAAATTAACCTTTATTGAATTATCAGTAAAAGGTTGTTTGTGAAACTGCTTTCTAAAGTTAGCATCCCTGGCTGATAATATATGACAAGAACTTTACTTAAAGTCGAAAACAGCATTTACAGTTGGTCAGGAGTGCTCTGCTATAACATTATCTATGGGAGCGAAGATTGTCGGAATAATATATCTTTCACCTTTCCTGTCACCATTTCCATTTGCCTACCCCACCCCCATCCCATATAAAAAGTTGGTCTGCAATGATCTTATTCTTCATCTGCATCTTTTTTCTTCCTGCACTTTGGTTAGGCAATCTTCACACTCAGAACTAGCTTTTGGGTTGCATTAGGTTTAGCTCAAATTCTAATACAGTTTTCAAGTCTATCCTACATTTGTTATTGGGGCATCCACACACTACTTCCGGGTTTACCCTGGCCTGGCTGTCTACATTGAAGTTTCTCAAGAGCAGCCTTCATTGCTGCCATTAAACAAACTTCACGCTCCAATTGTCTAGTCGTGGGCATGAGTGAAGGTTTTGGAGTTCTACATTTACTTGAGATATGACCAAAGTAATTCTAAGCTAGCTTTCGGGGTTGAGTTAGGTCTAGCTCAAATTCTTAAGACAGACCTTGGCAGTTAGTGTAATGGGCTCTGGCATAGGCATTACTGGCTTGCTGCCATTATTGTACAAGTTGTAATATGCTGTTGATTGGACTGCGTATCATGTTTGAGCTGTCACAATGGATCATTACTTTTTCGTTCCTTAGGTTTTGTACTTCATGATCTGTTTTATTAATATTTCTGATGAAGAAATTTGACAAAGTATCTGTTTTCTTCTGTGTCAGCTATGTGATGGGTCTATTGTTGCTTTTACTGTCCTTCACAATGTGAACTGCAATCATGGACTTATATATGTTACATCACAGGTACAGGATGATACTTTATGGAAAAAATATATATCACAAACCAGATCTATAATTGTGGCTAACTTTTTTGTGTACCTTCTATTGTAGGGTGTTTTAAAGATTTGTCAGTTGCCTTCTGGCTCAAATTATGACAGCTACTGGCCTGTTCAGAAAGTGGGGTTTTTTCTCCTCAACTTTATGTCGTCTTTTCTACTCCCTCCAGTTCTTGTTACAAGACACGATCTAGAAGATTCTAGTGGTCCTTCTTATAAGACATTTTATGATTCCTATGAATCAATTTTAAATACAATGTTTGCCCTTAATAAATGCCATGTTTTAGTGGTATAAAAGCCAATATAAAACCCGGGAGCTATAAATTAAATTGCTGATATGGGATTGAGTTTGATTGTAATGAATGGGGGTAAAATTGGAACACTGTAGTACCCTTGTAAAAATAATCAAGAAAATAACTAATTTTAACTTCTTTTATTGCTGTGTAATATGGTAAAGATGTCTTATAAAAAGGACCATAGGGAGTATAATCTTGATTTTGTACTTGATTTGATTTGAGCTTTTCTTATTTGTGATACCATCCTTAGATTCCACTAAAAGCCACTCCACATCAAGTAACTTACTTTGCGGAGAAGAATTTGTATCCGCTTATTGTCTCATTTCCCGTAAGTGTAGTCTATTTCTGCTGTTGTTATTATTATGTTTATTTGTAGATTTTCTCTTTTGTATAACTAATAGGCTTACAAGATTATGTCTATTACACCTTTAACAATAATTACAAGTATTCCTTGTGACTGGAATATTGAACTTGTGCGTGTTTGAATTAGTTTATTTTAGGTAAATTGTTCCTTTTCTTTGGTAGCTCTCAGAGAGTTTATGAAAAAAATTGTTTTCTAATAATTAAGCTGAAACAGACATGCCAAAAATATTTCGTCATTCAAGCATGTGTAAATTGCACATAAAAATTTGAGTTATTTTAAACTGCATAACTAATCTTGTTGTTAAAGGTTATTTTTCCATTGGCTTGTGTCTTGATTAGTAAATTGTGTTCTATCTTGTTCATACATTCAATGTTATAGAAAAAAATATATATTTAAGATTTACATGCGAAGTATTAATTAGATTATTTTCTAGTGCATTTTAATCCCATCCATAGTTCTGTTGAATATTTATGCGATCTAGAATTGCCGGTTATTTATATGTATTTGTTGGCTTGGTGTCAAATGGTTTTTCCCTTCTCAACTGGATGATTTGTGCTTTTGTTTGCTGTTATTATAATTTAGATTTAGAAAGAGCAACCCCTTTGTTTGCTCTTTTATTACTATGTCATGGATTTTTGGTTCAGGAATTAATCCAACTTTTTAATCATTCTGATCAGGTTCTTAAGCCACTAAATCAAGTAATTTCTCTGGTTGACCAAGATTTCAACCATCAGAATGAGAGTCAAAATATGAATTCTGATGAGCAAAACCACTTTTATCCTATTGATGAATTTGAGGTTCGGATTATGGAGCCAGAGAAATCTGGTGGCCCTTGGCAAACGAAGGCAACAATACCTATGCAAAGCTCTGAAAATGCCCTTACTGTGAGGATGGTTACACTGGTGGTAATATTTCTTCCTTTGGTATTTTCAAACCAAGCTAAATACTGTATGTGAATATATTTGAGGATTCTGATTGCTGTTGGACCTTGCTAATTTTTCTGTGAAATATGTCCTCATTGTAGAATACAACCTCAAAAGAAAATGAAACGCTTTTAGCCATTGGTACTGCTTATGTGCAAGGAGAGGATGTTGCTGCCAGAGGGCGTATTCTCCTGTTCTCATTGGGGAAAAATACTGATAATCCACAAAATCTGGTATCTTTAAGAAGGCTTCTTCTTCAAAGAAATTACCTAAACTTTTGTTTTTTCTTTTATTTGGGTGGTGTCTTCATTTGTGCGTCACTAAACATTAATCGTAACAGGTTTCAGAGGTGTACTCCAAGGAATCAAAAGGTGCTATATCTGCCTTGGCCTCGCTTCAGGGCCATCTATTAGTAGCATCTGGTCCAAAAATTATTCTGCACAAGTGGACTGGCACCGAGTTGAATGGTATTGCATTTTTTGATGCGCCACCATTACATGTTGTAAGCTTAAATATTGTAAGTGACATTTCCTTTATTCTTCTATCACCGCTTCAATGTTGTGCAAAGTTTAGATACTTGCTGTCTCTATCTTTAGTCTTCCTAACTTTCTCTTATTAGATTAAAATTTCAGCAGTTTCTATTTGAAATGTTGTGTTCCTAGTTGTTTTCAGGAGCAATAATCTTTGGATACTTATTGATTATTATGATGCAATTTTGAAAGTGACGGAGTGGAAAAAAAAAATGGGGAACTTGAATAATTCGATGTTGTCAAATGATTTTTGTTTTCCTCTTTTGAAGTGATTAATACCTATTAATGTTTTTGCAGGTGAAGAACTTTATCCTTATTGGAGACGTCCATAAAAGCATATACTTTCTTAGTTGGAAAGAGCAGGGTGCTCAACTTAGCTTATTAGCCAAGGATTTTGGCTCTCTAGATTGTTTTTCAACAGAATTTTTGATTGATGGAAGTACTTTGAGTCTCATGGTTTCAGATGATAAAAAAAACATCCAGGTTTGTCTTAAGATTGCATGTCGATATTCATTTTTTATAGACGAGGAAAAAAAGGGTTACAATGTTTTCTTTTATTTGTCGTGATGTACGTTTGCTCTTTCTAAAAGAAAAAATTATACAACGGTCTTCTACGTGAAAAACTGTTTTCCAACATAATATGAAGTTTAACCTATATACTCTATTTACTTGGTTTTTCTCTTTAAGAACTTCCTGTAATGGGAGATTAGGGGATTGTTTGATTTCTCTTTTTGAAAACGGTTTTCTGTTTTTAAAAATAGAAAACTAAAAAACCCGTTTGATAGTTGAGTTTTCAAAAACAGTTTTCGGGAACAGTTTTTGTTTTTCAGTATTTAAAAACCAAAATATGAAAACATCTAAAACATGTTTTGGTTTTCAGTTTTTAGTTTTCTGAATTTACACACAAATTTGTATTGAAAACTCCTCACACTTTTTTAAAAAACTGTTTCTGAAAACTGTTTTATAATACAATTTTTAAAAACTAAAAACCGAAACTATTTCAAACAAGCCCTAGATCTGGACTTTTTTCCGGTTTGTTTTCATTTTAGGGGTGCAGTTTGACAAGAAGCTAAAAATTTAAAAAAAAAATCCTTTTGAAAATTTAAATACATGTACAAACATCATATAATTATTATATTAAGGTTTGTTTTTATTTTTTTTCCTTAAAAATCTTCTCGAAAAATATTTTAAAAAGCTATATCTTAAATGTTTATTCATTCATTGTGTATTTTCTAGTAATAAAAAGGAGATGAACAAGGATAAACCAAATATACATCTTGATAATTATTGGATAATGGGTGTTTTAGTATCAATATACAGGCAATAAAATTTAATGCACATTATAGTCTTATTGTGTTTGCACAGAGTGTACAGACACAGAATGTTTTGGAATAAGAAAATGATGAATATGAAGAGATAGTGATTTTTCTTCCCAAATGATCAAGCTGGCTTTGGCAACTCATGGCTAGTCAACTTAAACTAAATCGAGCTTTTGGGAATTTCGTGTGTCCCACAATTTTTATTGTACTGTGATATTCTTTTTTCTAAACTAGGTTCTTTTCTTGTTTTTAACTTCCTTTAATCTTCATAGTCCTTTCTAGTTTCATATATTCAAATCATCTGGAAAGTTTTAATCTCTACAGCTGGGTGGTTGTATTTTCTAAAAGTATTTCTTCCCCTCAGCTTTTATATTTATATTCTGGTTTTTGTTCTCTTAGATAAACTAGAGTGAGATATTAGAACACAGAGAGAGAGAGAGACTGAGAAATATTATTCATAATGACAAATTATCAGTACTTCAGTATTTATAAATTATAATGGAGGCCATAGCTCACATTCTCATAACAGATCTGTAACTAACTTCATAACTGAATGACTATATCCTACCTATGCTCTAACACTTCAATTGCCGTTTTTGCAAGTAGTTTTGATTCAACAATATTCAGTAGGATTTCTCATGTCCCTGCCCTATGTGCCTTTTGTTCTTCCTTGTCATTTCTGCATTTCTTCTATCCAAAGAATAAGTTGCTGCTTTTAGCTTGCGTTTGGTTTGGCCAATTATGCACGTGAGAAAACTCTAAAATCGAGAAGTTTTCATTCTTTGGTTCTGCACTTCAGCTGAATAACAGAAGAGAAAGAATAAAAATGAGTGGGACGTATACTAACATTAATCACGCCTCCCATGGTGCAAAACTGTAAAACAATCCAATAAGGTGGAAATAACACACATAGCCTTTATTGGTAAAGAAAAAGACAAAACAAGTTCACATAGAATTGGTATTTTATGATTTATAGCATTCACTTTTCTCTTCTCTCACCTTTCTCTTAATTTCCTCTCATTTCTTTCTCTTCCTATCTTCTTTCTTTCCTATTTTCTCTATATTCCCATTTAAACAATGCATTTGTGAAAACCTGAAAGTAATCATTGTTGAGAATTGTGTTGTTTTTTATGTTATATTCTTGGCTTTCTTTTTAAGACATATCCCTTTCCCCGGAAATGTCTCGATGCAGATTTTTTACTATGCACCAAAGATGTCTGAGAGTTGGAAAGGACAGAAGCTTCTTTCGAGAGCTGAATTCCATGTTGGTGCTCATGTGACAAAATTCTTAAGGTTGCAGATGCTATCGACTACTGGTTCTGGTCCTGGCTCAGATAAAACGAACCGTTTTGCCTTATTATTTGGTACCTTGGATGGCAGTATTGGTTGCATAGCACCTCTTGATGAAATAACATTTCGTAGACTCCAGTCATTGCAGCGAAAGCTCGTTGATGCCGTACCCCATGTAGCTGGCCTAAATCCAAGAGCTTTCAGACAGTTTCGTTCAAATGGAAAGGCCCATCGGCCTGGCCCTGACAGTATAGTTGACTGTGAGCTGCTATGCCAGTAAGTTTTATCTTCACCTGGACATTATTGTATATGCTTTTGTTTCGAGAAACAGGTTTCAATCTTAATAAAAATGAAAACAATATGATAGTGTAATGAATTGAAGAATTGCGTTTTGCAACAAGAAATGAATGGCAAAACTTAATGTATGAAACCTACTTACTACCAAGAAGAATTGGAATCATAATTTAGTACGACCAACAGATAAGTATGTTTGGATTTTCGCTGGCGTTTCAGAGCCCATAAATCAATGGGTTATTAAAGGAGTTATGCACCGGTATACAATTTTTATTTGTATACCATAAGTGAAACCATGAAACTATCCCTTTCCTTTTTCCAACCGGGCTTTCAGAGCCCTACTTTGGTTGGCTGAATGAGGCTCAATGGATTTCCAAACAAAATGGCACATTGTTACATACACTTGAAAGTTGGTTAGGGAACTGAATGGGTTCCCAAGCACACACTACCTCTGAGAAAATCCATGTAATTTTTCTTCGCATAATCAACCTATGATGACCATTCTACCTTGCAGGCATTTCGATTTTGAATTTTTACAAGTTTTTTAATATTTCATTAATATGCTGGTTCCTTGTTTTGAAATGTAAAATCTGCCTTGGTCTGTTACAGTTATGAAATGCTTCCACTAGAGGAACAGCTTGAAATTGCTCATCAGGTTGGAACAACTCGGTCACAAATCCTCTCAAATCTGAGTGATCTGTCTCTTGGAACAAGCTTCTTGTGAACAGAGTCATCATTTTTAGATCGTTCTGTGTCCATATTTTACCAAGTTTTCTTCAATATGTTGAAGGCTTGGTTAGTTATGGCATTGTAGCCAACCGTCGTTTCCTGTTCTGTACATCAAAAGGTCAACTGTGTTGTCTTCGGCCGGAGTCATGAATTTGGAGGAGTCTGGCAAATGCTTAAATGGGATGAGGTGGATGTGACACGAATTTTGTTCCCTTAGAGAAGGCCGGAAAAGTAAACCTCTAGAAGCTCAGATATTCATCTGTATGTATCGTTAAAAATTCTCTGTAATTTAATAAGTTTTATGTTTGTATGTTTTGGTTCATCGAATTATGATGCATCGCTAAAAATTCTCTGTAACTTGGTAATTTAATTTTTTTCTAGATTTTTTAAATTCTTTATATTTAGGCGAGCTGTTTAACTCACCAACTTGTGTGGGTTGAGCTGGGTTGGGTTGGCTTGCTTTTTGACTAACCTATGCGAGCCTCGACA
Organism: Cyamopsis tetragonoloba; assembly: GCA_037177725.1. Lineage (NCBI taxonomy): Eukaryota > Viridiplantae > Streptophyta > Magnoliopsida > Fabales > Fabaceae > Cyamopsis > Cyamopsis tetragonoloba. The sequence goes on along the minus strand of CM074121.1, from coordinate 15,068,299 downwards.
GCTTTAGCTTAGGTGATGTATTAAAACTTTGAAGTGATTCTCAGTTGAAAAAGAAAACTAGAAAACGAAAACACGTGCTTAACGTTCTTGTTTGTTATGTTCTTAATCGAGAATGCTATTATGAAATTTAAAATAAGTTTTATAAAGGTGTTTTGTAAAGGCAATTTAGTGAAGCTAAACAGATTATTTGTATCTGGTAATGTACGAAATGGCACTACCGCGTTTTCATAACTCATTGTTGTAAGGTTTAAGCTGGGCTCCCTTCAAATATTACCGGTGAATGAGATTAGTACTATTCCTATTGGGAATGACATCATTTTTTTTAATATATAGATTTATGATTTTTATATATAAATAGATGGTGGGATTTTTAAAATTGGGTGGTCTCGATCTTTCCTATCATATTACTGGTATGTTTTTATTATTTGGGACTTTATAGAGTTTATTTACATTGATAATTTTTGTTGTGCAAATAGCTCCTCTTATTGTTAGTTTACAATAAAAAAAATTTAAGGGTTTGGATGAAATTGAACTTCCTTGAAAAACTTGGGTACGTTAATTAACAAACACAGGAACATATATGAAGGTTTTAAAATTTTAAGGATCTATGTGAATTGAACTTAATTGCTTTAATCGTAAACTAATAAGTATGAATTAAAATGCGACAAATAACAGACTTGTTTGCAGTTAAAAATGTCAAATTCACTCAAATGATTCAGTCAACCAAAATGAGTTAATCGGTTTTCACATGACAATCAGATTAAAGGAAACACGCATGCCTAACAAACACTGTTTTTGGTAACATCATGTAGCCATTAACCAAATTAAAGTCATAGCTGAAAGTGGAAGTGCAAAGTTTGAGTTAAGTCCATTTGTGTATATCAATTAAGTCAAATTTGATGTTGCAGCTGCCGCAGTTCAACTCCAAGACGAAACTTTCCTTCACCAATTTGTTCTATTACCAAACTCTATTTTTGGCATCTTCCCTTCTATTTAAAATATGCAAAAAATGCATCCATAAATATTTAAGGTGAAGAGCTATACTTGAAAGCTTCCCTTCTTAACTATCAAAATAATATATTGGGTGTGAGTCTTCTATTCATTCTATTGATTAGCTATTTTGTAGTGCGACTATTTTTACACATCCACGATTACTTATATACGATTACGATAGTGTGTTAGGCCTGTTTCAACCTATAAAGCACTAGTACCTCTCTCAACTGCCGGTTGGCGTGTCCAACACCAATAGTCCTACGATGGTACAACATGTCTCCGACACCTCTTTAGCGGTATCTAATAAAAAAAACTATTTCATTGGTTTGACACTTCGAGCCATTACCTTTATTTGACTTGACACTTATGAACTAACACCTGCATGCAGTCCGAAACATCAAAAACACTTTTTGTTATTATTTTCATAAAAATATCATAATGAAAATGTTTTCAGAGGAATAAGATGATACCTCATAGGGCAAAAGATATAATATTCGTTCATAGTAATCATTGTCTTGTTTTAAGAAATAGCTTACAATATCTTCAAAAGAAAACAAAAATGTGAGACATAGTAGGAGATGAGTTTGAATCACTTGATGATTGTAGAATTATTGAGATAGCTCATTTGTCCCCTTGATGAAGTAGATTTGGAGGCTATGTTTTTCAATGATAAGGATCCATGTGATATGCCTTAAATTTGGAATTCTCTCCAAATTTTTTTTTGAGATAATGCTTACATTATGATTATGTTTAGTATTTCTTTTATAGTGAGACATATATGATAGGGTTAGGAAAAATATGAAGCTTAAGTGATAGGAAAAATAAAGTATTAATATTATGATAATACCTCTAAGTATTTTTTGTTGAGGCTCATTTATCAAATAAAATTATAAAATTTAATAAATTATTTTGAAATAATGAATTATTTATTAACTTTGTTTATAAGCAGTGTTTTGATATCTTATATTTTGAATATTTGCTGTTTCGATGTGTCCGTGTCATTTGAAAGAATAAAGAAAGTGTAGATGTGATGTAATTAAGGTATATGGTTATAAGTATTGATTTAGTAAATGTAATAGGATTTTCTAGTGATATCCAACGATAGCGGTTTGTTGGTAAAAATTTAATGAAGTATGGGCATTTAAGATCTAAGCATGTTTGGCGTAATGTGTATGGCGTGTTGTGGAAAACGTGGAGATCTCAAAGAATACTCTAGTCTAGATTCAGCCGACGTAACCTAATATAGATTCGCACAAATGGTTAAGCATCGAAAAATGATAATACTTTCGATTTTTTTTATAAGAAATATTAGATAAATTTTATATATATCAATAAAATATAATAAATAATATTCTTTTCAATTAATAATGTGAAAAAATTATTAAAATATTCATATAGTTAATGCATCCATTTGTATGGAAAATTATGAGTACTGATAATAAATTGAGGGTAACAAAATATTTTTACCCTTTATTAACAATTAATACATTTAAAAAGCTCACAAAATCTTTAATAAAAAGGACAAAAAAATTCTTTTTTTGTCTCTTATAACAAGGATCGGAAGTAGTATATTTTTTTACTAATTTTTTTATTTGTTTAGTTTGATAATTGTTATTGATTATTTTTAAAAATAAATACTTAATAAAAGATAGGTGATAATTGTTAAAATTCAATTATTAAAAAAATTAATAAAAAAATTAAATTTTTTTCATAAGGATTTGAGTAAGAATTTATATTTTTCCTATGAGCATGGGTTTAAATCCACTCAACGCCACTAAAATTTTGTAGGAGATTCTCTACCACTCATACGACAATTTGTGAGTCTCTTATATGACCTTGAACTTATTTCCTAAGGGATAGTACATGTTATGATCCAAAGTGGTTGCCCAGATTGCTGGCTGGATTCTCAGTTCGGACATTAGTATATTGTCCAATGATATTAAGATGTTTTCCCTTATTAAAATTTTTAATTATTATTCTTATAATTTATAATTTAGGTTTGGGTCTAATTCATTTTCAAAAGCTAATTTATAAGATAAAGATTCTTACATCCTTATAAACTCAAAATAGTCATATCACTAGCAGATGTAAGACTTCTAAAAATTATTATTATTATTATTATTATTATTATTATTATCTCCTTTAGCCTTGTTTGTCTAGGAGAAAAATAAAAATCTTTATTATTTGAGGTTACTTTAAAAAAATAATAATAATAATTAATAATAGTCATATTGATGTGTTGGTGGCGGCTGCAGATGGATGGAAGCATGTGCGGATGGCGTCTCCGGTCTCACTCACACCTCTCACAGTCTCATTTGTCTCATTCATTTACCTAAACAACTTTTTTATCTTCTCTAAGCAATTAGTTTCAGTACAAAAACTCAAAATTAATTAATAAATTAAAAAATAAGAAGAAGAAATCAAAATTTAACCAATTTTGAATTAAAAAAATGCTAAAATAAAAGAACACAAAGTAAAAAAAAAAAAAAAAAAAACTAAAAATGATTAGATTGTATCAACAGCAATTAAGTCTACTGTTTTAAAAAAAAGCAATTGAGTCTACATAAAATTGGTTACATACATGATTTGTCATAAGTTTAAGAATCGACACAATTTATCTAAGTGTCTTTTTAAGGTTTGATGTTATAATATTGTTTTTTTCATGCACTTGTTACTCTTAATTTTTATATTATAATTAATTGATTATTTTATTTATATTAATACTACGTTATATTATTAATATTATATTTTATTTTAGTAAATAAAATCATTAAATATATATAAAATTAATATTATATTACTATAAATTTAACAATTTTTTTTAAAAAATAAATTTTCTGTTTTTTATTTAATTAGGTAGGCTCAATCACTTAACTCAATTCAATTAGGTTGGGTTTGGATTGGGTCAAAGAAATAAAATTGCAAAAGTTAAATCAACTCAACCCAAACTAAATAGTTTGGGTTGGGCTTCAAAATAGTCAAAAACCCACTTGTTGTGGCTTGGAGGTAACGTTAGCGGGATCCACGGGAAGAAGTCCGGTCTCTAGGTGCTCTGACAGTGCTCCACGATGGCAGGTGGACCTGCAAACACTCAAACGCTCAAGTCAGTGTCAGTTTAGGGACAAAGTAATTATATTAGATTAATAACATACTTGATATAGTGTAATGTGTTATATTTATAAGGAGTTATTAGGGTCTACGGGTTATATTTTGAGCCTCAAGAGTCTTTTCTCTGGGTTTAGCTCAATATGAATAATAGCTATGATACTGTGTCCAACATGATATTCACGGCCGGGATATCTCTAAAATTTCGGTCCACAACACCATCCAATCCAATCCAAACCCGTCCCTAGTGGGAATAAACCATATGAGTATACAAATTGCTGTTCTATTTTATTATGCCCACTTTTAAAAAAACCTCAAATGAGACCAATTATGAGGACAAGAAGAAATTTATGGAATTTGGCTACGTGGTCAATGTTAACTTAGTTTTAAGAGAGGAAGAGTCACCAAATCTTTTTGTTAAGAGTCACCGACTCTTTCTGTTAAGTGTGTGTTCGGATTAACGTTGAATGAACGTGAATTCATTGGATCTATAAAGTAAAAAAAGTTATATTTACTTTTGGTCTTGTTTGAATATAAAAATTTGCCTTTAAATATGATTTTAATTTTTAGCTAAACATGTTATAACTAACATAATATTTTCCATTTGAACGTGATTTTTGAACTAAAATCATATTAAAAACACTAAAACAAACGCACTATAAATCTAGTGCCGCTCAAAAGTTTTACCATTAACATGAAAACAAATAGGGTATGATTAAGGATAATGAAATACACCATGAGAAATTTATCCCACCGAGCATTCTAGAAAACAAGAATGCTAAAAATTTTAGGGTTAATTATACTAATTTGCTCTGAAATTAACGTTAAATATATATTAAAACCTTGCTTGATTATATCATAAGTGATTTTATATTATTAAACATTGATATTTTTTCGGTGTTCCTTTGTGAGAAGGAACAAATTTGTTCCTCCACATAGCTTAATTTAAGTAGTGACACTTGTTATAATTTATTTATGTCATCTAATTTAATATAACTTTATAATATTGCAAATGCATCCTCTCTTTTAATAACATTTTCCCTTAGTTTAAGCAAAATATTTCTTAAAATCCCTTTATATTTTATCTTTTAACAAATTAAAATGTAACATTCACGACTAAAATTAAAATTAAACGTAAGTGATCATGAAAAATAATCGAAGAAGTGTGAAGAATAAGTACTAAAACATAATATAGTCTATTGCTACCTTCGATATATTCATGCATAACACAATAATACTATATAAAAAACAAGTATTCATTAGGAATACATTATACACAATTCTAGCGCAAGTTTTGTCTTTTTTGTGTTTAATATGTGATTTGTTATTTTAATTTTATGTTGTTTTGATGTTATATTTAACTTCTTCATGTCAAATTGATATAAAATATGTGTTAGTTGTCCAAGTTTTGCTATAATGTTCATGACTATTCTTACGTGTTCTTGCTATTTCTTGATAGGTATTTCTATAGTGTCTATGATGTCATCTCTATGAAAATGATATCATGCTCTCTTATCCAATCAAATAAAAAAAATTGATGAGATAATAAAACATTCAATAAAGTTATATTCTTTATTGAAATATTTAGATTTGATAGATATTAACTTGATTTTATTTTTTAATCTAATATTTAGTTTTTATTTAAGGCTCCATTTTTTAATCAAAATATCAAATACTTAGATTTTGGTTACATTATTAAAAGTATATTTGAGCTATAATTAATTAAGAAATGAGTTTTTATTAATTGAAGGATAAATAAATTAGTGTTGAATATTATAAAAAATAAAATAAGGCAAAAGCAATATTTTGGTCCCTAAACTTTACACTAAATTTCAGTTTTAATTTTTTTTTTTTGCTCATATATTGACTCATTTACTTATTTTTGTTTCATTTTATTTTATTAAATAATTAATAAAAATGTCTGAAATAGTTGTTGGATATGAGAAAGAAGAAGACAATAATAAAAAATATTATTATGGGCATTCTTGTTAATTATTTCTATTTATTAACAAAAATTAATAGAAAATGATTATATTATAATTAAGATCATGGAGAAGAAAAATAAAAGAACCAAATTAAAATTTGAGATAAAGTTATGCGACTAAAATATAAATTTAGCCATAAAAATATGATAATATTATTTTATAAATTTTCTCTAGTGAAAATTCATAAAACAACACAAAAAGAAAAAAATCATTCCCATAAAAATTGTAATTTATAAATATGACAAGGATAAAACACACTTAAATAATATAATGTATTTAAATATTCTTATTTTCATATAAATAACTAATACACATCTCATTACGTATCATCCCTATGCTCAAGTATCATTTACTTGTATAAGGTTCTTTTGAGTCTTATCAGGCCCAATTATGAATTATTTATGTTATATTACTTTTGAAATACAATTTGCTTCAGTGATCATTAATTAATATATTTTTCTTTTAGGTCGCTTCAGACTAAAATATAAGTTACCTATGTCAAGTTCTTTTCGACCTAATATTTGCTTAAGACTCAATTATTAGTTACTTATCTATAATTATAAAAATCATATCGGTCATGGACTCGATCAAATCCTAGGTCACTAGTCAAACCAGTAAGTCACTTGTTGAACTGGTTTAACTCGGTATATGGTAATATTTTATAATTTATACTATATTTACAAATGTAATATATATTTTACCATAAAATTTAATATACTAAAGAATTTTCATGTACTAATACTAATGTTAAATATTGTTTATACAAAATTAAAATATATAAATATTGATAAAGTTAGATTGATACATAAGGCATTTTTACCAAAATGAAACTTCTTTTTAATTAATTATCAAATTGGGTCCCTAAAAAATTATTTACCAAAATGGGTCTTTTTACTGTTCACGTCATTTTTTTTCAAAAAATATTCCTGGGTGCCACGTGTCAGTATCTCACTGAGTGGCGCCTGCTGAAAAGGCGCCATCCTATGAGGTGCTGCTATGTGGCAGCACCAGATTTTTTTTTAAAAAAAGAAAAAAAAGCCATTCATTAAAAAAAAAAGAGAAAGAAAACCTAAGGCCAAAGGCGAGAAGCGCCAAGTGGTGAGGCCCTGGGTGTTGCGCCTTATGCATGAGACAATGCTTCAAAAAAATAATAATAAAAAACACTTAAAAATTTATTAAAATGTAATTAAAAATAAAAAATAGTTTTAAATTCTAAAAAACAATAAAAAATATTCAGAAAATATTTTTAAATCATATAATAATAATAATTTTATAGTATTCTAAATTATTCAGAAATACTTTTAAATTATAAAAAAATATTCATAAAATATTTTTAAATTATAAAAAATATTCTTCAATATTTAAAAAAATTATTTTAAAACTAAAAAATAATTTTAAATTATAAAAATAAAAAAAAATTAGAAAATAATTTTAAATTACAAAAATAATATTTAAGGCATTTTTACAAAAATAATTGTTTTAAATAAAAAAATACTTTTAAATACATTTTAAAAATAAAAAATAAAAAATATATTTAAAATATTATAATATTGTAAATATATTTTATTAATCAAAATAATTTTTCAAATATTGAATATTATATTTCTAATTTAAAAATATTTTCTATATATTTTTTTATTATTTTTATAATTTAAAAGTAGTTTTTATTTTTTATCATTTTTAAAATCTGTTTAAAAGTATTTATTTATTTTTGATAAACTAAAGCATATTATTACTAAAGAGCATAAGAAATACTCTCAAGATAATATAAGATTCCCAACAGGTAAGCAAAAGATTAATAAGGTTTAACCTCCAAGACATATAGAAACATTTAACAAAGTCATCCTAAGAGAACAGAAGGCTAATCAAATTAGTGAATCAAGCATTGCAAATGATTTAAAAGTATTTGTTAGTTTTTAAAATAATTTTTTTAGATATTGAATATTAATTTTTTTATAATTTAAAAGTATTTTTTGAATATTTTTTTATTTTTTAATAATTTAAAATTATTTTCTAAATAATTTTAGAATATTGAAAAATTATTATAATATTGTAAAATATATTTTATTAATTAAAATAATTTTTAAAATATTGAATATTATTTTATAATATAAAAATATTTTCTATATATTTTTCAAACTTTAAAATTACTTTTTTATTTTTTTATTATATTTTAAATATATTTTAAAGTATTTTTTATTTTTTTGATTTTATTTTTAAGAATTGCGCCATGTATAAGGTGCAACACTCCAGGGGCCTCGCCTCCCTATTGGCCCTAAGTTTTTTTTTGTAATGAATGACTATTTTGTTTCTTTTTTGAAAAATCTTGTGCTGCCACGTGGCAACACCTCATTGGATGTCGCCTCCTAGCATTCGCCACTCAATAAGATGCTGACATGTGGCACCTAGGATTTTTTTTTTAAAAAAAGCGACGTGAACAGTAAAAAGATCTATTTTGGTAAATAATTTTTTTAGGGACCCAATTTGATAATTAATTCAAAAAAAGTATTATTTTGGTAAAAATCCCGATATATAAAGTTATAAGTTAGATAATATTTTTTAAGAAAAATAAATGCGAATACATTAGGAAACTAAACTCATAAATATATTGTAATAAAAATTTAAAAAATATATTTATAATATTATATTAAAATGTTTTAAAATATAAATATATTTAACATATTGTAAAATATGTGTTAGTTGTCCATTATAAAAAATTTATAAATATATTTATATTATTTTAATAGAAATTTTTTATTACAATATATTTATGAATTTAGTTCTTTTATGTATTTGCATTTATTTTTTTATAAAAAAATTATCTAACGTATAATTTTATATATTATTCTAAATTTATCAATATTTATATATTTTAATTTTGCATAAACATTAATTGACATCCGTACTAATATGTGATTAGTACACAAAAATTCTTTAATATATTAAATTTTACAGTAAAATATATATTACATTGTAAATATTAGTATAAATTATAAAATATTATCATATGTCGTGTTAAATCGGTTCAACCAATTGGTCCTTTTATTTTTCTTTGTAATCTTAATTTATTGTTTCAATATAATATAATCATTTTCTATTAATTTTTGTTGATAAATAATTAACAAGAATGCCCATAATAATATTTTTTTTTATCATTGTCTTGTCTTTCTTACATCAAGCGACGTTTTTAGACATTTTTTATTAATTATTTAATGAAATAACATGAAGAAAATAAGTGAAGAAGCCAATATGAACAAAAAAAAGAAAAAAAAGAGATCCAAGCTGAAATTTAATGGAAAGTTTAGGGACCAAAATACTATTTTTACCTTATTTTATTTATTATAGTATTCCCCATCAATTTATTTATCTTTCAACTAATAAAAACTCATTTTTTAATTAATTAAAGCTCAAATACATTTTAATAATGTAGCCAAAATCTAACTATTTGATATTTTGCTTAATAAAATGGAGACATAAATAAAAACTAAATATTAGATTAAAAAATAAAATCAAGTTAATATCTAGTAGATCTAAATGATTTAATAGAGAATAACTTTATTGAATTTTTTGTTGTCTCATATCAAATTTTTTATTTGATTGGATAAGAGAACATGTTGTCATCTTCATATGACTCCATAGACACCATAGAAAATATCTATAAAGAAATAGCAAGAACAATTAAGAATAACTATTAACATTATAGCAAAACTTGGATAACTAACACATATTTTACATCAATTTGACATGAAGAATTTAAATATAATAACATTGGAACAACATAAAAAAATTACAAATCACGTACTAAACCCAAAAACCTATCAAAATTTGCGCTAGAATTGCGTATAATGTATTCTTAATGAATACTTATCTTTTACGATGGATAATATTATCATGTTGTGGATGAATACATCAAAAGTAGTCATATACTATTATGTTTTAATACTTGCTCTTCACCATTCTTCAATTATTTTTTCATTATCATTTGTGTTTAATTTTAATTTAGTCGTGAATGTTGCATTTCAATTTGTTAAAAGAAAAAAGATAATTTTTTTTAAGAAATATTGTACTTAAACTAAGGGTAAATGTTATTAAAAGAGAAGATAAATATCGCTACTTAAATGGGGTCACATAAAGAAACAAATTTGTTTCTTCACACAAAAGAACACCGAAACAAATACCTTAAACATTAGAGATATCGTACCCATGCTTTCTTGACCCAATTTCTCGCATGATTTCAGCATAATATAATAATAACTTTATCGTTTTTTAATGCCTTGAATTTGGGATTAATCTCATGATGGTGAGGTAAGGAGCACTTATGTATTTTGATTGTCAATTATCCTCATCTATAAATATTTTTATTGACCTAAATAATGTTATGATAATCCTACAAGATACTTAATTTTTATGAATTGATATAAGTGGTACATCACTATTAAAAAAAAAAATCCATATACTAATGAAAAGAAAAAAAATGTTATGATAAACTTCTAGAATTGCTACTGCTTTATAGATTTTTTTAATACAATTAATCTGTTAACATAAATAATTCGAGTCTACATCAACAATTTAATTGGTTGTACTCCTATATTTTTTCTTATAATTTAATTAGTTATATTTTGTATTCAATTTAATCATTTTATATTAATAATATGGTAACTGATAGTATATAATATAATTACTAACAAATTAAAGAACTTATTACTTTATTATAAAAAAAATCAAAATTATTTTCTTTTGTTTAATATCGAATATAACGTATCAATATCCCATCAACTCGAAGAACATGGTACCAAAATGATGAGCACACATGATGATCTTGTTTGGTTTTGTATGGATCACTACTATATAATTTGACTTTTAGAAATTTTTTTAAAAATGTTGTTTGGACTATCTATCTCTTTTGGGATAGTCCATTTGTACTTTAGGTTATCTATCCATTTCGAGATAACCCAGTACTTCAAGTTATCTGCCGCTTTCGGGATAACCCTACATTTCAATATTATTTTCATGCTTGTTCACTTATCTGGTCTACTTTCAGCGAAACTCAACCCACTTGTTGATGGGGGAAAGCATTTTTTTCTCTTTTTATTTCATTTTATCATGTGATTAATTTATACATATGGTGTCATACATTAACGGCTATAGTGTTGCATAAAAAGGATTCTTCTGTGTGATTGTATCTATGATGGTCCCTTAGTCTCAAAATTTAAGAAATAGGGCTTTTAAACTTTCACTGTAGCAAGATTACTTTCGCTGCAGTGAAATAGGTCCAGATCCCACCTTTTTTCCTGGAGCATTTTTGCTATGGCGAATTTGCTTTAGTTTGGAGCCTCTGATCAGATCCATTTTTGCTGTAGCGAAAATGTCACGATTCATAACACTCTTTTGCCTGTTTTTACCGACTTCAGTATTTTTATCCTAAGAGTCTTGGAACCATATTTACATTTTAACCCACACCCAATTAACCGGATTTTCAACACCAACTATCCATGCATGGCCATTTCAAAAAGTTTCACAATTCATTCTTCCATAGTCCAGAGACATGCAAATCAACAAGATTTTTCCAAAATCACACTAGCAACACACTTTCAAGCCAATTCTACTTACATGCGTTCAAAGCCTATAACTAAGCAAAGAAATCAACATGCATCAACACATTTCACTGCACATGCAAGTCAAGCAACCAAAACCCTAGCTCTTCAAATCTCAAATTTCACATTTGAGTCTCTAAGATTTTCAAATAGAAACTCATTAGTGGCTTCCCGTGACTCAAATCATGGATTTTATGTGAGCTTGGAAAGGTTTTGAGACCTATTTACATTTCACCTTCATCATCAAACTATTCACCTTCTTCCTCCACCATTTTCACCATTTCAGATGATTCCTTTTTCCAAATTTAAATGCTATTCCTTAATTTAATTCCATTTTCACGATTGAATGTAAACGGTTAGACGGTACTGCAAAATAACCAGAGGAAGTGGAGTAATTTTTAGGTCCACATTTTGCATCCAACGAAGAACTCTTGAAGGAAGAGTGTTGTTTCTCTGGAAAGGCACAAGCTATGACATAGGAAGATCATCCTGTTTCAGATTACATATTTGTCAAATACATCTAAAGCTGATCAGGAAACCAAGCAGAAATACCTAAATCGAAGATAAAATGGAAATCATGTGAAATCCTCACACATATTATCAAAAGTAAGAAGGGTAAGAAACCCCAACCATATTAACAAAATAATCCTCACAAATCACACTCTTTCCATGTAAATTGAAACTGGATTTAAATCGAGCGAGGAATAGTAGTTAAATCTGGAATAAGGAATCATGTGAAATGATGGAGTAAAAAGGTGAAGTAGAGTTTGATGATGAAGGTGAAATTGGGGGGAAGAGAATTAGAGTTTGAAATTTGAGTTTATATAGTGAAATTAGGAATTGAAAGTGAGAGGGAAGAGTGGAAGGTGGTGAAAGAGGAGGGAGTGGCAGAGGTGGAAGGTGGTGGTGGTGGTGGTGGAGGAGGAAGACAAAGATGGTGAAGGAAGAAAAGAAATGACTTTGAGACCAAAAATAAAACATATGAATTTTGTATGGACTAAAAGGAAAAACATGAATTTTTTTCGGGATTAAAAGCAAAACAACATAAATGACATCATAGGATGACGTGGCTCTCCGTTAGACACGTCAGCAATTAACTATCAAAGTTAAGAATAGAAACTAAAAGATAAATGTTTAAAAAAGTTTGGATTTTAGAACAAAATTTTCTTTTGCAAAGACGAAAAGTCAAAATTGATATTTTGCAGGGACAAAAAGCTTAAGCCTAATAAAAAAATTGAAATGCAAACTTATAAGGGTATGTTTGAATATTTGTTAATTACAAGTTGTAATGCTACAAACATAAAAACAAAATTTTTTTTGTGTTTGTCGTTTCTAGTTTGTAAACGGGCATGCAAACATACTTTAAGTAGTACACTAGTAGTAGTAATACTTTGAGTGTGTATAGAAACTTAGATTTTAGCTTTTGATTCTTAAAAAAAAAAAAAAAGCTTTTAGAAGCTAAAAGTTTTTTATTCTTTTTCCATAACTACCAAAAGCTTTTTTAAATGAAGCAAAAATTTGGAGTTTATTAAAAAAAACTTTTAGTTTTAATCTACTTTCTTTTACTATAATTCAAATTTCTACTATAAAATCAATTTTTATATCATTGACACATAAAATATTATGTTAAAAATCATTTTTTAACATACCCAAATAAAAATTAATTATATTATTATTGATTATAACAATAATCTATGCTATAAATAATTTATTCTTCAAATAATCTAATTTTTACCACAAATTCAAACACATTCTTAATATTACTAAGATAAAATGACACTTTTGGTCCCTTAACTGTTTGCGTTAATTCAGTTTGGTTCTTTAACATTTTTTCGATTCGTTTTAGTCCCTTAACTTTTATTTTAGATTTAATTTAGTCCATTCAGAAATGGTTTTTGATATGTTAACGTCCTTGACAGATGTAACAGTAGAAACCAAATTGAATGCAAAGTAAAAATTAAAGACTAAAGCTAATCGAAAAATAGTTAAAAAATCAAAGTGAATTGGACCAAAAATTTCGTTTTGGCTATTGAACACAGCGGGAAATTGTTGTATACTTGTATTAAGAGCCACATGAATTAATTAATAATGTCACAAAATCACTTCCTCTGCAAAATGAAGAGATAAAACTGTAAAGGTGACCCCTCTGATCATTCACCAATATAATCACCATTTCATCATTCAATGTTTTTGGAAGAATTGACTACATATTTTATTGGAAAGAAAATTAATTTTCTAATTAATAACCGCTGACCATCAGCAATTATTGAAGAACATGCTAAAATGTGGTCAATTAGTAATTAAAAATCAATACAACTATATATAGCTATCAACAAATTAATGATACTGGCTAACTAATTAATTACTAATTAATAAAACAAATTCTAATCTATAGCATGAAGAGATGCTCATCAATGAGATTTTTCTAGAGCCGAAAGTGTGGTCTAAATGCTTCAAATTAAAACCCTCCTATTAGGAAGAATGATTTTCAATTTTCAATTTTCTACACGTCTCAAAACCAATTCAAACCAACATAACCAAACCAAAAAAATAAAAAATCGAATGAATTGAAAACCGAACAAATTAAGAAAAAAAAACTGAAATTTTTTATTAGATTGATTCAGATTTCAGGTCCTCTTAATCAAACCGAACCAACCCAAATCAAACTGAACTTTTATATACGTACACATACAATTCTTACAAAATTATAACATTATTCATATTCATATTCATATTACTAAATATTTAACAAAAATAATACCATAACTTACTTTTTCATAATTTTATAATGTAACATTATCTTAATATTATATATTTTTAATTTTATCATTTCTTAATCAATTTAAAATTAAATTTCAACAATTTTAGTTATATATCGGTGAAATTTATAATATATTTTGTGTTATATTTTAACGTTTTATTCAAATGTCTAATTTAGTTTATAATTGACAAAATCTTAAAACCGAAAATCGATCCAATCCAAACCGAAATTTATTGGATCGGATTGGTTCGAATTTCTTTCGTAGACTAAACCGAATCAAATCAAACCCCGAGTAAATAAATTGATAGGATCGGATGACTTAATCCCTCAAAACTGATCCAAATCAGACCGCAAACACCCTTAATCAAACTAATATGAGCTTCGACTATGATGTAGTGATAGAAACACACGGCAGCTTTGCAAAAGGATTAAGGTTTGTATGAGAAAAAACATAAATTAAGAGAATAAATCTAATAGCATCTAATAGGTTTGTCGGATGTTTGAGAAGTGTTGTTTTGAATAACAAATCCTCGGTTCGAACCCCTATAGACGCACTTTGACTTATAAAAAAACAAAGAGCAAATCTAATAACGCTCTAAAAAATGAATTAATCTTCTATCTTAATTGATGGAAAAATACTTGCAAAACCAAAAACACTAGTTTTAGTAGTGTCCCTACCCCATTGATGACATCATGTATTGCTAGTGATCTCTTTTAACTTCTAGAAAAGAAAAAGAGTAATCAAGAGATGCTATGTTCTTAGAACCTTAAGTGCCATAAATACATAGCATCATTCAACATCATCACCCATTCAAAATTATGCTAGAAGACTTCGCATTTCTTACCCACTAATTAAGAATTTGCATGGCATAATTAAATTGAAACTTTATGATATCTGGTGGTTTTACCCGAAAACTATATTAAAAAAAAAAACCATTTTGAAAGTCGTCACTAGAATTGAGCTAGGGTTTATGAGGTAAAAATTAACAAATTAATATAAAGACTTAAATTCAAATCTTAATTAATGTTCTAGTTTGTAAAAAAAAAAGTTTAATTGCACTTTTAGTCACTCTACTTTATATTTTAAGTGAATTTAGTCTAGACTTTTCAATGTGCAACTTTGATCCTCTCAAGTTTGCAAACTGAGCAATTTTAGTAGTCCATCCATTAGCTTTTTAAAAATTAGAGATGGAGGGGCTAAAACTGCTCATTTTGCAAACTTTGAAGACCAAAATCACTCATTTACACATCCAAGAAAATTTTGAAAAGAGTAACTTCTTTGGTCTCAATGTAGATGATCATTTTATCTCATTCGCTTCTACTATTCTTCATATTGCCAAATCGGTCACCTCCTGTTCACCTACTTGGGTTTGCCAATTGGAGCTAGCCCGAGGAGAAAAGACATTCTGTCTTAAATAGTCTACCCATTTATTAACTATCCTTCTTTAAAGCGCCCAAAAGAATCCTGAATGCTATTGAAAAAAATCAGAGAAGGTTTTTATAGGGTGGACGGTCAGATATCAATAAATAAAAAAAAAATTGGGTTAGTTGCTCAAAGGTTTGTAAACCAAAAAGAGAAGGGGGCCTTGTTGTCAACAAAGACTTACAATGGTTTAATCTTGCTTCATTGGCTAAATGAGGTTGTCAGTTCCTTTCGGATAACAATAACTTATGGGCTGAAGTCATCTAAGGTTGAGGTGGATATCGAGAGTCTCTATTCAATGCTTTCAATGAACCCTTCCTTAAAGGATGTTCATCTCGGTGGAATCAAATATGACCAGTGTGCAACTTTCAAGAGTCCAATTGGTTCTTTAATGGCATTCAAAAGAAGGTCGGTAATGGCCAATTGAAAAAACCTTTGTGCTTCTCTTTCCCTAAGCTTTTTCAAATTTTAGAAAAAAAAAATCAAAATCGGTTACTATTATGCCATGGTCTTTTGCTTGGAGATGACATCTCTTTCAATGGGAAACTGAACTGCTACCGGAGTTGTTGCATCTTCTAATCAATTCTTCCCTCAACGTAGCGAGTGTAGAATATTTTTTTTATCGTCCAAACACACACACACCCTAGCGAGTGTAGAATGTTGGCGATGGATTCTGACTGGCTTGAAAAGTTTTTCAATTAAGTATACTTATAACTGGGGTATTTTGTGCTGTAGACCTGCCACAAACTTACAAGGTAATCTTTCCGTGGCTTACAAACATCCTTGGAGATCCTTTGTTTCTTAAAAAGTTTTAGCCTTTTGTTGGCTTTTGTTTAGGGATAGAATTCCAACTAAAGTTAACCTTGTTAAGAGAGGCATTTTAGGAGATGGACAACTTGTATCTTGTTCTTTGTATGATATTGTCCAGGAAGACTCTAGCCACCTTTTTTTGGGTGCCCTTTGAATAAAGGTTCTTGCATGGCTATTGTTGTATTTCCATTTTCTATCTGTGACTGATTTGTCCAATTCAAATACTTTTTTACCGAAAAAATCAAAAAGTATGTAGAGGCCTATTGTTAGATATTTTATCATCACTAAATTGTTCAACACGTTACAATATAGTGGTAAAACGAGTTTGTCGTCTACCGGGAACAGCAAAAAGCACTATTAGACACTCAAGCTCAATGTCAAGTAAAAGGATTTGCAAAGCTTTGATTTTTAAAAATAGAGCTATGAACTAAAAGCAATGAAAAATGGTTTTTAAGCAAGGAAATAAGGCACTTGGGATTAAACTTCACTTACAATCAACTCCTTACTCATTTGAAACTCATTAACAACTTCTATCAACCTACTTAATTTGATACTTAAGCATAAAAATCACAAATTACGATATCTCTATAACTTGATTCTTAAATAAAGAGTTCATATTTTAATCTTTTAAACATACAAATTCTCTATCTAGCATGAAGAACACACTTAATTAAAGGTAATCAATGACATATATAGCTATCTTTAGACTAACATTCTATTGAGATTCCTACTCAAAATCATATTTTATACTAATACTTATTCAATATAAAATCACAACAAATGGTTCAAGGTGATCAAACTTAAATCACACAAAAAAAAAATAGAATAGAAATCCAAATTAAATAGATTAAAACAAAATTACACAAGTTCAAAGAGTAAAGAATAATAGAAGTTACATTCAATCCCAACCTGAAAATATTTAGCTCTTCATCTTAAGAGAAGAACACCAAGGAGAAGAGAAGAAGGAGCTACGACCAAGCATGAGAATTTTCTCACTAAGTTTCCCAGTCCTTACAAGAGACTCTCTGCAAACCTAAGTATGTCTCTCTCTAAAAATGGCTGCACTATATAGAAGATGAAAGAAATATGTATTCATGGTGATACAAGACGCAAGAATGGCACTTAAGCTCTCATTTGAGCGCTTAAGCGCCCTTACAAAACCCTTCCATTTTTGACTCTGGCACTTAAGCGCCTAATATAGCGCTTAAGCGCTGCAATGATGGCTGATGAACTTCCTTTTGGCACTTAAGCGCCAATCTCAGAGCTTAAGCATTGGCTTCAATTTCCCGAAAGCGTCTTTAGGTCCTTCCTCCCATTCCAGCGCTTAAGCTTTGATTCTGAGGTTTACGTGTTGGTTCCTATGTTGCTCCTTTACTTTTCTCTTATTGTCCAAGTTGTCTAAATATCTTACAAACATGTTTTACGGGATTAAAAATGCAACAATTTATTTAAATTACAGGAAGGTTTTTCACATTGAAATCACATTTTTAAACATGATAAACGTAAAAATCATAAGAAAAACCCTTAGCAAAATACACTTATCACCTAACAATATGGCACGCGATGATTTGGTGTTAGTAGTTGTGTAGAAATTTTGTTATTTTCACTGCATAGGATAAAGATACTTTTAATGTGCTGGATTTGATTAAGTCATGGACTTGGATTTCTGCTTCTGGAGGTTTTGTTTCGTTTCTTTTCATTCTATGCTCTGTTCCGGTTTTTGTTTTGTAAGGAATCATGAGCACTCCTTATTAGGGGATTCAAATCAGGTGTCCCTAAATCATGTCTCCAATCATGTCCCACCAATAGAATATTGTCACGTCATTAAAAAAATTTATTAGGAAATTAAAGAAAAAGAAATATTTTCAATGACGTGGCGATATTTTATTGGTAGGACATAATTGAGGACATGATTTGGGGACATAATTTGGGAACACCTGATTTCAATCCCTTATTAGGAGCCGTGCATAAAATGGATAAGAAGCTCATCAATATGAAAGAATTCATCTTAAACATTGTTTAACACACCTAGCTATTACAAAGAATTCAGCTTATATACATATATCAAGATAGGAAAAGCAAACTAACTTTCTAACTAACAACTAACTAACTGAGATAAATACTTATAGGGTCTTGTTAAACAGTGTTTTAAAGAAACTTGTTAAAAATATAAAAGTGAAAATATTTTATTGGGCTTGGTAGCATTTAAGTAGGATTTAAACTTTCAAAATAATAAATACTATTAATCTCAATGAAACATTTTCACTGTTAAGTACCATTAAGACACTGTTTATCATTTTTCATACTTGTAAACTTAGGGGCTATTTGGTTTGTATTTTTATTTTCTGTTTCATGTTTTCTGAAATTTTACAAAAGGAAAAACTGAAAATGCTGAAAATAGAACTTTTCTGTTTTTAGCATTTTCAGTTTTTCCTTTGTAAAATTTCTGAAAACAGGAAATAAACTGAAAACAGAAAATGAAAATGTAAACCAAACAGCCCCTTAGCTAACTAACTATGGTGCACTTTCTATAATATATATGAAGAGGAGCCAAATCATTTATTTCTACTATGTCCAATTACTTGTAGCACTTGGTGGATATTGTTAAATGGTTGGAGGTATACGTAGTATTCCCGAATTGGCTTGATTGCCATTTTCTTGCGTGAAGGTACTTAGCCAGCATAAAAAATAAATGCAGTGTTTTACTATTATTTGAGTTAGTTTACGTAGTCAATATGACTCCACATAAACTATATTGTCTTTCGTCAAGACGTAGTGGATCGTAAGGAGTTATTGGATTCTATTCGTTTGCGGTCTTGACAATGGATTTGTAGTTCTGTAAAAGGATGTTCCTTTAGTTATGTAGATTAGTGTTCTAACTCTAGAATGTGTCTCTCATAGATTAGATTATAAGTAGAAATAAATTATTTTTCCTGTTATTGTTGATCTTTGTTTATAATAAGTTATAGTACCCTTTATACTCTTCGTAATAAATTTGTTCTAGCCTATAGCATATATAGTAATCTAAAAGTGATGATATCCAACCCAAATGTCTAATACTCCTTGTACTCCTCGATTTCTTTAATATATCTTTTTCTTTGGCTTAACAAAAAGAAAATAGAAAGAATTAATACTAGGAATGTAACCTTCCTCTTATTAACATTATTATTATTATTATTATTATTATTATTATTATTATTATTATTATTGTATTGTATTATGTTAGTACTATAGTATGAAAGACTACATGGAAACGAGTGTTGTTTCTTATTCCCCTTCATCGATCCCCAATTCAAGAATGAATCTCCTCTTTCACTTTTTGTGGGGATTTGTCTACTAATTAATAATGTGTTCTACTCATTGTTAATTAATTTGCCATTATATTGTTGATGTACGATTCAGATTAAAAACAATTTGCATGAGCACAAACTTTTTAACATCATGGAGTACTTTTTTTAATTAGACAAGACTAAGAAATTCAAAATAACATTAGAATCATAGTAATAGACTTAATTGTATATTTTTTTCTCCTTAATATAATTAATCATCCTTTTTTTAGACCTTTAAGTTCCTCACATTTTTGTAGTGTTTTATTTTAATTAATTCTTTCTTTAGTATTTTCTGAATTTTAACTAATTATGATGATGATGTGCAATATTGCAATTTTTTGTTATTATTTCATTGAAAAATATTACGTGTCAGAACAATTTATTAAATCTAGAGAAAATATTGAAGATTAGATGTTACAAGTGCTTGAAAAAGTCAGAGGGATTATAAGAGCTTTTCAAATTGTACATTTAAGAAATTAAAAGTAAAAAGTTATTGAAAAAAAATTAATGTAATTGTATTTAACATATAGTTGATATTATCTTTTTTTCTATCTTTAATTTCTTAGAAAAATGCTAAATTTTCCTACAAATTCTCTTATTCACTCTATTTTGACAGGTTTTTTCTATCCTCCATTAAGTATTTACTTTCAAGAAAATAAATAACACTTATCAAAATTAAGTTAGTGTAGAAGAATTTAACATTATTCAATTTTTTTAATCTATACAAATATTGCACATATTAAAAAAACTCGAATAATAAATTAACACTATCTGGACCAGGAAACCAAATTAAAGTGCAATAGATTATAAAATAAAATAACATATTTTTTTTAATACAATAATAACTTTTAATTGATTCTACCTATAAATAATATAAGGCTTGTATGGATAATTATATTATTTACCTAAAAATACTTTTATTTAGAATAATTTCATATTTTAACATAAATCTGAGAAAAAATTATTTTTTAAAAATATTATTTTTTAAAAAAATATAAACAAGCAGACTCATATGATCAAAATTACTAGTACTTGGGTAATTTGGCTAATTAAGTCGGTAGAGAATTCAATATCTTCATAGATTCTGCAAAAAGGAGTGCTGGTTCATTGTACACATACAAAAAGACAAGTTAAAATCCATCTTTGTCTTTTTAGACACTATCTTGAGTTAATTAATTATTGTTGTAATTTTAATACTGATTGACTAAGATTATACTATTAATTATCTAGGTTTTAATAAATAATTAAACGTGTTTAATTTGGCTTAGAAATAAGGATTGGATTCTATAGCCATTCCTTGCATGACATGTGTTACATACTTACATATATGAATATTGCAAGAAGAATGGGAGGCTTCTTTTTCCAAAATTTTCTCGAAGATATATATATATATAGAGTTGGGTTCAAATGACACCACGCATAATTTTTTTTAAAAAACAAATTTCGCCGATGCAACCAATCAATTGAAAGTTTATATGATGTAGATCAACTATGCAAAAATTTATACCATTTGAAAATTTGTAGGCATGTAATCTAACAAACGAAATTTACTTATATTTTAAATAATGTATTAGACGTTCAAGTAAAACGTTCCGATAACGTATCAAATAATTTTCAAATAGTATGAATTTTTGCATAGTTGATCTACATTATATAAACTTTCAATTGATTGGTTGGATCGGCGAAATTCATTTTTTATAAAAAGTTATGCGCGGTGTCATTTAACAACTTTAACACATTGGTGTCATTTGAACCCAACTCTCATATATATATATATATATATATATATATATATATATATATATATATATATATATAAAAGATCCATTTACTCTAACTAAATCTTGGATACTTATTCCGCTTAATATCTCTTCGCCCACATTAAATTTTACTAATTCAATTATTGAATTATATTATGTTATCATGATAATTATGTATATCAAATTTTGAAAAAAAAAACATTTTATTGATTAAAATGAAGTAGATTGATGAAATACCAACAAATCTTCAAATTACATAAAATTTTGTATGATTGATCTATTCACAAAAATTTTATATTCAACGATTAGATTAATAAAATTTAACGTGAATGAAGAGTTTTTAATGGAGTAAATGTTCTAATTAAGACTTACTTGGTGGATCTTCACCCTATATATATATATATATGATTTAGCAAAGTTAATTTTGTTATTCTTTCTTTCTTACATCCTTGTGCGGGTTTCGTAGGAATTAAAACCCTCTTCGTTCCTATTTTCTATCTACTTAAAAGATAAATTATGTTTATTAAATAATATAATTATTATTATTGTTTTTATCGAAGTATATTTTATATTTTGAGTTAACTATTAATTTGGTCCTTTAATAATTATGTTGTCACCAATTTGGTCCTTCAAAGAATTTTGTAACCAAATTAGTCCTTCAAAGATTACCTTATTACCAATTTGATCTTCCAAAAAACTTTGTCATCAAATTAGTCCTCCATCATGGACAAATTTGATATATTTAAATATTTGAAGGACTAATTTGGTATACTTACACATTTTAGAGGACTAATTTGGTGACAAATTTCTTTAGTTGACCAAATTGGTGACAAAGATGATCTTTAGATGACTAATTTTGTGACAAAATTCTTTAGGAGACTAAATTGGTAACAAGATAATCTTTAGAGGATCAAATTGATAGTTAACTCCTAAATTTTTTATAATACTCACTTTTGCCTATTAATTTTTTTTTACAATACTCTTTATTTTTTGTTGTTTTATTGGTTGAATAGTAGAACATTAATTGTTAGTTCTTTAATTAAAGATAAGAGTAAAATTGATAAAAAATATATAAGTGAACCGATAAATAGGAATTAATTTTTTCTACGTGGCTAAAAAGGAATGGAGGAAGTATAAGAAATGTAAGATTTGATCGAATACTCTAAATTCGGTGAAGATATAAAATGAGAAAGTCGGAGTGTATTTACTTTTGATTTGTATTAGGTGGGTTTTAAGTTAAGTAAGTATTTTTTTTTTTGCGTATGATATACAACTAAAATTTACCTACAATTGCATGTTTCAAAAGGTTTATAACTTGAAGTTCTGATTTTGTCCCTCATTAAGTTACATTTTTAAAATTGCCAAGTAGCCCATCCATTCATTTTGCTTACCAAAAAAATTAGTAACCCATCCACAAAAACATAAAAGCTTAATTTACAGATATGAAGATCTTGAGTGTCATGTTAGATGAACAGTACCATTTTTATTTTTCTCCAGTTTCATTTAACCCTGCAATTTTTTTGCCAATTTCATTTAACTTTGCAGATTAATTTTAATGACAAATTTTATACAAATCAACCGTCTAAAAGAATCACTCAGTCCTTGTTCTACAATAACTCTTCGTATGGGTTTGTTGTTTCAATTTCTGCAAGGATTCTTTTCTTCAATTTCTACACACATTTTCTTTTTCAATTTCTTAACCTTTTGATTGAATCTTTCCTTCTACTCTCACTCAATATTCATCTAAGACCCCTGGGAGATATATTTGTTTTTTTCCTATCAAGAATCAATAGCAACATAATACATGATAGAAGATAATAGAAGAAGATTAACATTTATTGAAACACACATATTTGAGAAAATGAACATTTACTAAAACACAGATCTGAAAAATAGAAACAAAAACCATTAACAGAAACATAAATCCAAAATTACATAATAGAAGATAATAGAAGAAGATGATGAAGATCTATAAAATTTCACAAGCAAAAACATAGATCTAACACCAATTAGAGTATTAGGGCAACGCTGGGCGACGGTGTCAGCCACGTCTTGCCCGTGGGAGGCCTTGAGGTTTCCACGGCCAAGGGAGTACCACTCTTCGCGGTAAGCCTCTATGAGGGCGAGGGTTTCGTCGGAGGACCAGCACGTCGGAGGAAGACGGCGAGAGGAGGTGGGGGCAGGGAGAGCGACAGGGACAGGGAGGGCATGGAGTACGGCGGAGGGAGGATCGGAAGGAGGGGTGGGGAAGACATCGTCTAAAGGTTAGGTTAGATGAAAAAGTAGAGAAGGAGAAGAAGAATATTGATGAGGGAAAAATGTTAGATTATAGGGTGGGGGCTAGGGTTTGGTCTGAGGACCAGCACGATGGCGAGAGGAGGTGAGGGCATGGAGAGGGACAAGGACAAGGAGAGTGAGGGGAGGATCGGAAGGAATCGTCAAAAATGACAGTATCCCATTGTGAGAAGAGAAGGAGAAGATTGACGAGAGAGAAGGAGAAAGAGAAGGAAATAATAAATGTTAGAGAAAATTGACAAGGGAATTCAATTGCAATTTCAAATAAATTAAAACACACAAACGTAAAGACATAGACTATAAGTTGCACAAATAAATCCATTCCATTGAATAAAATATTTATATATCCGACAGTCAAGATTTGTGATGTATCATATATCACAAAAAAAATCTTACTTATGCTAAATGCAACCTTTGTAATAAGTTAAAGTTAACGGATACTTTAGTTTAATGTTAATGAATTAATTTTGTTAGATTAAATTTATATCAAAGGGACTAATTTAATACTAAAAGAGTTGATAAATGATAATTTTTTTAATGAATTATTGCAATTGTATTCCTTAATCAACATCTAAGTCAAGTAAAAAGGGATTTACTCTTTCTACTTTCATAATCCCTTTTGAAATTAATGTTCAAAATAGTCCTGACTTTATAGCCATCGGTAGGGATGATAATGTGGGCTTGGTCCGACGGGCTAGATTGACAAAATGAGCTTGCTAACCTATAAAGCCGGCCCCGTTTGACATGTGAGTTATGCTGGTTATTGGCGGGATAGGGTAGGCTAGCCTGATGGGCTAGTTTTTTTCATTTTAAATCATTTTAAAAAATTAAGAAAACTCAATTTAAGAAAAAAAAACTTCAGAACAAATTTATAAGCGTGCACGCTAACCCCTCTCTAACACTCCTCACCTCCTTTCCTCCTTGTTCATGCTGTCTTACAAGCAGCGCCTCTGTCGCACGTAGTGTTGTCCCTCTCTCAAGCTCGCCTCTCTTAGTCACTACTCTCAGCCCTCTCTCTTGCCCCGCTCTCTCATGCTGTCTCTCTCTCCCGCACCTCTACTCTATCTCTTTTGTTGTCGTTGAAGATGATGATATTTTTTAAAATGTATGAAGCTCTTTTTTGGATTCTAGAAAACAAATTTTGGCTTCTTAAATGAAATATTTTTTTTTGGCGGGCAAGCATGTGGCCTGCATACATTGGTTATAAACGGGTTGGGCTAGGAAATGCTGTGTTTTCTTTAATGAGACTATGTGTAACACACAATAAATGATGTGTTTTCTTTCTTATTTTGGTTTCTTAACGTGTGCATAGGGATGAGAATGGGCTAGTCCAGGCCATGCCAGACAAGGCTGAAGGTTAAATAGGTCTTGCATACTTCATAAAACTGAAGCCTAAGTCTAGGTCTGTGACCTGACATATGACCATTTTTTAGGCTTGACCTGGCCTTTTTAGAAGCCTAGCTAGCCTATAACATAAAGGCTTTCAAACAACACTAACAATTCAAATTTAATGGGTCAATAGGCTAATTGAAAACAGATTAACGAGCCGAAAGACCTACTATTAATAAAATAAAAAAATTACATTTTTTTAAGAAAAATAAAATTATAATATACATTATAAATTATATTTTTCTAGACTATTATATTTATATTTTAATGTTACAAATAAATAAATATAAATTATAAAATAATTTCATTAATTATTTAATTAGATCGGCCCGACAGACTTAAAAGCCTTTTTTAAAAGCTTAACATTGACCCCTTTATTTAAATAAGCCTTTTAAAACGCCTAAGCCTAGCTTTTTTTTAATAAACAAGTCGAGCTGAGCTAGACTTTAAATAGGCTAGGACATAGGCCTCCGAAGGGCGGCCTGGACCATTCCCATTGCATGGGTTTAAAAAACCTTACTTTATTTAGCTCTTTATATACTCCTTCCGTTTCTTTTTATAAGTATTTAATAAAAAAAATAGTGTTCTTTTTTATAAGCACCTACTATAAAAACGAGAAGTATTTATTATATTTTTTCAATTTTACCCTTAATTAATGAAGGTAGTTAAATTTAATTTTAAATGATATAAATAATAGAATTTGACTTATACAAAAATAAAACTGTAAAAAAGTTATTATTCATCTAGAAACTAATATATTTTATTGATATCAATATTTTTTAATATATATATTTTTTTATTTAAAAGCTTATAAATAGGAACAAGAAAAAGTATAATTTACCCATCATGATTCACTTGGTTACTAGCTCGTACTATTACAAACTTTGTCCCATGTGAAGAAGGATGGTATAGTAAATGGACATATAATAACAGAAGTGGCAGTCTCTGTTTCTTGGATAATAAGAGAAAATTTATTAATTCACTATAAATAAATGTTAAAACAAAGAAGGAAGTAATATAGAGCAATGTTATATCTTTTTAAAACATCATTCTAAATATCCTTAAGTGAAGAATATATTTTATAGTTTCAAGATAAAGACATTTAATTTTTTTCTTCCATACATACTTTAAAAGGAATTAGAAAGATATTTAAAAGGATACGTAGAAGATAAATCATTATTCTAATGCATAAGTTTGGTTTCTCTAAAGGCACAAATATCAATGTTTGGATGAATGCCTATTCACCTTCCGACAACTCAACTTAGAAATTCTTCACAACTCTTCCATTGGTTGGGTAAAGGCCAGGCAAAGGTTAAAAACAAATTATAACCCTCCAATTTATTTCAGATTATTGAGAAATAAGGTGAATTATTAACCTCCCAATTCTTCACCCCTTTGCTCCAATTTTACCAACATTGTCAGCTTGCACAAATTGACTTTTTATGTTCAAAAGGTTATAAAGATAATACGGCTTATCATAATTTTGATTCACTCAACAATAGTTTTTGTTTTTCAGTATTTAAAAATTAAAATATAAAAACATTAAAACATGTTTTAGTTTTCAATTTTCAGTTTGTTGAATTTACATGCAAATTTATATTGAAAATTCCTCTCACTTTTTTTTAAAACTATTTTATAATATAATTTTTAAAAACTAAAATCTAAAACTGTTTCAAACAAACCCTTAACTTTTTCATCTCATTTCGCGTAATAATCTCTTTTTCAATTTGCAAGACATGAGCAAGAACTTGCTTGATTGATCTCTCCAAAATTGACTTTCCCTATGATTTTACTCAATTACCAAGATCTCCAAAATTGTATAATAAAAAATGCATTCTAGATAGAAATTAAAAGTCTATAGAGCTTTTGATGACCCTCATTAAATTTCAATTCTTGTATGAACCTTGCCAACACACTCCTCCCACTAGCCATGCGATGTGAATGGATGAGCTAGTGGAGAGATTTTCTTTATATTTCCACCACCAAAATATGCACTATATATGTTTTCTATGCTATTCCAAATAATTTATCATTCTTTTAGGCATACACCACTATCAATATGATTTTATTGCTTCCTACTACTCTCATAAACTAGTACTATTCTAAGTCAAACTTAATCAATTATGCACACACTAAGCATTGCTTTTGGACATCAGTTGACATTACTTGCTTGCCACATATAATATAACATAAGTACAAAGTCTGTTACAATTACGAGTCGTATAACTATGTTAACAGAGG
Source organism: Cyamopsis tetragonoloba (assembly GCA_037177725.1). Taxonomy (NCBI): domain Eukaryota; kingdom Viridiplantae; phylum Streptophyta; class Magnoliopsida; order Fabales; family Fabaceae; genus Cyamopsis; species Cyamopsis tetragonoloba. Next base: position 15,040,614 of record CM074121.1, on the reverse strand, counting down.
TTCGAATTCTGACTGTACACATAAAAAAGACTTTTATTATGAGAGATTGTACTCAGTTCGATAATCTCTCTGCTTGGAAGGAATTAATTTTTTATTGTCAACTGAAAGATATCTTTGATGCATAAAAAAATACATAATATAATATATAATAAAAAATAAAATAAAATAATTTGATCTATACATACAGTTTAATTCAGACGCCAAACATTCTTATAAACTTTAATAGATATATGTTACACTGTTTACGCCAATTTTTTTTTTTTTAAATGGATATGAAAAGTGATAATTGCAGAAGCATTTGGAAGAAAAATTATAGTGGAATATAAAGTGCAAATTGGATATGTTTTATTTACCCTAATGATTTCACAATCCTTAAATAATTTAATTTGCTATAAAACAGAGTGGACCTTGTTCTGCTATATATGTATAAATTAAAGATTAAAGATACAAGAAATGCTAGTCAATGGAATTGATTTGGACCAATTTTTTGGCCACATAGTTGAGCATTCTATTTCTAATCATCACTAATATAATCTTTGACATCACTAATCTGTCAAGTTTTCTTTTACTTTCTTTTTTGCTTTTGTTTTTTATTTTTAATTTTTTTTAAAAAAATAAGATTTTTATTCTTATAATTCACCCAAGTACTTTTTTGTCTTTATATGAAAAAAAACTCTATATTTTAATTTTATATAAAAAAGAATTTATAAATTAGTCTTTATCGTTATACATTATTTTTATTGACGTAACTTGATACTATGTAGGATAAAATAATTACTTAGCTTAAGAAAATTTACCATCAATATTATTGGAGGGAGTAATCCATTATGCTTTTGAATATAAGGATAAAAAATTAAACTTTTTATACTGACTAATTTTTTCATTTAATTTTTTCAAGTATAGGTATTATTTTTTTTATTTCATTTAATTTTTAACTTAGGTTTACATACATGATGCATGTGAGAGGGAGAAATGAAACTATATTAAGTAATTAAGGAAACTAATCACAGAAACGAAACAAACAAATCAATGTGAACAAATTTATTTATACACTTCAAAAAAGAAAGAGCCAATAATGACATGGCCCTCAAATTTATATCCTTAATTATAAAAGAATAAAGAAAAAGTGTTCCTATATGCATCCAAACACAACAGAAAAGGGCCCTTTTACCAACTAAGAAATCAATAATCAATAATACAACAAATTAAAAGCTTTTCTAAATCCCAAAAGTTAAATAAAATTAATTAATCCTAAACTAAATGCATAAACTCCCATTCCCCACACCTTAAACACCATTAGAAAGCAAAGAGCTCCATCATCAGTGAAGCTTCTACTTTCTCTTGGAGCAACTGAATCCTAATCAAAATTTATAATAAATAATTAATCCATTGGTTAAGTCATAAGTGATTCATGTTTGATTTTTTATGTTATTTTTTTAGTTTTAACATTGGATTAGAATCTTGTGTGTTAAAAAAACCTTAATTAGCAAAAAAAAAAATAGTTAATAATATTTAATTAGTATGTAATTAACCTAATAGAGAATCCCACTTATAAAAATCTTAATAGAGAATCCCAATTCAAAAGTAACATTTTTTCAAAAAAAAAAAGAGTAACATTTATAATTTTATATTTTGAAAGAAAGAATATGGAGTTTAGGGTTTTTTAGCACAATTTTTTAATCACCATCTTACAAAATCTCAGCCCTTGATTAATTATTCCATAATAATCATGAAATAAGGTTATACCGAAAAAAAGAGAATGTGCTGAAGGATTTAGATAAAAAATTGTAACCCAAAATATAGGAGAAAATACAAGTGTGGGTTTGTTTTCGTGTTCATCCAAATGTAAGATGAGTTCGTATCAAATCATTGAGATTTAGAGTTTGTTTGGATAAGATTTTATATATTCAGAGTTGATTTTATTCTTAGTAATTTTAAGGGTTTTCATATACAGTGTTTTTAAGTGTTTTAAAAGTATTATTCTCTCCGTATTATATTAAGTGTTGTTTAAAGTTGTTATACATTGTTACGTTTAAGAAGTGTTATTAATTTTCTTGTTTTTACACCAATAATTATCTAATTCTCTATTATACTCCTTATCACTCTTATTAATTAATGAATCACATCTCTCAAAACATTTATTTAAGATTCAACTACTCAAGGGTATATTTGATAAAATATAATTAATGCTTCATTAAAACTATAAAATGAAAAATAAAGTGGGACACATTTTTTTCTTTAAAACGACACTTAATATGGGACGGATGGAATAGTTAAGATTATTAAAAATAGAAAAGTAATCATAAAAGTATATTATTTCTTTCCTCGATAAAAGAAAACTACGCATTCCAATATTTTTTACTACATTTAGGTTTTTAAATAGTGTTATTAGAGCACTAAATAACTTTAAATCTTAATATAAATTTGATCGAAGTTAAAAAAAATTATTTTTTTAAAAATTACTTCTATTTTTTTTTGGTAAAAACAATCTATTTTTTTGGTAAATTAAAATCAATTCTATTTATTTATAATAAAAATTAAGACAAATGGGTATCAAATCGGTGCAAGAAATTACAGTGAAAAAACTTGTGTTCAAATTCTATCTACCTTAAATTTTCAGCAGCTAACGTCAATCACACACTATGAACATAATTAGTTTCTTATTCTAATAGCGAGAAACTCGTGGTTATATGAAAAATGGGAAAAAATAAAAAAATAAAAAAATGACAATAAACCAACCCTCTGACGCCACAATCTACCAATACCATACCCAACCATATTGCAAAGTGCATGTGGGTCTACACTTTTAAATACTTTAACAACACTTCATTTCTTCTCCTCTCTCACTAATTAAACTTCACTACACACATTCTTTTTCATCTTCTTCTTCCTTCTCTTTCATGCATTTTCACAAACACATGGTGCCTGTTTCTTAGCACTGCTTCAAATCAAACCCATCCAAATTCACATACCCACCAAGAAAAACCCACGAACCATTTCTCCGACGACGATCTTCTCCTAATCTCTCCAACAAAGATCCAATTTTCCCATGGCCCTCGAAACGTGGCTCATCAAGGTGAAAACCGCGCTTTCCAACAGTTTCGACTCTGTTCGACCCTCCAACCCGAAGAAGAACCTTCTGTTGAGGAAACCGTCGTTTTCGTCGAAGCCAAAACGCGTCGCCGTTTTGGCGTTCGAGGTCGCCGGCGTGATGTCGAAGCTCCTCCACCTCTGGCAATCGCTCTCCGACGCCAGCGTCGTTCGACTCCGAAACGACGCCGTTTCGATGGAGGGAGTGTGGAAGCTAATCTCGAACGACGAGTCGTTTCTCATTAACCTCGCGGTGGCTGAGTTCGCCGACACGATACGACTCGTCGCTGACTCGGTCACCCGACTCAGCCACAAGTGCCACGACCCAACTCTCCGATTCTTCCACCGAGTCTTCACCGAGTTCGCTGACTCGGGCTTCGACCCGCACGCGTGGACCCTCACGAGTTCGAAAGAAATCGAAACCAAACACAGAAGAATGGAACGTTACGTGACTCTCACGGCAACTCTACACAGAGAAATGGACGAGCTTTCGCTTTTGGAAAGCGCGTTGAGAAAAGCACTTCACAACAACGGTGAAACCGAGACAATAACCGGGAAGGATCACAAGAAAATCTCTGATCTTCAGGACAAGATTTTCTGGCACAAACAAGAGATTAAGAACCTAAAAGAACGATCTTTGTGGAACAAATCCTTTGATGGGGTTGTTCTGTTACTTGTAAGGTCAATTTTCACTGTGTTAGCAAGAATTAAGGTTGTGTTTGGAATTGGAAAAAATGTCCCTTGTTTGTCTCGTAGTTTATCAGCATCTGCCACTGTTTATCCCTCTGATCAAAACCCCATTTCTTCAAACACCTTTTTTGTATCTGGGCCATTGGAAAGATCAAAACTTGAAGAGAAAAAACAGGATTTCGTAAGTGGGTTTTTTGAGTCTAATTGTAAACTCTTGAAGCCATCAGAAAGCACATTAGGAGCTTCAGCTCTGGCTTTGCACTATGCAAATTTGATTATAGTTATAGAGAAGATGATAAAGTCACCCCAATTGGTTGGTGTAGAAGCAAGAGATGATTTATATGCTATGTTACCAAATAGCATAAGGTCAAAATTGAGGTCAAGATTGAAAGGGGTTGGATTTTCTGCTTGTGATCCTGTGTTAGCTGGAGAATGGAGAGATGCATTGGGAAGAATTCTTGGGTGGTTATCTCCTTTGGCTCATAATATGATTAAGTGGCAAAGTGAAAGGAGCTATGAGCATCAGAATTTGGTAACTAAAACCAATGTGTTGCTATTGCAGACTTTGTTCTTTGCAAATAAGGACAAAAGTGAAGCTGCCATAACTGAGTTGCTTGTGGGGTTGAACTATATTTGGAGGTTTGAGAGGGAAATGACTGCTAAGGCTTTGTTTGAATGTTCCAATTTCAATGGGTTGTTAAGGTTGCAGAAACCCAGTTAAGGAGATTGTCAAGGTTTCAGATTGCGTTTGCATTACAGTCGCATTCACATTTGCATTCAATGTGATCTTTGTGGACCACAATCATAATCTGATGTGGCGTACAAGAATCCTCTCCCGTTACTGCGGGAACTATACTTGCAGTTTCACGACAGGTATCTGTACTTTGTTAGAGGTGATTAATTTATTTGAGTTGGTTGACGATGGATTAATCATTTCTAGAAAAGTACTGGTACTTTATCGTGAAATTGTATATGCAGTTCCATCCAAAACAGAAGAGGATTCGCATCGTGATACAGTTTCCGTATGATCTGAGTGGAAGACAATTTAAAACCTTGGAGATGAGTTTTTTTGTTTTGTTTTTTCCTTACCCTCTTTCTCCTTGATGAGGGTTCTAATTTTGTTTATTCTAAATTTGATGGTGGTTGGTTTTAGATGAATGAACTAAAAGTTCAAATCTTTTATGATTTTTTACTTTGTTTTGGTTCTAACTATGGTCTGTACATGGAGTATAGATGGATGTAAATGATATATCTGAATTTTGAGTAAAATCTCCAAGAAATGCTAAGGGTTTCAAGATTCAAACTGTCCATATTCATGTGAAAATATTCCTCAAGCTCTGTTATAATTAATTTCATGATCAACTGCATGCTAATTAGTGGCATTTAGTGAATTTGTTGTTTGTTTTTTTGGCTACACTAATAGTTCCAGATTTAGGTCTCTGCGGTTCATGTGGTTAGTAATAAACTACTAATGATAATCAATCCCTCTAATCTTGATGGTATTAATTTTCATACATATAAATTATAAATTATTCAGAGTGAATGGACCCTACTATTATTGAAACTTACCCTTGAATATTGGATTTTTTTTTTCTCATCTTGTCAATTATATAGTAACCAAAAAATATTAAATAATATAATGCATGATTAAGATCGTGACTAGAGATAATATTACGTGTGTTTGGTTTTGAGTCGGTAATATTCACGTGATTTTATATAATTGATTTCATGTGAAATTGATTTTAAAGTAACGTGATTTATATTTAAGAATTTTTCTCTCAAAAGTAAGTTAAAAGTAAAAACATAGTGTAAATTTTTTAAATTTTGGTGTCAAGTTGTTATTTAAAATTCTGGATCTATTATTTATATTAAAATATTGGTGTCAAGTTTTTCAAATTTTTAAAAGATCGTGTACTATATACTCGAAGAACATGATGTTTTTCGATATAAAAATAAAAAACACATTTTTTAAAATACTTAAATTATTTGAAGTTTTTTTAAACAATGTATTATTCACTTTTACGAAGTTTCTAACTCAATTTACAAAATTATTTATATTTTTAAAATTGTAACAATTTTTCAAGAGATCGTGTATACACTTAAAGAATAGTTTGCTTTTTGAAATAAAAATGAAAACGTGTATTTTAAATTACTTAAATTATTTGAAGTTTTTTAAAAACTAATGTATTATTCACTTTGAAGCTTCTATCTCAATTTAAATAGTTTTTTATATTTTAAAATTGCAATAAATTTGTATAAATCATGTACTACGCACTTGAAAAATATAGTGCTTTTCGAAATAATAATGAAAACGTGTTATTTAAATTACCAAAATTATTTAAAGTTTTTTGAAAATAATGTATTATTCACTTTGAAGGTTCTTTCTCAATTCACATAATTTTTATATTTTAAAAATTGCAACAATTTCTTAAGAGATTGTGTATTATACAATTGTAGAATATGGTATTTTTTAAAATAAAAATGTGTTTTTTAAATTACCTAATTTATTTGTAGCTTTTTGAAAACAATTTTTTATTCACTTTAAAGTTTATAGCTCAATTCACATAATATTTTATATTTTTAAAACTGCAGTTGTTTTAGAGATAGTGTACTATCACTTGAAGAATATGGTATTTTTAGAAATAAAAATTAAAACATGATTTTAAAATTTCCTAAATTATTAGAAGCTTTCTAAAATTAATATATTATTCATTTTGAAGTTTTTAACTGAATTTACATAATTTTAATATTTTTAAAATTGCAACAGTTTTTTTATAGATTGTAAACGATACACTTGAAGAATATGATGCTTTTTTAAATAAAAATAAAAATGAATAGGGTGTTTCTAAATTATCCAAATTATTTGAAGCTTTCTGAAAATAATATATTATTTACTCTAAAGTTTCTCAACACAATTTACATAAATTTTCATATTTTAAAAATCGCAACATTTTTATTAGAGGCGTGCACTATATATTTGAAGAATATGATGTTTTTTTGAAATAAAAATGAAAATACAATTTTACGATTACCTAAGTTATTTGATGTTTTATGAAAATAAGGTATTATTCATTTTTAAGTTTCTAGCTCAATTTACATAATTTTTTTTATTTTTAAGATTGCAACAATTTTTTTAGAGATAGTGTACAATACACTTGAAGAATAAGGTATTTTTCAAAAAAAAAAAGAAGAAGGTATTTTTAAATGACCTAAACTATTTGAAGCTTTCTAAAAACAATGTATTATTTACTTTGAAGTTTTTAACTCCATTTATATAATTTTTTATATTTTTAAAACTACAACAGTTTTTTTACAAATCATATTCTATCACTTAATGAATAAGGTATATATTTTTCAAAACAATGAAAATAGGATTTTTAATATACCTAAATTACTAGAAGCTTTTTGAATACAGTGTGTTATTCACTTTTAGTCTTTAGCCCAATTTACAAAAATTTATATTTTTAAAATTGCAGCATTTATATTAGACATCATGTACTATACACTTGAAGAATATGATGTTTTTTGAAATAAAAATAAAAGCGCATTATTTGAATTACCTAAATTATTTGAAGCTTTCTAAAAACAATGTATTATTCACTTTAAAATCTCTCGACACAATTTATATAATTTTTTATATTTTTAAATTGCAACAGATTTTTAAGAGACCATGTATGGTATACTTAAAGAAATTGGTATTTTTTGAAAAGAAAATTAAAACGTATTTTTAAAATTACTTAAATTATTTTAAGTTTTTTAAAAAACATTGTATTATTCACTTTCAAGTTTCTAACTCAATTTACTTAATTTTTTATATTTTTAAAATTCCAACAATTTTTTGAGATATATTTTCATAATAAAAAATGAATAGGGCATATTTAAATTATCTAAATTATTTGAAGTAAGTGGTTCATCGAATGAAAGGTTTTTGAGTAATTATAGCATTAAATAACCTCAAAGTACTTAAGATTTGTTTATATTTTGGTCTAAAAAGCATATTTTTCACTTATATTTGAGTCTGGAGGGAGTATTATTCACTTTGAAATTTGTAGGTCAATTTTTATAAACTCTTATATTTTTAACAATTTTTTTAGAGATCATGTACAATACGTTTGAAGAATAGTTTTTTTTGAAACAAAAATGAATAGGGTGTTTTAAAATTACCTAAATTATTTGAAGCTTTCTGAATATAATGTATTATTCAATTTGAAATTTGAAGCTTTATTTTCATTTTTTTTATATTTTTAAAACTGCAACAAATTTTTTAGATATCGTGTTCTATACACTTAAAGAATATAGTATTTTTCGAAACAAAAAGGAAAAAGACAATTTTAAATTACCTAAATTATTTGAAGTTTTTTTTCTTGAAAACAATGTATATATTATTCACTTTGAAGTTTCTAGCTCAATTTACATAAGTTTTATATTTTTGTAACTGTAACAACTTTTTAAGATATTGTGTACTATGCACTTGAAAAATAGGGAGTTTTTTAGAAATAAAAATGAAATCACTTTTTTATATTATTTACATTATTTGAATTTTCTTAAAAAGAATGTATTATTCACTTTGAAGTTCCTAACTCAATTTATGTATCTTTTTATAGTTTTAAATTAAAACAAATTTTCAAGAGATCGTGTACTATTCACTTGAATAATAGGGTATTTTTAAAAAAATAAAAATAAAAGTAAACTTTTTAAATTACTTAAATTATTGGAAGTTTTTTTAAAATAGTGTGTTATTCACTTTGAAGTTTTTTGCTTAATTTACATAATTTTTTGTTATTTTAAAATTGCAACAACTTTTTATGAGAACATGTACTAAGAAATTAGTGTTTTCCAAATAAAAATGAAAGTATGTATTTGAAATTACTGCTTTCTAGCCCAATTTACATAATTTTTTATATTTTAAAGTTGCAACAATTTTGTACCGAGCATGTACTATACACCTGAAGAATAAGGTGCTTTTCGAAATAAAAATTAAAATATATTTTAAATTACTTAAATTATTTGAAGTTTTTTTCAAAACAACATATTATTCACTTTGAAGTTTCAAGCTCAAGTTACATAATTTTTATATTTTTAAAATTTCAACATTTTTTAGAGATAAGTACTATACATTTGAAAAATTGAATGTTTTTCAAAATAAAAATAAAAAGGTGTCTTTTAAATTACCTAAATTATTTGAAGTTTTTTTTAAAAATAATGTATTATTCACTTTGAAGTTTCTAGATCAATTTACATAATTTCTATATTTTTAAAATTGTAACAACTTTTTAAGAGATCCTATACTATGCATACACTTGAAAAATAGTGTTTTTTGAAATAAAAAAGAAAATAAGTTTTTTAAATTATTTAAATTTTTTTAAAACAATTTATATAATTTTTATAATTTTAAAATTAAAAAAATTTTCAAGAGACTGTGTATTGTTCACTTGAAAAATAATGTGCTTTTTAAATACAAATGGAAATGAATTTTTTAAAGGGTCTTGATATACAGTGCCCTAAGGGCACTAGTTAAGGTTAATAGAAATAGAAAAATAATTATAAGAGCACATTATTTCTATTCTCGGGAATACAAAAAACTACACATTCTAATATCTTTTTCCTACATTTGGATTCTTAAATAGAGCCTCCAGGGCGCTAAATATCATTTGTCTTTTTTAAATTACTTCAATTGTTAGAAGTTTAATGAGAATAGTATATTATTTACTTTGAAGTTTTTAACTTAATTTACATAGTTATTTTATTATTTTAAAATTGCAACAATTATCTATGAGATCATGTACTATAAACTTGAAGAAATTGGTGTTTTTTGATATAAAAATGAAAGTGTATATTTGAAATTACTTAAATTATTTGATTTTTTTAAAAAAATAATGTATAATTCACTTTGAAGTTTCTAGCTCAATTTACATAATCATTTCATTTTAAAATTGCAACAATTTTTTTAATGAGTACTTGTACTATAGACTTGAAAAATAGATTTCTTTTTGAAATAAAAATGAAAATATGTTATGTAAATTACCTAAATTATTTGAGTTTTTAAAAACAACTTATTAACCACTTTGAAGTTTCAATCTTAATTTATATCTTTTTTTTATATTTTTAAATTAAAATATTTTTTAGAGATTGTGTACTATATGCACTTGAAGAATATGATGTTTTTTTGTAATAAAAATGAAAATGCATTTTTAAAATTACCTAAATTAGTTGAAGTTTTCTTTTTTTAAAACAATGCATAATTCACTTTGAAGTTTTTAGTTTAATCTAAATTATTTATATACTTTTAAAATTGTAACAACTTTTAAAAAGATTGTATACTATACACTTGAAAATTATGGTTTTTTTTAAATAAAAAATGAAAACAAATTTTTTTAAATTATTTAAATTATTTGAAGTTTGTTTGAAAATATGGTATTATTCACTTTGAAGTTCCTAGCTTAATTTACATAATTTTTTATATTTTTTAAATTAAAACAAATTTTCAAGAGTTTGTGTACTATTCACTTGAATAATAAGGTGGTTATTAAGTAAAAATGAAAATGCTTTTTTTTTAAATTGCATAAATTATTAGAATTTTTTTGAAAATAACATATTATTCACGTTGAAGTTTTTATTTTAATTTACATAATTTTTTATAATTTTAAAATTACAATAAATTTTTTGAGATCCAGTACTATAGACTTGAAGAAATTGATGTTTTTTAAAAGAAAAATGAAAGCGTGTATTTAAAATTACTTAAATTATTTGAAGTTTTTTTGGAAATAATGTGTAATTCACTTTGAAGCTTCTAACTCAATTTACATGATTTACTTAAATATGATGTTTTTTTGAAATAAAAATCAAAACACAATTTTTAAATTATCTAAATTATTTGAAGTGTTGTGAAAACAATGTATTATTCACTTTGAAGTTTATAACTCAATTTACGTAATTTTTTTATCTTTAAAATTGCAACGATGTGTTTGGAGATCATGTACATACACTTGAATAATAAAGTGTTTTTTGAAATTAAAATGAAAATCTAATTTTTAAATCACTTTAATTATTTTAAATTTTTAAAAATAATGTATTATTTACTTTGAAGTTTTTAGCTCAACTTACATAATTTTTTATATTTTTAAAATTGTAAAAAAAATTATATCGTGTACAATACATTTACAGAATAGGATGTTTTTTGAAATGAAAATGAATAGGGTGTTGTTAACTTAGCAAAATTATTTGAAGCTTTTCAAAAATAATGTCTTATTCACTTTGAAGTTTCTAGCTTAATTTAAAAAATCTTTTATATTTTTAAAATTGGAACAGTATTTTTAGAGATCATGTACTATTCACTTAAAGAATATGGTGTTTCTCGAAATAAAAATGAAAACGTGATTTTTAAATTAGATAAATTATTTAAAGTTTTTTAAAAATAGTGGCTTATTCACTTTGAAGTTTGTAGCTTAATTTACATAATTTTTTATATTATTTTAAATAGCAATACTTTTTTTTGGAGATCGTGACTATACACTTGAAAAATATGGTGTATTTTGATATAAAAATGAATATTGTGTTTTTAAATTATCAAAATTATTTGGAGCTTTTTGAAAAAAAAATATTATTCACTTTGAAGTTTCTAACTCAATTTAAATAATTTTTATATTTTTAAAATTTCAAGAGTTTTTTTAGAGGTCGTGTACACTTGAAGAATTTAGTGGTTTTTGAAATAAAAATAAAAATGAGATTCTTAAATTACCTAAATTATTTTAAGGTTTTTCAAAATTATTTATTATTCACTTTTAAGTTTCATAACTATTTTAAGGTCGTGTATACAATTTTTTTATATTTTTGAAATCAAAAAACTATTCAAGAGACCGTAGATATACACTTGAAGAAAATGATGTTTTTCGAAATAAAAATAGAAACTCAATTTTTAAATTAGTATATTATTTGAAGCTTTCTTATAAAAATATTTTGTTCACTTTGAAGTTTCTTACTCAGCTTACAGAATCTTTTATATTTATAAATTTTCAACAATTTTTTAAGTAATCGTGTACTATACACCTGAAGAATATGGTGTTTTTGGAAATAAAAATGAAACTATGATTTTTAAATTATCTAAATTATTTGATGCTTTCTAAAAACAACATATTATTTACTTTGAAGTTTCTAACTCAATCATAATATTTTACATTCTTAAATATGCAACCGTTTTTCAGAGATTGTGTACTATAAACTTGAAGAATCGGGTGTTTTCGAAATAAAAAAAAAAGTGTTTTCTAAATTATCTAAATTATTTGAAGCTTTTTGAAAATAATGTCTTCTTCATTTTGAAGAGTCTGACTCAATTTACATAATCTTTTATAATTTTAAAACTACAACAATTTTTTAGAGATTGTATACAATACACTTGAAGAATAGTGTATTTTTTGAAATAAAAAAGAAAATACAAATTATAAATTACCTAAATTATTTTATGGTTTTTGAAAACAATATATAAATTACTTTGAAATTTCTAACTTAATTTATATAATTTTTTATATTTTTAATATTGCAACGGTTTTTAGTGGTCATATACTAAACATTTGAATTATAAAATGTTTTTCGCAATAAAAATGAATAGGGTGTCTCTAAATTAGCTAAATCATTTGAAGCTTTCTTAAAACAATGTATTATTTATTTTAAAGTATCTAACTCAATTTACATAATTTATTTTATTTTTAAAATTGCAACAGTTTTTTTAGAGATCGTGTATCATATTATTTTTAAGTTACCTAAATTATTTAAAGCTCTTTGAAAATAATATCTTATTCACTTTGAACTTTCTAGCTTAACTTACAAAATTTTTAATATTTTTAAATTTGCAACAATTTTTTTTAGAGATCATGTACTATACAATTGAAAAATATGGTGTTTTTTGAAATATAAATAAAAACACAATTTTTAAATTACCTAAACTATTTTATGCTTTTAGAAAATTAACGTATTATTCAATTTGAAGTTTGTAGCTAAATTTACATAAGTTTTAATATTTTTAAAATTAAAACAACTTTCCAAGAGATCGTGAATGATATACATTTGAAGAATATAGTATTTTTCAAAATAAAAATAAAATAAAAGTGTAATTTTTAAATTACAAAAACTATTTGAACTTTCTAAAAAAATATGTTATTCACTTCGAAGTTTCTAACTCAATTTGAACAATTTTTCATATTTTAAAAATTGCAACAATATCATTAGAAATTGTTTACTATACACTTGAAGAATATGATGTTTTTCAAAATAAAAAAGAACAGTGTGTTCTGAAATTACTTAAATTATTCAAAGTTTTTATTAAAAGGAACATGTTTTGTAGAGATCATGTACTATACACTTGAATAATAGTGTTTTTTGAAATAAAAATGAATAGGATTTTTTAAATTATATAAATTTTTTGAAGTTGCTGAAAAAAAATGTATTATTAAGTTTGAAATTTCTAACACAAATTTACATAATATTTGATATTTTTGAAATTGCAATAGTTTTTTATAGATCGTGTACTATACACGAAGAATACGATGTTTTTCCAAATAAAAAAAATGTTATTATTAATTATCTAAAATATTTTGGTTTATGAAAATAATATATTATTCACTTTGAAATTTCAAACACAATTTACATATTTTTTTATCTTTAAAATTGCAACAACTTTTTAGAGATAATGTACTATACACTTGAAAAATATGGTGTCTTTCGAAATAAAAATGGAAATGCAATTTTTAAATGATCGAAATTATTTGAATCTTTCAGCAAAAAATGTATTATAAATTTTAAAGTTTCTAACTTAAATTTAAATATCTTTTTATATTTTCAAAATTACAACAATCTTTTTAGAGATCGTGTATTAGGAATATGGTGTGTTTTGAAATAAAAATGATAATGAGATTTTTAAATTACCTAAATTATTTGAAGCATTGTGAAAATAATATATTATTAACTTTGAAGTTTCTAACTCAAATTTACATTTTTTTTATTTTAAAAATTGCAACAGTTTTTTTAGAGATTGCGTACTATATACACTTGATAATAATGTGTTTTTTAAAATAAAAATGAAAATGCAATTTTTAAATTACCTAAATTATTTAACGTCTTTTGAAAACCAGTGCATTATTCAATATGAATTTTCTAGCTCAATTTACACAATTTTTATTCAAGAGATCGTGAACTATACGAATATGGTCTTTTTCGAAATAAAAATGAAAATGTGATTTTTAAATTACCTAAATATTTGAAGTTTTCTGAAGAAATTTATTATTCATTATGAAATTTCTAACTCAATTTATATATTTTTTTATATTTTTAAAATTACATCAATTTTTTAGAGATTGTATACTATATACTTGAAGAATAAGATGTTTTTTGATATAAAAATGAAAATTCAATTTTTATATTACCTAAATTATTTGATGCTTTCTAAAAATAATATATTATTCACTTTGAAGTTTCTAACTCAACTTTTATAATTTTTAATATTTTTAAAATTGCAACAGTATTTTTAGATATTGTGTATTATACACTTGAATAATACATTGTTTTTCAAAATAAAATGAATAAGGTATTTCTATATTACCAAAATTATTTGAAGCTTTTGAAAAATTATATAGTATTCACTTTGAAGTTTAGCACTTAATTTACATAATTGCAACAATGTTTTTAGAGATCGTGCACTACACACTTAAGAATATGGTGTTTTTCGAAATAAAAATAAAAAAGCAAAGTTTAAATTACTTAAATTATTTGAAACTTTTCGAAAGCAATGTCTTATTCATTTTGAAGTTTCTAACTCAATTTGTATAATTTTTTCTATTTTTAAAATTGCAACAGATTTTTTAAAGATCATGTACTATACACTTGAATCATACGATATTTTTTGATATAAAAATGAATAGGATATTTTTAAATTACCTAAATAATTTAAAGCTTTTTGAAAATAATTTATTATTCACTTTGAAGTTTCTAGCTCAATTGATAAAAAATTTAATATTTTTAAAACTGTAATAACTTTTAGAGATCGTGTACTATACGCTAAATTATTGTAAGCTTTTTTAACACAATACATTGTTCACTTTGAATATTCTACCCAAATTTACATAGTTTTCAATATATTTTAAATTGCAAATGTTCGTTTAGAGATCATGTACTATTATAAACTCAAAAAATATGGTGTTTTTCGAAATAAAAATGAAAACACGATTTTAATTTACCTAAATTATTTGAAAATAATATTTTATAAAATTTTAAGCTTCTAGATTCATTTACATATTTTTTTAATATTTTTAAAATTGTAACAATTTTTTTAGAGCTCGTGTTCACTTGAAAAATATGGTGTTTTTCAAAATAAAAATAAATACGATGTTTTTAATTACCTAAATTATTTGAAGCTTTATGAAAATAAAGTATTATTAGCTTTGAAGTTTGTAACTAATATACATAATTTTTTATATTTTTAAAATTGTAATAGTTATTTTTAAAGATCGTTTACTATATACACTATAAGAATAAGGTGTTGTTCGAAATAAAAAAGAATGAGGTGTTTTTAGATTACCTAAATTATTTGAAGATTTTTGAAAACATAGTATTATTCAGTTTGATGTTTCTGACTCAATTTACATAAATTTTATATTTTTAAAATTAAAATAGTTTTTTAAAGATCGTGTACAAGCTTGAAGAATATGGTGTTTTTGGAACTTTAAATGAAAAGACAATTTCTAAATTACCTAAATTATTTGAAGCTTTATGGAAACAATGTCTTATATACTTTGAAGTTTTTTGCTCAATTACATAATCTTTTCTATTTTTAAAATTGCAACAGATTTTCAGAGATCATGGACTATAATACACTTGAATAATATGGTGTTTTTCTAAAGAAAAATGACAATGCCAAAATTACCAAAATTATTTGAAGCTTTTTAAAACCAATGTCTTATTCACTTTGAATTTCTCGCTCAATTTACACAATATTTTATATTTTTAAAATTGCAACAGATTTTTTATAGATCATGTACTGTACACTTGAAATAATATGGTGTTTTTTAAAATAATAATGAAAAGAGTATTTTTAAATTATCTAAATCATTTAAAGCTTTTTTAATACAATTTATTTTTTCACTTTGAAATTTCTAACTCAATTTACATAATTTTTTATATTTTTAAAATTGCTACAGATTTTTTAGAATTCGTGTACTTTACACTTAAAAATAGGGTATTTTCATTAATTTTTATAACAATTATTATTATTTTAATATTTTTAAAAGCTTCTTATTTGGTTATATTTAAGAAAAGATATTAAATTTATGCTCTTAATTATAAATTTAAAAACAAAAGCTTGATGCAAATGATAACAAATATTCTTTTCATACTTGACAAATTATGTTCTCTTTCTCTCAAAATTTGAAATTTTTTCTCTTTATTTATAAATTCTCTATATGCTTAATAAATTTTTTTATGTATAAAAAAAATTCACTCCCCTCCCCACCAAGTATTTTTGGATCCATCATTGATTATACACTTTGAAGTTTCTAACTCAATTTACATATTTTTTTATATTTTTAAAATTGAAACATTTTTTTTAGAAGCTGATAGTACTTTTAGTCTAAATGATTTATGCTCTACTTTATACTAATATACTTTGATATACTTAAAAAAATGTAAAGGTGTGTCGTGACATACAAAAATCAAAGAGAAAAATACAATGTGAATACAACTTTTATGCAGATAACCCAGAAAGAAGTATTCATAAAAGTGAGTAGAGTATTAAAGACACATTAATAAGAGGGATGATTTCTATCTAAGCCAATAAAAGAAATGGAAAAATTCAAGGTGTTGAATACCAATCAATCATTCATACTTTGAGACAAACCTGCGTTGTATCCAGCTCACTATCTTACCACCAATCAAAATAAAAATAAAAACAATCTCATGCCCCAACTCTATACAATGTTAAAAGAGAGAATTCAAATATTACCATATTTCTTCCTATAAATATGGATCAAATAGTAGTGATTTCCAACTCAACTTCTTAACCACATCAAGTTCCCTTTTCACCTTCACGGCATCGGACTCTCAACCCTCTAATTCTACCTCTGCTCAAGACTTCTTCAAAACAATGGATAGCCCCTCCAGTTCTCCAAGTGTCTTTTCTTCAAACTTCTTTTTTTTTTCTCTCATTCTTCATTCTCCATTTCCTACTCTTATTCGTCCTCGAGCATAATATTATGGCTAGCTATACAATATCTATTTTTGGCATTATATGAAAAAATAACTAACGTTTACTAATTATAATTTTTAATTGTTATAATATTGTAAAGGCCTTTCAATGCGAGAGCGTACTGGTATTTTCATTACTTCTTCGACTCTCTAAGTTTTAATCTAACCCCACATTATGCTTTCATTATAAATTTATAATGATCTAATATATATATTTTAGATATGATATCTTCCTTTTCATAGCCTCTTTGAAGAATTTGAATTTCAAATACATGTAGTGTCCAAGCCGTTGCTGTTTGTCACTAAGTAGCCACAATCTATTAGTTACCAAAGGTTGCAGTACACAAAAAAAATAGGGCTGTTGGCCAAGTTTAAGAAAAAAAAATCTACTAGGTGTAATTTTTAGTGAAGGTTAGAGAATGCCGTTAGCAAATAACTACACGATTCACTCGAGATCTACCAATCTAGTGGTAATAATGTAACAGAGGTTCTCTTGAACATGAGTTGAAGCAACTATTTGCTAACTATCACAATTTAGTAATAAACAACACCACACTATTTTTTTTTAATTTTTAATTGTCATAATGTTGATTGCATTGAACATGACAAAGAAAAATGAGAAAAATTACTAGGATAAAGAAAAAAAAGTATACCAGTGCCACCATTCAAAGGGAATATAGGATTCGAGGACCTTTTTTGTAACAAATACATCTAGTTAAAATACTAATGACTATTTGAGATATCATAAGACTTGAATGTGTTGTTATCTCTTAAATGAGGGTTAAAGTAACATAAAGAGGAGATAAAGAGGTGGGTGAAGAAGAAGAGAAGAGAAAATATTGACTGCAATTACTGAAATCCAATAATTTCACAAAAAAATACAAAAAAAGCACAATTATGGATCAAGAACCAAAAAGAACATAAATCAATCATAGGAAACTACAGAAAAATTATAGAAAATTCATAAACCAAGAACCAAAAGTAACTAAATCAAGAATAGAGAACAAAAAATTACAAGAACAAAAAAAAATTACAAAAAGATCGCAAATTTTTTTTAAAAAAACGAACCCAAACTCAAAAAATTTCAAAAATCAAACCTAAACAAAAAAAGTTTTAGAAATCAAATCTTAAAGAAAAAATTTTTGAAAATAAAATCTAAAGTTAGAGTTGATCTGCGACATGCAAGGCTTGAATTGGTCTCTAATCGCCATGGTAGAAGATAAGGCGGGAGCTTCAAGATGGGAAGCCGTGGAGACAACGTTTTGTGGCAAGAGAGGAAGAGAATGAGAAAGTGGCGAAAGACTGTGTGAAGAGGAAGAGAAAAACGAAGGACTAATGTGTCGTATCAGTATTTTTAAATAAAAATAAGTGTAGTGATTTTTTTTAGCATTAGACCAATGTGATTATTGGTGAAACGTTAAGAAATTGCATTTGGCAGTTTTAATGAACAAATATTGATGCCATTTAAACGTTACAAAATGAAATAATATTTTATAAACATGTGATGAACTAGAATTGTTGGTGCAAGTATTTTTCTCTCAATTTAGTATTTTATAAACATGTGATGAACTAGGTTTAATTTCAGTTTTAGTCGTGAATGTTACATTTTAATTTGTTAAAAGATAAAATATAAAGGGATTTTAAGAAATATTTTGGTTAAACTAAGGGAAAATGTTATTAAAAGAGAAGATGCATTTGCAATATTATAAAATTATATTAAATTAGATGACATGAATAAATTATAACAAGAGTCGCTACTTAAATAGAGGTTCGTGAAGGAACAAATTATAAATCACTACACATGATAAATCACCTTGATTAAATTATGCAAAAGCATCTAATTTAATAAGCACAAAATCCGATCCTATTTTATTTGCCACCAACTTGCTCGTATCCATTTTTCTTTTTTTTTTCCCTTTACTCTCTTTTTTTCTTGATCTTTTTCTTCTTTTTTGGATATTCCTTCTACTAACAAAAGCACAGCTCACTGATTTGCAAATAACAAGTGGTCCATTTAGTTCAATTATATTTTCAGTAAATGTCACAACCTTTTTTTTTTTCAATATTTATTTATAGGGCCCGACTGAACATCATTGGATAAACGACTATTTGTATTTCTTTATTTTGAAACTTGCGTATAGGAATTAATAGACCCCAAAAACAAAATTTATAATAAAAGAAAGGAATTAAAGATTGAACTCTACCTTCTGAACTCTATCTCTTTATTTCTTTTTAATATTCATACTCTCACTTTTTATTCGGCCACACTTGAGTAGTTAATCAGGATAAAGATGGCACATGGCCTCATTCAAAGTTTCTTTTTAATATTCTTCGATTTTAATTAAGGATGACTGAGAATGTTCATGGGTCAACTTGATTTGGTTTGAATTGAAAAAAATGCAAACCAATTAAAATGACAATTTGGTTTGAATCATCAAATTATTAAGATGAAGAACTTCAGGAAAATTTGCACTGTAAAATTTAAATTTTAAAAAAAATCTGCATCCAAAATGAGATTAAAAATTAAATTGTCATTCACATAATTCTAATAATTCAAATGCGTAATATGAAAATAAATACACACTACTAGAAAAAAATAATTTAGTGACCAAATAATAAGACAGTTAGTAACTAATATTAAGCCGCTAAATTTCAATTGTTATCTTGGTCGCTAATTCTGCCGCTAACTATTTAGTAAAAAAAGGTTTAATGACCAATTTTCTTAATCGCTAAACAATTTTTTTCTGATAGCGATGCGGATCCAAATTACATGCATGGAGTGATGAAGAATAAAATGACAAAAAAAATTATGTCCATCTTGAGTTATGAGTCTTCCATTGAATCATTGGATTAATAATAAAAAAAAAAACAACCAAGGACCAAACCAACAAATTTAGGGTTTGTTTAGTTTTATTCGGGTTACATCTTATTATAAAACTCAAACCGAACCAATTTGAATGGTTTAGAGGCACAAAAATGGCATAGGAACTACTAAGTAGCAAATCCCTCTTACCTAAAATCAGGTATACGGGCAAGCCTGACTCAAGTGCTAAGTGAATCGACTCCCGAAGTCCACTTTCTAAATGCTCTAATATTTTAGTGGCTTATATAAACTCGTGGTTAAGCAGGTGATCCGACCCGCATAAAACATTTTATCACTAAAATATTTTTTACAATGAAAATATTTTTTTAAAAATAAATCCAAATTAGAGTATGTTTTTAATTAAAAAATATCAATTTTGTTTATGTCGTAACAAAACTATTATTATAAAATTAAAATTACACACAAAAATTTAAAAAATAAGAATTAAAAATAAAGCTTAAAATTAAATTATTTTTTATTTTATATATATATAGCCCACGAGCTAACTTGCAAACTGACGAGCCGAACTCATTTAACGCACATAATAGTGACATTAAATGAAAGGAAAAGAAAATTGTGAAATAAAAGGAAAAGAAAAAGTTTAAAGACATCTTGAGATCTATGAGAAGAGAGGTTTCTCAAGGCATTTGACCAATATTGGCTCCATATGGTGGTGACAACTTGATGCAAGTGGACCATAACATACATCATTGGTTTACATTATCTTAAATACTACAAATTGCAACTTCCTAGTTCCCAAGCCAGTCCAAAGATTTGTAGAATCCAATAGTTTTGAGTTTCTCCCACTCTATATTTTACCAAGAAATAATTCATATATACTCTTATTTATCATGAGTTAACATTATTGAGTCTCTCCACACAATAACAATACATTATTGAGTTTCTTCTTTTGGTAAATATTATGGAATTTCATTTTGGCTCACTATTTTCCATCCAACATGATACTCTTGTCGTTTTATAACCCTTTATAAGTATATGCAATGTTTCAAAATATTAAACTATTTTTTTTAAAAAAAAGAAATTCATATTTACCTTTATAATTAATGATCTTTTTCAAAAAGATAATAAAGATGATTAATGCAATGATGAAAGAAAATAAAGATAAATTTAAAAGATTATATTATATTTTTAAAAAAAATCAATGTATTGATTAATCTTATTACATGTTTCTTAATATGCATAATAGTGCCTTAAAATATGAAATGAAAAGAGTATTTCATTAAAAAAATATAGACAAATATCTCAAATTGTACCCTATAAGTTCCTTTAAAAAATGTTGTGTTGAGCAACACTAACTTATAGTTTATAGACTTATAGCATTAATCGAGATTGGTGTTACAATCGCTACTAATTTTTAGTTTAGTGTC
Source organism: Cyamopsis tetragonoloba (assembly GCA_037177725.1). Lineage (NCBI taxonomy): Eukaryota > Viridiplantae > Streptophyta > Magnoliopsida > Fabales > Fabaceae > Cyamopsis > Cyamopsis tetragonoloba. Next base: position 15,019,356 of record CM074121.1, on the reverse strand, counting down.
TATTTTTTGGATCAGTTTCTCCGGATATTTTTTTAAGTCTAGTTTTTCAAATTTTTGAACTTCCAAATTATGTTCTCTGGAATTTTTCTGGAGTACTTTCTTTGAAATTTTTTTAAGCCTTAGCTTTCAAATTTTAAACTTCCGGATTACGTTTGCCAGATTTTTTCTGAAGTACTTTCTCTGAAAATAATAAGAGTAGTAATGTCTTTGTCGGTCCAAAAATTTGGAAACGGGTGACGCCACACTAAATTGGTGTGGCGCATTTAACCGGGCTCAATCCTAAATTTATCATATGTCAAAACTCCCTCATAGTCTAACCATTTGGATTAGGTCACTATTAACTACGTCACACCAAATTGGTGTGGCGCCACCCCCTAACCATTTGACCCTCTTTCACTTCTCACTCTCCCACTTTCCCACTCTCATTTTCTCCACTTTCTCATTCTCATTATTTCTTTCTTCCACAAACTATCCAATTAAAGTCATTCTCATTCTTTAAATGAAATTTACCTAGCATTCCACAACTCTACCTCTTCTTAATTTAAATGTCTTCTCCTTTATTCTAAAAGTCTTATTCATACACCATTTTTCTCCACTCAACTTACTCATAATACTCATCTTATCGCACACCAAATTTTTATTTTGTTGTGATTTATACCATCTTCACTTTTGCCATACCATTTTCATCTTCCCACAAACTATAGGTGCATTATCTTCTCAAGTAAGTTAGTGTTTCCTTTTTTGCATTTACAAATTTTCGGAAAACCTAATCTGGTAAATTTTAGGATCAATTTTTTCGGATCAATTTAGGAGCACATTTTCCTAAAATATTTAGGATCACATTTTTCGGAAATAACCTTATTGATGCATTTTATTTTTAATTTTAAGTAAGTTTCATATTAATATGAATCTAGACGACAATGAAATGGAAGAAAATATTTTTTTTTTACCAATAGAGGATGACCCGAAGTTTATTTTAAGTAAATTTCATATTAATATTTTTTTTTTCGTCATCTTTTTACCACACATGAAGTATGCAAAGTTTAGTTTTTTACATAAGACGTGTTAAAGTCTTTCAATTTGATTAATATTGTTATATAATTTTTGCAGTTATTTCTAACTAGAGAATATATGATTAATTGCACTCAAGATGAGGGGAAAGCTAATGGATTTGTTGTTGTGATATCTAAGTCAGACAACGACCACTAGAGAAGAAAGAACTTTGTTGCGTTGAGTTACAAAAGAGGTGGAAAGCACAAGGAGTATAAGAACTCAAGCTTTTCAATGTCTTCTATTTTTGGGAAAATATAATTCTAGTGTTGTTCGAAATACACAAAATAGAATTTATCTAGAAACTCGTCTTTGAAATTGAATTTTTCTCCAAGACTATTGAGTTTTAGTGGATTACGGTTAAAGATAGCTTTATCCTCTTCTCTTTGCTTCTTGTTGGCCAAAGATGGTTCTCACCACATATGTTACCATGGGCACCACACATCTTTTTTTTTTCAAAAATATCCCTCGCTTGGATTCTCAAAATTCAAGTGAAATAGTGTTCACCACACTTAAAATGAATGGATTTTGAGAATATGTTCTTTTGCTCGGATTCTGTAAATCTGTGAACTACAGATTCTAAGAATTCGTAGTTTAAATTTAGTGTTGGTGAACTGATGGGTTTTGAGAATCTAAGCGAATGACTATTTGCTCGAATTCTTAAAATCCGTAGTTCATAGATTCTCAAGATCGAGCAAAGGGCAATTTTTTTAAAAAAAAATAAAAAAGTATGGTGCTTTGAGAAATATGTGTGGTGAAAAAAGTGATGGCCTAACATAAGCTTCAAAAACTAATTTCATACTTTCAAATCCAAAAATTTTAAAGGGGGTGGTGCGGTTAACAGCGGCCTTTGGATTATGGGGGTTACATTTTTGTAATCTTTTTTTCTAACTTATACTTATTTTTTAAAATTTCAGAAATTGATTTTTAAAATTGACCCAAAGCTTATAAAATAAAGTTGGGAGGATGAGATTAACACCATCTCTATTGGGAGTGACACCATCCTTTTTATATGTAAGAATCATAAATTTATATACTAAAAGAGATGGTGCCACTCCCAATAAGAAAGATGCTAATCCCATCCACCAAAAAGTTGTCCAAACAGAGTGATGTATGTATAAGAAAAAATAGTATGCAAATAGCAATTATTTTGAATCATTGCAATCTGATTCTGGAGCAGCCCATTAAGACCTTGTAGCAATTGGGTCATCATATGATTTAATAAAATGCTTTAAATATATTTTTTATGAATGATTTAAATATCCTTTCTTAGAAACAGAAAAATAACATTAATCCTTGAAATTCCCACTTTATAAGCAAACAACTGACTTGAACCATTAGCAAAAGTTTCAAACGCCATTGGAGTAACTGAGGGAAAAAAAACAAAACCATCAATTATTTCACCAAAAGAAAAAATCAATGTAAAGATAAAAACATAACTGTCACCAGCTAGAAACTCCCTCCTGAGTTATGCAACATGTTTGGCCATGAACAATTGGCGTTTCTTTTAAGGAATGTACCTTATCCTCTGTATGTCTTATTCTAGCTCCATACAAGGGATGATTACTAATAGAACATGAAAAATGTTAACAAGTGTTTTAACGGTACTTTTTAAGGAGATAAATGGGATAAAGTGTCGTTGGAAAGTATAGTTTTATATAAAGACGAAAAAATATGCACGTATAATTGATTTTCTAATAGTAGTAACCATAACAAGTGCCCTTAAAGCACTTGTTAGCAAGACTCATAAAACATCTTTATCTCAGCAAGATTGTATATAGTCATGTAGAGATGTTTTGTAGCTGTAAGCTAATGAGAAATTAATTTCTTATAATTTATTTTATTTTATTTTTAAGTCATTTATAACATTTATTCTACCAAGTCATTTATTATATATTATTATTATATGTTTTTTAAAGTTATTTAACAAATATAAATTACTTTATAAATTAAAAAAAATTATAGCAGCCTCTCTTAAAGTTTGTACACATTACATCTAGACCCAATGTGTTTCTAAAATTACATGGGAGGTCGGTGTATCAAAAAATAAACATCAGAAAAAGTTGTAGTTACAAAAAATAAACTTCAGGTAAAGGTCGGTATAACAAAAAATAAATCTTATGAAATGTTAGTGTAATGTGAACACGTAGACTCTTGCTGTACTATAGACAAACTTCGAAAGAAATTAAAAATTATAATAATTTCCCGTGAAATTACAATAATTTTCCCTATAAATTAATTTTTTCAAACACTTTTACATAATTATAAACTATAAACTATAAACTAGTATTATCAAATACAGCAAATATATTTCAGAAACACTCATCAACACGTAAACTAAATATGTCTATCATCTCATATAAAAAATTTGTCTATAATCACGAAAAGGGTCTCCAAAGGATAATTGCCTTTTCAAATGAATAAGAAAATAAAGATTTAAATATTTTTGTAACACCTTTTTTTTTCAGAAAAAATCAATTTTAGTCTCATTTTAAAAACTAGGATTTCAAACCTGTGCAGACGTACAAATAAGATTTTTATGTATTCTATTTCTTTGATTTGATTCAATTTGTGAAATTCTATTTTTAAAGGAAAAAACTTGCTTTTTTTTTATAATAATGTATTAAAAACACGTATTAAAATACCCAAAAAAATAAGTTAACCAATATTTTCTTCATTGAGATTATATAAGTTTAGTAGTTAGTCGTTAACTTTTATAAAGGTTCATTTCAATCTCTAACAAATAATCATTTTTGCTATTCATTTTAGTCTTCGAAATCTTCATAGCATAATTATAAATTTTATTTTAGTCCTTGTCATTTACAAAAATAATTATATACAGTGACAAATCTACTTTGAATCCCCTAGAATCTAGACATAAATTTTGTATTTGTCTTCTTAATTTTATAATCTTTAAGTTCATCATACCACTAAACAAGGACTAAAGTTCATCTCATACTTCTTTTAAAAAAAAAAACCATTTTCTTTTTTTGTGTTAGTTTTTTAAATAACGTGACTCCTATAGATCGAACGTGTATTGTAGGGCATCAAACAATCAGTACTAACCATTACGGCTAACACACAATAGATATTGTCATTGCTATTTAATTATTTTAATTAAATTTTCATATTACTTATTAATTAAAAATTTAAATTTATGCATAAATAAAAATTATAAAATATTATCAATTATATTTTATATTATTAATATATCAAAATTCAATAGTAAATAAATAATTATGAATTTAATTTTGGATTTAATTTTATTAAAAACCAATCTATTAGATTAAAAATTATTTTAGATTATTAATGTATGTAAGACTTATTTATTTCTATTATATAGTATTTTATTAATGTGTAAGTATTTCTTTATTTTATTGAGATAATGGCAATGACATTCAAATGTAAAAAAAAAAAAAAAAAACTGAAGGAAAAAATGAAAATTCACGTTCACATAATTCACATAATAAACAGAAAAACATGACATCAAAATCTAATTGTCATTATAGATATCATAGATTATAGATGCTAAAGATGCAACCATTCCAAGGTTCTATTTACTTTATTTTTAATTTTGCGTTTTCATTTTTTATTTTAATGAGTAATAGTAATGTAAAACTATCATCTTAGTCTCATTTTATTCTCTGTTATTTTATTCTCTGTTATTGAAGCTTTATAAAGAAAATTTCTAAAATAACTATAATTTATTTTCAATCTTTTATAAAATTCATCCACCTCCTCTTACAAACTAAACACAAATATAGTATTTTTCAACTAAACACATAGAAAATAAAAATACAAAAGTGAAAACAAAGTAAACATACCCTTATTTATTTTTCGGAAATACATCTGTTTTAGTTACTAACTACAATTATTTTGGTCACTTGTTTTTGCAAAAATCTATTTTGAATCCCGTAATTAAAGACTAAAAACAAATACATCCAATTTCCAAAAACAATGGACTAAACACATGCATTTCGTAAATGAGAAACTAAAACTATTTTTTTTTTGCAAAAAATGAGAAAGTAAAAGCATATTTAAACTATATATAAAAGTTCATTCTACTACTACCAGAAAAATAAATTGTAATACTTTTAACCTGAAAGTCTAAAATTTATCAAGACGTTTAATCCAAAAAATTCTGGAATCCCTAAAAAAAATGATTCCTTCTCAAACACAGGCAATTGCCATATAGATATATTTTTTAATTGCACAAATTATGCAGAAAATCATAAGTAAACAACCTCTTGCATTGAAGATATTACTCAAGGCAAAATACTTTACAAGACCAAAACTGATCTACAACAAAATTTTGAGCTGCCTAATGATTTAAATCAAACTCTTCAAATTTACTCAGTTCATTCGGCAAACTGAGTCTACTCTCTGCTTACATTTTGCATTGCAAGAGAATATTTCTCCTGCAATGTAACGAATACTTGATTCCGCGAAGACAGCTAAACTTGAAGGCTAGCGATGTATACATTCTTTCCAAAAATTTCTTAACAGCAACTTCTGACGGCAACATGACGCAATAACCGTAAACATCAATGAAAATAATTGAATTTCAACTCAACTAGGAGGCTTACAACTTTCTACAACTCTCCTAATCCGTTCGATAACTAGAGGGATTTCCTCGAAAGTTATCGTCGTAAAACAAATTCGAAACCATCCGGGTTCTATGCAATGACAGGCTGATCCTGGAGTTATATTGATCTTAGCAACATTCAAAAACTTCTCCCATAACTCAATTTCTCCTTTCTCGCTATATGGTCGGATTAGTCCGCTCATATCGGCCCAACAGAACATGCCAGCACTGCTCTTGGCACACTTGATTCCTAGTTTACTTAATTGTGCCACGAATTCATCGTGAACCTGCTGTATTCTGCGCCGGTTGGTTTCGAAGTACTCCTGAATAAATCGCTCATCCGAAAGCATTGAAGTGACTAACCTTTGGGTTGGAGCAGATATACAGGAAAATCTACTTAACTTTTTTGCAGCGGCCAAAACAGTTTCGTTGAATGAATAAATAACCCCTACTCTAAAGCCAGCAAGCGCGAGGTCTTTCGACAAACCATATATTATATGAACCCGGCTCTTGTCAATGTAGTCAGAATCAAGAATTTCAACCAGGCTCACAAAGTTCTCGCTTCCGTATGTGGAGCCTGCAAATACTTCGTCGGCAATGATATGAATGTTTTTCTCTTCGGCAAAGTCTAGAAGACTGTAAAGCGTGTCTGGTGTCAGAATATTGCCAACAGGATTTGAAGGGTTGGAAATGAGAATTCCACGAACTTTGACTCCTCGTTTTCTTGCTTGACTAAATGCTTGTTCAAGAGCAGTGATGTTTAGGTTGAAATTTTCAGTGCTACGACAGTGCACCGGTATTAGGTCTACCCCCGGACGCCATCTCACATCCCTGTCAAAGCTGCATTGTTCCTTTTAAATTAGCTTTTAGAATTAGCATAAGAAATTTGAACAAGGGCACAAGAAAGTGTCGACGATTACCCCGGATAATAAGGTGTAGGGACAAGGAATGCATTTCCCTGGTCTGCCAAGCAGAAGGATAGTATCTCAATTGCAGGAGTTGCTCCAGCTGTTAATACCATATTATATGGGTCAAATTTCACTGATCTTCCCATCACCTGATGCATAAAATCTGACAAAGCCTGAAAAATCAAAGCAAACAAAAGTTTTTAACAGACATATAAAACATCAGCATGACTTCAAATAAACTAAATTCAAACATAGTGCGGTATAAATACTAATGGCCAATTCCACTATCAAAGATGGCAATAACAACAAACGCGAGACAACATTTAAATTTCAACATTTAAGACAACAAGTAACTTTAATTAAAACCAATATGCCATTTTACTGCATTAATTAAGGAACTTATTTTCAAAAGCTGATGATGCAACTGTATTTTGAAAAGATCATTTTGTAAAGCAATTATTCTAAAAGGTCAACTTCTTCATGTAGCATATGGAGATGCAAGATACACTAACAAAAACCTATCAGCTATTAAGCTTGTAGCTCAACTAGCACCACCTCCGATCACAACGTTGGAAAGCTAACTGGAATTGCATGAGCAAAGTGTCTACAGGCACAACCAATCAAAAGCGAAGGCATTAAAACAATACTATGAAACTTGTGCTATTAATGTTTTAATGTTATTAGGAGCTTCTTATAGGTTATGCCAAAGAAAGAGGTGTAAGGTCCGTTCTCATGTAAGAATCACTTGTAAGGAGGTTGTAGTGCTATAAAACCGTTAATGTATCTTCGCCTAACGGCTCAAACTTATAGAATAACTCGTTCACGTCACACTCCACCGCCTATCACACTCTCCTACCTAAATGCTTTCACTTTCATAGACATGATAGTTGATAAGAATAACAATAACAAATATCAATGAAGCTAAAAAAAACGTCTGATAGCTCAATAACAATGCAGAATGAAAATACACATGATTTACAGTTACAATTGCCCATTAAAACAAGCGAATTCAAAAACTCCACTCCATCATTCCCACAAGTAAAATGCAGAAAATCACCAGTCACTACAAGCAGCAATGGTAACAGCAGTAGCAGTAATATTATCAACAAGCAAAATCACAGTAAATTTCTCTTACCAATTTCAATTCCCCTGACCCATCATACGGCTGATATGGCGCAATTCCATTAATACTCAAACTAACATCATCATCATATTCACTCCCAATCACGGATCCCTCCCAGTTCCGCGCCACCCATTTCCCAATCAAATCCAAGCATAGCTACAACAACAACAACAAAAAAAAAATTAACGACACACCCAGAACACGGAATACCACAAAAACACAATTGAAACCTAAAAATACCAACCTTGTTATCGGAGAGACCAAGCTGAATAATCCCATTGGGGTTATCATTTGCATCGTAGGGATCGCGAGAGACCCTCTCCAACCCAACGTAATAGAGGGAATCTTCAGGTTTGGAAATGGACGTGGCGAGCTTGGAGACCCGAACCCGGGAAATGGATCCTCGGGTGGACAAATTGGAGCGGGAAGAGGTGCGAGGAAGGTTAGGGTCAGAAGAAGAAGGAGAAGGAGGGTTGAAGGTGGAACGGCGTCGTTTGAGGTAAATTTGAAGGAAGTAGAAGAGAGCGCAAGGAATGAGGGTACCGAGAAGAAGACCTCCGCGACCTTGAACCACGCCTTGAAGAGGCACGATTAGCTTCATACCGCTAGTAGAAAAAGAAGAAGAGGAGGACGAAGAAGAAGAAGAAGAAGAAGAAGGGGTTTTGGGTTCTCGGGTTTGGTGTTTTGGGTTGGTGGGTTCTCGGGTTTGGGTCATTGAATTTGACCCGGTTATGGTGGTGGAGTGAGAGAGAGAGTGGGTTTGGTTTGTGTGGATGGAGAACGAAGAAAAGAGAAAGAAGAAAGAAGAAGAAGAAGGAAGGAAGGAAGCAAAGCCAAAAACGGAGGCAATGAGTTTTTGTCTCTCTTTTTGTTTTTGTTTGTTTTATTGGAAATTATTATTGCCATTATCTCCTTAGCTTTGGGATCCTCGTAATTGCAACCAAACATATAACTCCATCATTTTTTTCTCTTTTTCAAAAATCACTACTTTTTTCAATAAGAAACAAATAATTTATGCCTTTGATTTTATATCTCAACACTAATAAATGGAATTATAATAAGTGTCTTTTAAGTATTTATTAATTTATTAATTATATAAAAGGAAAAAATATTTATTACCAAAAAAATAAAATAAAAAACATTTTATTAAAAATTATAACATTATTATTTTATTTTTTTATAGTAGTTTAATGAGAATATCAGTGAAATATGAGATAAAAGTACATGTTTAAATTTTGTTAAATGTAAAATTTTCTCACTCTTTTTTTTTTTTGATACAAGAGGAAAGAATCTCTCACTCTCTCGTTAAAAAAGAAAAAAATTAACTGATAAAAAAAATATTTAATGCATTTTTTTATACTAATTTAAAACTCTTAGAATCTATACTAAGTCCAAATATTTGAATTATTTACAACATTAATGGCCTTTCAACATTTTCATGTGAGTGTGAGTAATCCCTCCGTTTCATTTTTATTTGTTTATATTAAGAAAAATAGAATTTCGTATTTATATGTATAATTATAATTTAAAATAATATAAACTACATTTTTATTTATTATAACTTTATGTTTAATTGGATATTAATTAACGATTTATTATTGAACTAATAAAATAATAACAGATAAAAGGTGATATAGACACTTTAAAATTATTTTGATAGAAACAAGAATAGTGATTATATTCCCTCCGTTTCTTATTATAAGATCCTAAATAAAAAAATCAATGTTCCTTTTTATAAGATCCTGGCCAAAAAAATTAAAAGCATTTATTATGTTTTTCCAATTTTGCCCTTATTTATTGGTATCAACTCATGTGAGTTCCCATAATTCATTTAATGTATGTGAGGGTAATACTAGAAAATTATTATAACATTTTAAAATTTCAATAAGATTTTTTGATGTGAGTGCTTTTCTTAATCTATGTGATGTCCTTTTCAGAATCTTATAATAAGGAACAGAGGGAGTATTTTTTAATATGCACATTTTACTTTCAAGTTGACAGATAAATAAAAACAAGGTAGTAATTGATTATGACCAAATATCTTCTAAATTTACCAATTCTTTCAAGGGTATGTTTAAGGTTTGAAATAAAATAAAAAAATCATTTTTTAAGATTGAGAGATCAATGAAATAAGTATATATTTTTTAATAAATTTTTTTTATACACACAATTAGGATTTGATCCTCTAATATGCTTAAGAGACATAATTATTTATCAATTATATCAAGTTTTGTTGATTACATAAGGCGAACTTTAGAACTAAAATAAATTTTTTAATTGATACTTTTTAAAAATTAATAAAATAACCTAGGTTTCAAATTCAATGCAATGTATACTATAATTTGATTAATACAAAAATCTTTTGAGTTGCTTGCTTGTAATATTTAACAAAAGTTAAGATTTTTTAATTAACTAGTGTGTGACCTGTACGTTCGCATGGGTCTATTGTCGTTTTGTTTTTGTATTGTTGAAATCGTTTGAAACGAGTGTAAAATGATTCAAATATGTTAACTGAATTTTTTCTAACTTGTAACTATGTAAAATTGTCATCATATGTTAAAATGATCCAGATAATGTAACTAACAACAGTATCAAAAAAAATGTGATAGTTAAGTTAATACAATAAATAGGTAGAGTTCAGCCAAAAAATTTAATGAGGTGAAATTTGATGTAGTAGTACTGAAATTTGCAGGCTTATCACCCAAAAAAATCACCTGTGTGATAAAGATAGTAATGATGAGAATTTTGTTTACGATATAACATGTTAATGTGTAGTTTGGCAAAATGGTACTTGTGATAAGTATGTAAGCCTAAAATGATTCATACCATGTATAATATAGGTTGAATTTGCAAAATGGCACACACATACAAACTGTGAAGATTCCACATGAGAATGGGTATATATATTGTATAGAATAATATGTATAATATAATATAATATATCATGCATGTAGTCAAAATTGAAATTAAAATGCTAATATGTTTGGTAAATTCGTTGTACCTTGATATATATAACATGCTACAAATGCCATGTGACTGAAACAACAATTTATGTCCAGCTCTCATGTTAACTTGCAAAGATAAAAGATAATATATTTATCTCACAATATACAATCAATTGTACTCCCTCTTGTCCTTTTTATAAGGACCCAACATAACAATTGCGATGATTAAGAAAACATATAATTAAGTTAGTTAATGTCTTAGAATTTTGGAAAATTATATATTCTTCCATGTTTACCCCTATTTAATGTTTTGGGAAGTAATAAAAGATATTAATTCTTCTTGTAATCAAATTTTAGAATTAAAAAAAGTTGATTTATTATGAAGGGCAAACATGGAAAAGGATAATTAATGTTTGTAAATTTTGATAGAGAATCTTATAAAAAAGACCACTAATATTGTCTGAAAAGAGTTTTATAAATAGGACCGGAGGAAGTATATAAATGTACAAAAAATGTCATATTACAATTAAATGGTACCAGTAATAATATATATATATATATATATATATATATATATATATATATAGCCATTGCAAATAATGAATGACGTGACCCAAAAAAACCAAATGCAGCTTCCACTTCGTCCTGCAACATTTCTATAAGCTCCATGTTACAATAGTGTAGATAAATAATATGGTTCGTTGATAATTGAATTTAAATAATATGTTTAGTTCATCATCAAACCTGAGCTATAAATTTTGAAACACCTCTTTATAAACCACATTAATAGTGGTATTTAAGGGGACACCTTCTTCGTCATGTATTAATATGTGTAACTTATCTTTACTTTATACTTTTGATAATGTAACATATAATTGACCATGACAAAAAACAGGCTTAAGGAGATAAAGACAACATGTGACAACGATTGAAGGAGATGAATATATAGTATTAAACAGTAAATAGGTCTTTAGGGAAGATGAATATATAGTATTAAACAGTAAACAGGTCTTTAATCAAAATCAATATATATACATATTAAGACAAAAGATAGTCACCCATGCAATTAGGGCAGATGAATATATAGTATAAAACAGTAAACAAGTCTTTAATCAAAATCAATAACCAACAAAAGTAGAAACTAATTATCAAACTACACAGAGTAATCATGACCACGACATCTATCATCAATCGAAGATGGAAAAAGAACTCTTTAACAGCATATTTAACCCAAACACATTGAATATATTAAACACACCCCAACTTAAAGCACTCTAGTGAAGAATGAAGAAATTGTCATGGATAAACCATTTACCATTGACATTATGCTATGACAATTTACTCCAAATTGGGAATAAATGTATTAGAGAATGAAAATTGAAGTGGAAACAAATATGTATGTCTCGCAAAGGATGAATACCTTAATGATAAAAGTTTGCTTGGTGCAGTGTCTATCTGTTCATATTACGCAAAGGTTATGACCAAACTCCTTCTTATTTTGTTAATCTAGTTCCTTTGTGTAGAGGAAATTTGAGATTAAAGAGAAAGTGAAGAAACTTGTGAAGAGAATGTCATAATAGAAAGGGTATGCAACAGCGCAGGTCAGGTGCACATAGTGTTGCAGTAAGCAAACATTAAATGCAAATTTGATTGATGATAGAAAGAGCTCTTAGTTTTTCCATATAATATAAGAGTGATGTACCGTTTCAGTCACTAATTTTGCGAAAATAATTCACTTTATTCCCTGACTTTGTGCGGATAAGTCACTTTAGTCCCTGACTTTATATTTTACAGGTCACTTTACTCCCTGAATTATATGATCATTCATGTTAGTCCCTGACTTTCAGGGACTAAAATGAATGATGTAGTGAAAGTCAGGGACAAAAATGACCAATAATAATGAAAGTCAGAGACTAAAATGACTGATTTCGCGAAGAACTAAACTGAATGATAAAATACAAAGTCAAGGACTATTTAAGTATATAATTCTATAATATAATAAATAATGCTATTCTGACGATATGCACTTCTCAATAAACCAAAAGTCAAGCCTTGACAGTGGCTTGGTATTTGGAAAGTTTGTAAAGTTTGTATATATTTGTTGTTGAAATGTAATATGTAAATAAATTAATATTTAAATAATGTAAATAATAAAGCAACAATTGTTATATTATATTATATTATATTTTATATATATATATATATATATATATATTACCATTTCTAAATATAATGTTATAGAACAAAATAAATTTATATATATATATATATATAACAATAAAATATATAATCAACAATGTTATGTCCCAAAATAAATTTTAGTAAACAAATCGTTCAGAACACTCAGAGATGTACTTGAGTGTCTAAAAACTTGAGTAAACATGACTAAATATTATAAAAATAAATTTAAATAGATATAATGAGTGTCTCAAAATTAGAATAAGTAAAATAAAAAATAAAAAATAAATAAACTTAATAAAATAGTAAACAAAACATAGTGATATACTTGAGTGCCTCAAAACTTGAGTAAAGGTCAAAGTATATTTGCATACTAATAAAATATATTACTAACATATGAATTCATATACTATTATAACAAATCCATGAGTGTTTATAATATGTTTCAAATTAATATTACATCTAATATAAATATTATTCTAAATATCTGATATACATATTATTTTAAGCCTTCAAATATATATAATTATGAATTATATACCAAAGTAGAATATGAGTTGTATGTATTTATATCATATGAATGCCGCAAAGACTATTAAATATATATTATAATACACAAATATATATAATTATTGAATATAACACACAACCCAGTTCATATATAACACAAATATATATAATTGCAACTAATAACATTAATAATCAAAGTTATAACCTGAGGGGTTAATTCAGACATAAGCTACAATTAGTATAATATCTCCAAGGAACATGTGGTATATTCATATTCATTTGCATATATATGATGTGCCACACGAATCCACAAAAAAAGGTGTTGTACTTAAATGTTGTTGCTAGTCAGGTTCCAATAAATATAGTAGGGACATTAGTTTAACAAAAATATTATGAATTGTTACAACACAGGGCAGCTATCACTAAAATAAGTGTCGTTCATCTGTTGTAGAGGAGGGGGGTTGTTGCTCTACCTTAATGTGCTTAGTAGAAGACAACTGAAAATGAGTAACTTCATTGGTTTTATCATCTTGTGAATCATCAAATCCTGAAAGACGCTTTGCGGGAGTTATCAACGATGGCATCCCAGGATCATAGTCAGCGGAAGCAGATAAACATGGCTGCCATGAAGATACAAAGCATTAATACAATTGAACTGGATATGGTTACTGGAGTCTAAAATGACAAACAAAAATATTTATTTAAACACAAAATCAACAAATGAAATGATTATCTTCTAGAATATGGCATGCGCACCAAAAAAAGCCACCACTAAGGAAGTCATTGACTTATAGATAATAAACAATAGATGATGGCAGAGTATAATATATACCCGACGGGGTGTCAAAAAGGATTCTTTAGTCTTAATTATCGGTTCATCCTCAGTAATCTCTAAAATGGAAGGATACCGGAAATTAACTCGAATCCTAAATCTCAGTGCAAACTTTCTTCCATAAAGATCATCAAATTGCTCAGACAATGTTCTAATATCTTCACCCCCTGTAAATGTTATTCCAAATGATAAATGTGGGATAGTGAATTTATTTATGGGTGTCAAACACAATAATAGTGAGATGGACAACAAATTAAACTTTAAAATGTGTGTACAACAAAAGAATTACATATACATCAATGAGTTCTTTTCGCAATTCAGCTGCAGTCTTATTCAGGAGTTGAATACACTCACGATCCTACATAACGAACGTTTCATCATCATCATTGTAAGCAAGCTTGATTTCCACCTTAAATCTCTAACAAACATAGAGTGTATTTTGGTATAAAACAAAGATGTCAAACTTTATGTTTTAGAATATATATATATAAAGGCATTTTAAAATTCTCTTACAATTTTTTTAAATTAAACTCAATGAGACAATTTTCACTTATTTTCACCTTGGCATAGGTTCACCAACAGTCTTCGAACAATTAGCACACTTCTTTGAGACATCAACGACAACACCACATCCACGACAGCAGTCGTAACTCCACCCACGTTGTATCAGTACGCTATCAACAACTCCAGCCGTTATGCAGTAACGCTCCTAGGAATTAAATGCAAAATATGAATGTAATTTAACACATTATGTTCTTCAATTAAAACGCACCAAATTTTTTTAACTAAGTTGAAAAAAAAAACCATATTTCAAATATGCTACTAACATAAGAACCTGCTTAATATCCCTTATCTCCCACATGTTAACAAATAGATCACTGCTCAAAAACCTTTGGGCTGAAGAGGACGGTGTAGTAAGCGAGATATGAGAGTCACTGCCCAATTTCTGTTGCGATAGAGACTGGCTATAACATGTCTTGCTGAGATCCAAGTTGCATCATATAAATTACCGTAAACAATCTAGGCTTAATTATATTTTTGGTCCTTACAAAATAAGGGTCATTTAGTTTTGGTCCCTATAAATATTTAATTTTGAGTTTAGTATAATACTTTGAAGAAATTGTTGATTTTAGTCCCTAAATTCAATTAATAGATTTTTATCCAAACACAGCTTAATGAATAAATAGTAAATATAAAATATTAGTTAAATATTACAAAATTTAAATAAATTGTTTTTTTAAAAAGAAAAGGTTCGTAGAACCTTCTTCTCCTTCTCCCTGTCACCATAGCCGTCCTTTCCTTCACTCAGGTTCGCCGCCACTCTGCTGCTGCTCCACCACCGTATCACCCTCCTTGTCCTCCTTCTTCTTCCACCTCGCCGCCACCACCTCCTTCTTCTTGTTCTTTAGATTTTGTTCTATTTCTCTTTCCATTTCTTCTTCATCTTCTTGTTACGGGATGTTAACAGAAAGTGGGTGGTTGTGGTGATAAATCGAAGGTGGTGGTGGGTGGCCGCCACTTTGTAAATTCTTGAATTTTGAGTTTTGATTTTCTAGGTTTTGGTTTTGGATTTTGATGATTTTGTGAGATTTATAAGAAGAAGTGGCTTTTGATTGTGGTTATAAGGTTCTATAATGGCAAATTAAAGGTGAAGGGGAAAAACGGAGGAGAAATTTGTGAAGGTGAGTTGAATCGGAGATGGTGGTGGTGGGTTGAAGTTGGTGGTGATTGGTGGGTGTTCTAGAAATTGAGAAGTGGTGGTGGTGGTGGTGGTGATGGGTGTGGATGATAGTGGTGAGGTTCTTGAAATGGGGGGAGTGGTGGCGGTCGTGGGTGGTGGGTGGTGAGTGGTGGTAGTGATAGTGATGGTAAGGTTCTTGAAATGGGTGGTGGTGGAAAATGATGGTAAGAATGTAATGGAATTTTTTATTTAATTATTTATTATTTAATTTAACAAAATAAATAATTAACTATTTTTATAGAGACTTGTTTGGATGAAAATTCATTAATTGGCTTTAGGGACTAAAATCATCAATTTTTTTAAAGTATTGTACTAAACTAAAAAAAATAATATTTATAGGGACTAAAACCAAATGACCTCTATTTTACCGGGACCAAAAACATAATTAAGCCAAAAGTCTAAATCATATCACCAATCTAATATAATTTATATAATAAAATTATATCATAATATACTAAATAAATATGTGCACATTACCTCTGCAGGAATTCGTTAATCTCTTTCATGTCTTGGTTAATGTATAACCGTGATGCATTCTTGGTATTGTGCAGACTAAGAGGGTACTTGTCTTTGTTAGGCCACACCAAACACAAAGAAAAAGGTAATAAGAAAGATATATAGAACAAATCAGACTACTATAGTGAAAAAACAGAATAGTGTGTGCTCCATACCAGTTGGAAACTTGATCTTCGCAAGGGTAAGTAGGACAACAACCGGCCCAGCCTGTTCATTGTTCTTCTGCAAAGCTTCATTCATCTTGGTGGTTGCATATAATTCCCAAAGTGTACAGCACACAGATGCTCCACTATCAAAAAATGGTAAAAATGAATTTGTGTAAAGAGATGATAGAAATAACTGGGAAAAGTAATAGATATATACATATAAAAGACTTCAATAGTGAATAGAAAATGACCTGTTATCTCCAAGCAAGACAGATATACGTGGCACTCCTCTATCATTATATTCTTGGGCCACTCCCACAACCTCAGCAATAATATCTATTAATAAAAATTAAGTGTGAACTCACGTAACATGGAAAACTAAAGGAAAACTAAACCAAACTATAGAACTCTTTTACGGGATTAATGGAATATCACCTAAAGTATTTGGATCAACAACACTAGTTAAAATGTCATTCATACTTGTGAAATGGTAAACATTTTGTGGAATTTAAGGACGTGGAGTTTCAACCACACATGTAGTTTTCACAACCATAAACCTGAAAGCATGGTTGGTAACCTTAAATGCTCTAGAGTTTTCTTGAACAAAAAAGTTTTGCAAGACATAAGTACTTCCCTGTTGGACTAACTTTAGGAAAGTGTCAAAGTCCTCCTCCTTAATGGCTGCAGAAATCTTCTTTCCCTACATGTATCATTTAAAAAATATTAAAAGGTTATTTTTGTGTAAAGTTTGGTGGTTAAGAATGAGTGAACAATGTTAACTCAGATTTTTTTTGTAGTACCTTGACATCCATGAGGATCATCTCCATGGTAGAATTTCCACCTCCTTTCTTAACCAACCACATATCAGTTACAGGGACAGCTAACTTCCAAGCTTATCTCTTATCAATTATCATTTACTTCCTTCAATGGCGTTCTCCTTCCTTCACATGGTTGAGATTCCACAATTTGACAACCTGACATAAACCATTAACCATAGAAACAAAATATTAGCAAGAACAGGGCAACAAGGTAGTTTATTAAAAAGGTTGGATTTTGAAACAAAGACGAAAACAACCAACAATGGACGTGGATATTGGGGAAAACTAAACAAATATGCTAAAACTTGGGGAAAATTGAAAAAATGGGAGCATCACTTAAAACTATTTTGTAGAAAATTTGGGAAAAAAATTGAAAAAAGTTCCTGCTTGAAAAAGAAGGAAGATATTATGGAGAAGGAAGAACAGGGCTTTAGGGGTCTCTTGCAATTCCTCAGTGAAAAGAATGAAGAATGAAGGAAGTCTCTTGTGTTCGGAATTTTTTTACGGAGGGAGTAAAGGAAAGAGGTTCAGTGGGAATGAAAAATGGTTCATTTAGGTGGAAATGAACAATGAACAATATACACAGGGTAAAATTGGGGACTGGTCAAAATCATCAAAAGAGGGCAAACACATACAAAAAATGGGCGGGAAAAGAGGGGTGTTCTGGTGATGACATGTGTTCCACAATAACTTGGCCAGCACTCAAGGCCTTTAAATTTTATCGTAGATGATTTTGGTCGGAACAATGATTGATTATAAAGCAAAGGATCTACAATATATTCAATAATCAGTATTCTATTTGAGATCAAATGACACAATTAAGAAAGTATAGTCACCGAATTCAAATTGAAAACCTCCATAAAACTAATGGTCCAAAATATGCCGAATTAGCCATATGTTCTGCCTTTCTCGTACCACATATATTAGTTGCAGATGATCTGATTCCATCACACATTCAGACTCCAAAGATTTAGGACAGTAATTATGGCATCTTGTAAGGCTATTATTAGTGCATTGTTAGCAATAATTTGTCTTATATACTGCAACAAAATAACTCCCTTATAATCTCTTGTCATCACCATCCCTATAGCACCCTAATCACGAGAATCTCAAAAAGAGGCATCAACATTCCATTTAATCTTAACCTCAAGCCGTGGTCTCCACTTAACATTTCTAACATACACATCCAACCTTGTAAGTTGTTTGACTGCTGCCTTTGCTTCTTGTACAAAATTAAAAACAAGATGATTGGCATTGATATAAGCATTAATCACATAGACCGACTTTAGTGGGTTGGCCTTAGCTGTATTGAACATTAAATCATTTCTCATTCTCCAAATGACCAATAAAGTATAAGCTAATATGAAAAAAGCAAACAAAGAAAAGCCCCCCTCGTTAGACAACATAGCAAGGGTTTCATCTATATTAGGAATCAATTGTAATTGACCAACAAACATAACCTTCCTAACCCAATCACACTTTTTTTTCATAAAAAAGTACATTAATTGGGGATTGAACTTTATTCCCATACATATATGTTTCCATGTACTCACCAATTGAACTACATCACACACTCTATTTCTTTAAAACAAATAGGACAAACGACATTTGAAGACAAATGTTTTTTGAATAAATTCCCTTTAACTAGTAGGATATTTCAAACCCATTTCCACAAAAGAAAAAAGTCAGGAACATTAATCTTCCAAAATCTCTTCCAAAGGCAACCAAAGAAAAATAAGTATAAATCACATTTGTAGCCTCCTAAGACCTACCTTCCTATAAGAAGTTTCATCATGAAGTATGGTGGTTCTAATAGTGATAAGGTGATGATTTCTCTCATTTTAAAGATTAAGGCAACTAGGACAGATGCGTTTTAGTTAGAGTCACACAAAAGTGGTACATTATGGAGTACAAAGACAAATCAATCATTGTATCAATAGATATCATTGTAAATTTACAAGTTATTTTAATTTTATTATGTTATTCTAAATAGTTTTCGTCCTTCATTGCAGAAAGGGAAAATTGATGTTACAGTCAAAAAAGATCTATAGTTTGAGTGTTTGTTGGAGGAAGGAGAAGTTTATAGTGTGCGAAATTTTTTTATTCAAATGAAACTTACTAAATTTATTTTTTTAATTATTATCATCTTACTAAATTTTAAAATATTTATATTATTTTTTATTAATATACATTTATTTCATCATGATAATAAAATCTCTCTCGATTTAAAATTTTATCGATCAATAATCAATAATCAATAATAATAGTAAAAGTGGATTCTATAAAAAAAAACATATTAAAAGTGGATTAGAACCCTAGGTGAACTCTGAACTCTCTTGAGTACAACTTTTTTACTTTTTGTGTGTGTGTGTGTTGGGCATTCATTTCATCATTTACTAACCATTAATTTTTGAAGTTTGAGTTTATTAAAGAGGCATTATATTAAAATATAACTATATTGTCCAATAAAAATTGGGCAATAAAAATATTTTCTACTAGATAGATAAATCAAACTTGAGTTCTTACAACTATGCATGCCCATAAATATACTTGATTATATATATGTAGGTCAAATACTCTATTCAAATAACACCTTGTATTAAACTTAATATGATGACATAATTTATAAATAAATTTTCTTAAACTAATTTTTATCCCTTAAATTCTTAAATTATATGATATTATCTCAATAATAATGTAGAGAAAAACAATACAAATGTCTCTTCGTAGTCGTCAAAGACATCCAAAAATACTACTATTTTGATTTTTATATATAAGCATTTAAAACAAAAATCACATGTATATTAAGAAAAATACTAACATAAAAAAATGCATTAAACTTTGAAAAAGTGATGATGTGTATATGGAAAAAAAAAACAAAATATCTTTGCAAAATCAACACTTAAAATAGGATATTCTTGTGTGCATTTTCTTCCTCAAGTTCATAAATCTCATTCCCATACGAAAGGGTAAAATATGTATTCACTTGTTGAGGTATAGGGTTTAGAAATATGATTAGGGGGTTTGTAGACTTATGAGGTGTGTGAAAAATTGGGAACTTTAATTCAGGTGACTTGAAGAGAATAGTGAAGCACTTGTGATAGACTCGTCGGGATGAGCGACTAGAATGCTCTTGTACATGTCCCCTTGAGATCTTTAGCTTACTCTTTTATGGTTATTTTTAGAATAGTGGAAATGGTGGTGAAAGAAGAAGAAAAAATGTGTGGTATGAGAGAATGAAGCTCTCTCTGTCTCTCTGGAAGGGAAGAAAAGTATCCCTTCTCCTTGCTCTTTTTCTCTTTTTATAGACTTTATTGTGTGTGTTGCTTGTCTTGGAGGGCAGGCTGTTCCGCATCCCTATGCAAGTCAGGTCAGCGAGCAAATGTTCAGCGAACAAAAGATAGCGAACAAGGGTCAACGAGCAAAGGTCAACGAATAAGGGTCCGCTAGCAAAGGGCAATAACTCAGAGCAAGCATAATCCCAAGGATGACATTACAAAGCGTCCTATCCCAAGGCACTTTGCCAAGGTATGAACATCTTGTGTGCTTCCTTCACTCAGCTTTCCAAGCCACAAGGCCAGTTTAGTTTCCACCCTTGTGGTGCCGCTACAACGTCGTCTTACCAAAACAGCGTTAACCCACAAAGTGTACTCATGACACAAAACTTGATCAATAAAAAATAACAATTAAAACACGTCATCGTAATATTCAAATAATGGGAGGTCCCCAACACTTATATTACTTAAAATTTAAGACAAAAGTAAGGGAGTACTGTAAATTGTAAACTGATAAAACAGCTAGATTTGCTTATACAAGATAATTAAAATTTTGGGCAGAAGTTAATGGAACTACCTTTGTTCCTTTGAGCTGTAAATATGAGAATATCTGATCAATACCAGGGACGAATGAATGTTGCTCATTTTCATTTGTTTAATCATGTGTTTTAAATGATGAAAACCATCAAATGCACCAGTGGTCTAGTGGTAGAATAGTACCCTGCCACGGTACAGACCCGGGTTCGATTCCCGGCTGGTGCATTTTTTCTACTACGGAATTCTTTAATTATGAGATTCACAGTATGTGCTTCCGCGTCGAATCTCACGACAATAACATTTCTCATATTATTTTCTCACTTATATTTCTTTTCGTTTTTATTTTCCTTTTAACACAAATCTACACCTCTGTACATGTCCAAGTAGGGTGTAAAAATATCATTCCTCAATCCTCACCTAACTTTGACAATTTTAGTGTGTTTACATTAGTTCATTTTGATAATTTTTTACATCAGTTTAGAGAAAAAGCATTAAAAAATAAATTCTTTTTTATCACAACGGGCAGGCAATAAATTTTACAATCTGCACATGCAGACATTTCAAAATTCAAACTAACTTTATCCTAGATCATTTAGAGAAAAAACTATTATATTTTTTAAGTATATACTCCGCATAATTGCATGATTAAAATTTTTTAAATGTCCTCATAACTTGGAAATTAAAAGCTGAAAAACTTAACCATCTCAATCAAGATGCAAGTGTGATTCTTCACTATGAGTGAAGAGTAGTGCATATATAAATGAAACCGAAAGAAATGGGGTCAAAAAAGAAGTGCTTGAATAATGATCCATTAACGTAAAAAAAAAAAAAACTATAAAATAAAATACAAATAAAAAACCTTCTAACCAGGTCAACAAACGTTAAACTAGAATCCAATACCAAAATTTGACATGAAGTGAGAAGAAAAAAGCAACAAATCAAAACAGCTTTTGTGTTCTCCCTGAATTCTCATGCAACACCGCAATTTGATCTTTACAGAAGCTTTCAACCATGAAACTGGGAACTCAACTCAAAACCCAATCTCGGAAGCAATGGACCTCAAAATATAATTTGATTCATTTTCTCACCGTTCTCTCATTTTCTCTCCAATTCTTCAAAAGTGTGTTAAAACTTAAAACCACCAATCAGTCTGGAATTTCACCTTCCTCCAATTCCTCTGGCAAAGGGAATAGTTCACTGGTACCAATTATATCTATTTCATTCTCAGTGCTCTTGGAAAATCCACCAAAATTGAGAAAGTCATCAGTATTTATCTGGTCCATAAAATTGAGAAAGTCATCCTCCGTAAAATCTGAATCAAAGTGAAATGCCATATCTTCGGAGAATTTGTGTTCCTTGGTCTTCAGTGGAGAATATGAAAGACTACCAACAGTACATCCATCAAACATAGATGTACCTGATGAAACATGTGGTGCTTTCTCAGATTTCATGTTTTGCGCAAGCACATGATACGATAAACTTGATCCCACATCTTTCATGAGATCAAAAACCAGAGGATCTGTAGAGCTGTTGTCATCTTCTATCACCTCCTCCCTGAATGATACACCTTGTGGGCTTTGGTTGCATTCACTATCTTTCTGCAGTGATTTATCTAGATTGGGATTGACATCCTTAATAGTTTCGAAATTGATTCTGTGAGATTGCAAGAAGACGTGAACAACAGGAAACTCCAAAACAACTACATTTGCTAATTGCTGTCTGATTGGCGCTTTCATATCCAACTCTTTGAAGGGTGACTTGGGACCCTGTAATGACATGATTACAAGAACAAGATCAACATATAAAGCAGCTAAAATAAAGCCAATATCTCGACATGGTCGACAAAGTCTGCCAGGGATTTCCAGCATAGAAAAGGTAAAGAAATCAACCTTTGGGTATTTACGAATGAAAAGCTTGAGACAATCCAGCTGATCTTCACAAAATTGTCTTAGCTGATGATTCCAAGGACCAGGTTTGAGATGCTTCTGCAGGATGGAGTGAAAGGTAGTATTTTCATCAACTCTGGAAGACATGAACAAAATATTCTGTCAATGTCAAAATTGTATTCTTTAGAAACTAACAGTGCAATAAGGATAGTTGCAGTATCTTATTCCAAATCAAATACATCGTCTAAGTGGCTCACCCGTGGTCATATAAAACAACATCTGTCGAGTGAAAACGCCACTCAATTGTCCAAGATATGAACTTCTTCCTGGAAGCATTGTACAAATAAATTTGTAATTCAATAAAAATAAAAATTACCACGTTTACAATCTACATTTCCCTTTGGGGTCAATGTCTTATGAGGAAAACAGGACTTGATAAACACTTAAAATCCAAGATGCATACATCCACTTTGTACATTAAAAATCACACATACACCAAAAGTTCAAAACCAAACAAGGAAACTCGTCAGATAATGAAATCATTAACAGATGAAAGGAGGAAACTGTTTATATGTGCTGTCCTCCTAAAACAACAAAAGTCTGACATGAAAGATGAAAATACCTTTGGTCATATCGAGACTGATTCTTCTCTCGTTTTGACATTCCATTAGGAAGAAACAGTAGTTTAGTTCTCCGGCTCCCAGCAGCATTTCGTAGGCTTTTAAGGTAATAGGGTAACTTAAAATATGTATACATGCCCAACTTTGTTCTCGTTCTCTGAGCAGATTCAGCCACCCTCTTTGCCTCCTCCAGCAAATTATAGTCTAGATGGAATAAATAAAAAAAATACAGAGATTTAGTATAAGAGGAATTAGAACAATTCACTGACAAACCTATTACCTATTTGCAGTTGTACACAATTAAGAAAATTCGGAAACAATAAAGATGAATAATGAACGTGTAAAATCCAAAAGGACCGAATAAATTCAACATAAAAACATTGAAAATTAAATCATGAAGTACTTATGTTTTTAAAATAAAAATCTGAGCAACTGAAAAAATGCTTTTGGTTGACTCGGGGGATATTAAGAAGTAAAATTGTTCTGTTTATCCAATCAACTAGATAAAAAAGAATTCTCAAAATTGAAAGGAAAAAGGCAAAATAAAAGGATTCAGGTACCGGATAATAAGACATTATCATTAAACTCAGAAAGGGGAACAAACTGAGTCTGATTCCTCTTGCCATTACATCCAGTACGCTCCTTGTGAGATTTTACGCAAGGAAGACTGCATGAGTTGATGGAACAACCAGGGCACTTGTATTTTGATGGGTTAGATTTGCATTCTTCACATAGCGTTGGCCCTTTGCTAATGCTTCTAGTTAAGACATTCTCTGCTTGTTCTTCCAATTGTGACACAGAAGCAGACATGTTTATGCTTAAGAGCAAAAATTGCAGGTATTTACAGTGATTATCAGCACACAAAAGACAGCCTTTCAATGTGGTGGTTCCCTTCGACGCAAACGGCTTAAATCTCAATTCTTATAACACAATAGGGACCATGAAACTGCACAAGCAACCAAAACAAGTCATTTAAAAAATCTCAATTAGCTTCTTTTTTACTCCAACATGCTATTTCACCCTCCACGTTTAAATTGAGAAGATAAGATGTAACATGAAATTGCATAACCGATCACACATCTTTATCATAAACAGATTAATCATTTCATAAATAACTATTCAATCCAAATTCCAAAAATAAACTTTCTTTCTGGAAGCTCATACAAACCCTAATCAAATAATTCACTATCCTGGAGTAAGGGATACCTCAAGCAGGACCGTTTCGAGTTTACTGGAAGCTCATGCGGGTCGGGTTTTCTCGCGGCTCTTCATTGTTTCTTCTTCCTTGAAGCTTTCAGGTTTCCTGCTACAATGTTCTAGGGCTGCGTTGAAGCTCTATTTTTTTGGATATAGCTCTTTTTTTTTTATTATTCAAATTTACAGAGTGGGCTTTTTTTATTGGGCTCTAGGTTAGCTGTTAGTTGCACCATACTAATTTGGCGTGACACCACTCTCTTCAATTTTTTAATTTTAAGATTATTAAATTACTCGTTTTACTTTCTAAAAAATTTTTAAAGATTTTTTCAAAAATAGTTTATGGGAAATTATAATTAGCATTTGGCAATTTAACAGAACAAAACAAAGTGAAACGGAATTGGATGGAACATAACAGAATGAGTAGTGACAATAGAACAAAATTATATGTCTTATTTTGTTTTTAATACTAGTTAAAATAAACAAAATACTATATATAATACATAATTCGTAAGAAATTTTCTGGAAGCAATTCTGAATTAATTATTATAAAGAAATTGAATATCATAACCTGAAAAGCTGAAATAATTTTATAAAAATTATTTATAATATAATTAATTTGTAAAGTAATGAATTTTGTTTTTGAAATTTATTTTTTAAAAAAAAAAGATAAAAATTTTACTTCAACAATTTGCATTTTAACAAAATTTATTAGTTTTATTTATATTATTTGTTTAATATTTTTTTAAATGGTTTTATCTAGTTTCTTTTTTCAAATAAAATTTCACTTTTTAAAACTGTAATATATCTCATATCTTTTTTAATTGACATAATTTTTAAAATATTAAATATTTTAAAATAATATTGTAAAAGTAAAAAAAAAAATCTCATTTTCTTAAACCAAATAAAGAAAATTGTTCGTTATGCATTTTTTAATCTAATTTTCTTTTAATACATTCGAATATGAATGGTAATCAGATGAGTAGGCTAGTTAATTTTAGATGAAAAATTGCTATCTAAATAATTTAACTAACACTCAAAAGGTGTTTTTCTCAAAGTTAAAAACTAACGGAGAAAATACTTTCTTTAAGATATTTTTTCATACAATTAAACTCTCAATATTTTCATTTATATTAAATAGATATTAACATCAATTTGTCCGTCAAAGATGGTCTTTGTTATTAGTTTTTGAAAGATTTGTATCAATATTTGAGTATTCAGATAACTAATTTAGGGGTGTTTTAATATTTCGATTGAAGACTAAAATAGTAATATAATGATCTTTGGGAGGCAAAAATGAGAACTCCTATCCCTATTAATTTAGTCCTTATAAAATTTAAATTTGATAAAGTTTAAAAAGTGGACAATAACTCATATCGTCATGTATTAAGTCATTAAGGTTTGAGAGTTGGAAATTCATGATTTAGGACATTGGGAGTTAATTTAGAATGAGCGTGTATTTAAGAATCTTCGAACCCTAATGAATATATTTTTACCTGTAAAAAAAATGTTTGACAAAAATATTTCAAAGACTAAATAGATGACACTCTTATTTTTTTAGGACCAACTAGCTTTTGCCCTGTGCGTTCGCACGGGTTTTCGTCATTATGCGTTTTTGAGGTTGTGCCAATATTTTATAATTTTATAATGAATATACAATAAAACATATAAATAAGTTTGATCATATTTTAACCAAATAACATTCAAAAACTAATGATTCGGATTAGTCTCATCTTAAGGATAGAGAATCCCGTAGTTATACCAAATTTTTTTTTTAACAAATCACAAAAAATAAAGTAAAAAAAATGGAAAGGAATGAATGGAAAATAGAGAAAAAAAATTAAAAAAAAAAGATAGTGAAATAAAATTGAAATAAAGGGAAGTGGAGAGAGAAGAAAGAGAAAAAAAAGAAGTAAGAGAAAAAAAGTTTAATAATTAAATTTAATTTTATTATTTAAATTTTAAATTTTGAATTTTAAATTTTTCTAATCTCAAAGCAATCCAAAATACAAAAAATCTGCATGAAAAATCAAAGCTTTTAAGCTTGGATTAACATCCAAAGTACAAAAAATCAAACAAAGAGAGAATAGAATAAAATAAAATTTAAATGAAATTTTGGAGGGAAACTAAGTTAATGTGAGCATGACACTTGGCAAAATAAGTTGCTTGTGAGTCAAGAAGGGGTTTCTTTTCTTATAGTACTAGCTTTTGACCCATGCGTTCGCACGGGTTTCGTCGTTACGCGTTTGTGAGGTTGTGACAATATTTTATAATTTTATAATGAATATACATTAAAACATATAAATGAGTTTAATCATATTTTAACAAAATAACATTAAAAAACTAATGAAGAAAGAAAGAAAGAGAATAAAGTAAAATAAACTTGAAATGAATGAAAGTGGAAAGAGAAAGAAAGAGGAAAAAAAAAAGTAAGAGAAAAAGAGTTTAATAATTAAAATTAATTTTATTATTGAAAATTTAAATTTAAATTTTTTTTCATCCCAGAGTGGATTGTGATTTTGTGAGTGTCGGAGATTTTTTTATCAAAAGTAAAAATGGGTCAAGAAAGAAACAAAAAAAACTATAGAATGAGAATAGAATAAAATAATATTAAACGAAATTTTGGAGGAAAACTGAATTAATGTGAGCATGACACTTGGCAAAATATATTGTTTGTGAGTTAAGAAGGGGTTTCTTTTCTTATAATATATAATATATGATATGATACGATGATATGACATCTCTATTAAATACCAAGTATCACCAAAAACAAATAAAGAAAAAACTTTTTTGAATTGAAAGAGAAAAAACAACTGAAAATAATATAGTATACGTGCTTTTTTTCTCTTTACAAGAGTTTTATTTATCCCTCACTCTCCCCTCACCACTCTCAATTTTGAATTGGTAGGAGCGTGCGTGTAATAACTAATATGGTTCATTCAATATTCTTTCACTTCTTTGTTAGAAGAAAATGACAAAGTTGTCCTTTATCTAGACTCCATATAAATTTAGAAAGTAAGGACAAAATCGGAACTTTATTCCATTAGTAGACAACTGCAAAAATACTACATTCCGTGCTTTGTGGGTAACAAACCATTCTCCCCATGTGAAGACAAACACAGTTAGGACTTGTTTAATATCTCTTTTTAAAAAATAGTTTTTTGTTTTTAAAATAGAAAACTTAAAAATTTGTTTGGCAGTCGAATTTTTAAAAACAGTTTTCGGGAACATTGTTTTTCAGTATTTAAAAACTAAAATACCAAAACATCTAAAACATGTTTGGTTTTCAGTTTTCAAAATTTATACATAAATTTGTATTGAAAACTCTTCTCACTTTTTTTAAAAACTATTTCTGAAAACTGTTTTATAATACAATTTTTAAAAACTAAAAATCAAAATTGTTCCAAATAAGCTCTTAGTTTTGCAATTTTCTATTATCAATAAATAAAGAAAAATACCTTTCTGTCTTCTACTCTTTATATTATCTCATTTTTCTCTATATTTTACTGTATATGAATTTAAAATTCAAAAACTCATCTTATGAGATTGAAAAATGTATTATTTATGAGATTAAATGTGGGGATTGTCATAAATGACTCAAACAAATGAATTTTTCGTTTGCTATGTAAATAGCCAAAACTCATGAAAGTGGGACATGTGTTGTTTTTCTAACTCTAAGGAAAGAAGAAGGAGGTAGAGAAAATAAATAAAAATCTAATTGAGTTTCACTCCATACAGTAGAACATGGAAGGATTTTGAATTTCTGAATGTGAAAATTTTTAAATTAATTGGTTCTCGTTGACATTTTCTCAAACGTTACGGCCATATTTTTTTTTTTTCTTTGTAGCTTTTCTCTTCATGTGAACAAAACAATTTTTTAAAGTTTTCAGCATTAATTTCTGCTTGACATTTCCTGCATGTGGCGCCTTCTTGTTCAAAAAATAAATAAAAAAATGAGTAAATTGCACAAAGTACCCTTGAGGTTTTAGAAAATAGCACCAACCACCAAACTTTTAAAAAATGAGCAGTCCACACTATTTTCTCAAATAGACACTAACCATAGTTAAATTTATCTCTATTATTTTTCTATAAATAAAATAAAACAATTTTTCTGTATGTTTTTTTTTTTACAAAATTCATCTATTGAATTTTTTCAAAAATTATTTTTTTATAAAACAAAAAAAATTATTTTCATAAAATAAAAAATTATTTGTGAATCAAAAAATATTTTTGTAAATTAAAAAATAAATTTAAAAATACTGTCATCATTTATAAATTATTTATTTTTTAATTTACAAAAACTAATTTTTTATTCACAAATAGTTTTTATTTTATGGAAAAATAATTTTTTTTATTTTATGAAAAAAATATTTTATGAAGATAATTTTTTTATTTTATGATTATTTTTTTTGAAAAAATTCCGTAGATGAATTTTGTATAAAAAAACATACAGAATAATTGATTTTTTTATTTATAGTAAAAAAATAAAGAGAGATTTAACTATAGATAGTGTCTAATTGAGAAAATGGTGTGAACTGTTAATTATTTTAAAATTTGGTAATTTGTGCTATTTTTTAAAACCTTAATGATACTTTGTGCAATTTACCCTAAAAAAATTAAAGACTAATTATTCTTTTTTTTTTTATACTTCAACTCTTATTATTTTGGAAATACTTATACCTACTTTCAGTAATTTAGGAAGTTAATCTAAGACTATATTTGGGAACGGGGCTTTGAGTTTTTTTAGGGGATTTTGACTTTCAAAAAGCTTGTGTCGTCATTTGGTAATTGTAAAAATAAGGCTTTTGGCTTCCAATGATGGATTTTCATTATTTCACTTCCAAAATTACCCTTATTTATTTTTAAAAATCACAAAATATCCACCACAATTTAATATTATTATTATATTAAATATTAATATAATATTATTTGTCCTTTTTGGTCATTTAACATATTTCAGCTTATTACACGTTTTTTTTACCAAACAATTCTGATCAATAAATCAACCTCACAATCATAATCTCACAACCAAAAGACAGCTTCACAGCCAAAAGCTAACAATATTTGTGGTAAACCTCTTGAATTTAAGCTATTTTTTTTTTTGTGTTCAAAATGTAAAGCGTTGGCTTTTAAGCCAAAAGCTATAAATATGAGATTTTTTTTAAAAAAAACTAGTTTATTTTGTGAGTCCATCGTAATTAACACCTAAATATTCTAATTAACAGCTGAAATCTTAAATATGTTTTCTTTCTCTCTTTGTAAAAATATCAATTTGTTAAAACCTTCAAAAAAAAAGTTTTTATGAATTATTTATTTCACTTTAATATTTATGAATTTTATTGTTATTTAAAATTTTACATTTACAATAATTTTTAATGTTTAATTTTTTAAAAAATAAAAATATTTAGTTTTATCAAAGAATTATTTTTTATTGTAACTTTCATTTTAAAAAATTTATATTGTTAATTTGTTCTTTTATATAAAAGAAATGCGATAATCAATAATAAGTAACTAAAAAAGTTGACACAAAATACTTTTATCAAATAAATAGCCTACTCATAAGTAGCTTATAAAGTACAAAATAATAAAACTGTCAAATACTAGCTTTCAGCTTTTTTTTTAAAGCTCTTGTATTCAGGTTTTACTTAAAAGCCGCTTATAAACTAAAAATAAGTTGAGTCAAACGAAACCTCAGTATATATTAATAAGATTTTTCTAACTTGTGCTTATAGGGCACATGTTAACAATGATTAGAAATCAAACAAATTACATATAAAAAGAAGTTATTAAGGCTGATAAACAAAAGTTATTAAGTAGTGGATGATGAGAAAAATAGTTGGTGCACTCAGAATATAGTAAAACAATTATGGTTAATATGTGCCCATGGGCATAAATTAAAAAAAACTCATCTTAATATTCACATACGTAACTAAAGGGTAACTAGTAGACCAATCACTTTGATTAAGGTAGTCCCAAAAATAAGGGGTGTATTGTAATTTCTTTTTATTTTTAGTAATTAAATAATTTATTTAAAATATTAATAAATTAAACTAAATAAAATAAATGATGTTGATTGATAAGGATGTTAACGTAGTGTTAGAGACCGACTACTATAATTTAGAGAGAAAACTACAATTTAAACTCTCAATAGACTATCAATTGAGAAGATAAACTAATTTATATTCAAGAGATTAATATTTTACCATAATAAAAGAGTGAAAAAATACCTAAAAAAATTAATAACTTTAGGCATGAAATATCATTGTTGTTTTAATTAATACTACACAAATCAATCAACATTATTCATCTCTTCACTCCCATCTCCAATTTTTCTTCCATACAATATTAGCCTTGGATTTAAATAAGTGATCGTTGTATATTTACACTCTATTCGTGATTTATAAACCTTTTTCAAGATTCATAAATAGAGAACACAAATCCAGATCTAAAGAAATCATAATATTCATATAATAAAATTGGACAGAAGCACTAACCTCTTCTATTATATCAATGCCTTGAATTTTGTGACGACATGAAACAATTAAGAAATATTATCTAACTCATGTAAATGATGGAGGTATAGAGATAAACTTTATAGACAGAGATGGGGACAAGTAATTCTTGTCATTGATATCTTTATTTATAATTGTTTCCATAAGTAATTAGAAGTTATGAGATCATTTTTTAAGAGTCGTGTTTTTTTAATCTAGAAAAATATTTTTTTAACACCATAAAATCTTACACCCTCTTTACACTTATAATATAATAATAATATCTCAATTTTAATTTAAAAAAAAAGAAAACAAGTGTTGGAAAAAATAAAAAAATCATTAAAATATTAAAAATATAAATTATTAGGTATAAGAAAATTAAGAGTCAAAAAATCAGAACTTTTTAATCTAGTTATATCATTTCATTCAATTTCTAAAAGTGATGTCCTTTCATTCAAATTATTAAATCATATTTATTTGACACTCACCTGAAACATTTTTTACCATGCAAGAGACATATATAAATTTAAAGCATTGAAAATATTACATACTATAATTAATAATCAAATATGTGTAATATATATATTCTTTACGAGTTCTATTTGGAATTTTTTAAATTATTTTCTTATTTTAAATGAATAACGATATAATTGTTCGAAGTGAGTACTAGACTTATGTAAAAATAAATAAATAAAATTGGAGATACCTCTCACACTAAGATAGTATTATTTGACCCAGTTGACGTCGATGGAAATCAAACATTATATGTTGTTTAGAAATAGTTATATGTGTTCAAACATATATTACAATTGTTCTCACAAATGAACATGAATATGCATTTGATAAATATAATCGATAAAATTAATATATATCAATAGATTGTCAATTGATTGCCAAAATTTTCGAAATGACATATAGTCACAAATTTTGAAACAACAAGGTATATGTATATCATAAAATGTATTTTTCAAAAAAATGGTAATTCAGCCACATATGTCAATTAGATGTGATATGATCAAAATGAAATATACTCATGTTGTTGCTGCTAACTGAAACTTTCGATTTCATTTTTAAAAGAACCTTGCGTAGTGTGAAATATAGTAATTGATCAAGATGAGCGTGAAATCGATGATGAAAAATTAGCAACATTAAATAATTTTTTTTAAATTGGATCCTAACTCCATATAATCAAAGCTTTGATACCACATGTAAGCAATAAATTAATACGCCCATGATCATTATATGAAATTAGAACACCAATATCAGAATGTTATAAAAAAAGACACTTACATGTACACACCGTCATTCTGAAACACCGTCATTCCTTGAACACCGTCGTTCCGAAATTAGCCTACACGTAGAGTCAATGAACAAAGTCTTCCTTTGTCTAATCACCATCTCTCTGTATCTAGGTTTTCAATGGGGTAAACCTAGAGAGCTTTTCTCAGTGGTGGTGACGGCAAAGGAGACTTAGCCTCTCTATTTATAAAAACCCTTAGGCACCTCCCATCACGGGCCTCGTGGTTCGTCCTACACTGTCTTTCACATAGATCACATTAAGTGTCAAAAACCCAATATCAATTGATCAAATTATTAGTGAGCTTGAATGTCATTAAATGGATCACAATATTAATCTGATTTTGCCTAAACAAAAATCACAATTGATTACAGTCCACAAGAAAACTCTTACATTGAGATAATGAAAAATTAAACATCACAACTAATATATAATTCAAAAAAATAATACAATTACCTCAGTTTCTAACTTTACTTTCAAAATTAGTTTTTTAACTTTAAAGTAAGGCTATATTATTATGGACCAGCATTCCGGTATACATTCTCGTAAGAATAAAAATGAGTTGAACTAATCGTGAAATACTCGGGTTCGACTCGTTAAATGTTTGTTAAAGCTCTTTTATTTAACTAAACAAATGAATTCAAACTTTAAGTTGAGTCCGGATATCTTAATAAGCCAAACTCAAATTTTATAAACTTGCCATTAAAAATTCGTGAGCAACTCATTTAAATATATATATATATATATATATATATATATATATATATTAAACTTTTTAGCTTATTAAGTTATAAAATAAATTATTTATTAAATATAGAATTAATAAAATTAAATCAAGAGAAATTATTCATAAAAATAAATTAAATAAACAAGCCTAATGAGTCAAGCTCAACCTTCTTTTATTCTTATCAAGCCAAGCTCAAGCTTTTAATTTAGCTCATTTAAATAAATGAACTAAATGAACCAAGCTTGAGCCTTTGATTTTTTTTTTATTTTAATTTGTTGCAAATCAAGCCTAAATTCTAGATGTTCAGCTCGGCTTGTTTTCACTCCTACATCCTAGTTAACGACATTTGCCAATATGTTACCGGGACAAGTGACTTAACTAGCTATATCTTGAGATACCAATGTCCCGTGATATACGTGCTGGAAATAGAACAAAATGGATAATCTGGCAAGATCAAGAGATAACTTGTATCCTCGATAAAGCTAACAATATGGTCTCACTTCTATACTAAGGTCGTATCTTGAGATTTGGACTATTGACCTCAAGTATCCGACAACATTGAACTAGAGGAGGCCAAATATCACTATATATAAAGATAAATGTTATCATCATCAAGTAAGTAATATTTCATTCGGTCTCTATTTCTAGGGCCACCTTCTAATTTAAGTATTGGAGACCTTACATGTACTTTACAACTATCACATTATTAGAGGATTCTCTGTTGTTATTTTTAGGCCATACTATTCACCAACCACCTCAAAGTCTTTATTATTTTATGATTGTGGACTCACCTCGAGAATATCACATAAAACTTAATTGCATATTTGGTCTCTATGTTTGAGATTCTGCAATTTTGGTTCATGTAATTGCAATAGAAAAATTTTTGTCATTATAGAATTTAAAATGTAAATAATTAGTTCATGATATAAGTCCAATTTCTGACTATAAATATTAAATAACATGTTACCGATATTAATATAAATTATGATAAAAATTATGATTAATTCCTTATACAATTGATAAATTATAAAAACTAAATATATAATTACACCTTAAAATAATTTTTAATCTAAAAAAAGTTGGCCAAACACTATTCAAAATTCCAGGTACTAATAACAAACTAGCAATTGCCCCCGACATTTATAGAGGGGAAATTAAAAGTTAAATAAAAATTGTGAAATAATATATATTTAATAATAATTTATATAATATATAAAATATAACGGTAGTAAAAATTAAAATGTTAGTGGGAGAGATTGTCCCTACAAGTTGCACGAAAAATTCGATCATCTTGTAATAAACAAACAATTTTTATCAAGATATTTATTTTTAAATTAAATTTCTTGAGTGTCTTTCCATCGTATTAGTATTAGAGTTTGAAACTAATTTCTCAAACTTAACAATAATCAAAGATATTATGGGCTTGTTTGGAATAGTTTTGATTTTTGGTTTTTAAAAATTGTATTATAAAATAGTTTTTAGAAACAGTTTTTTAAAAAAATGAGAGGAGTTTTCAATAGTGTGTAAATTCAGAAAACTGAAAACCAAAACTTTTTAGATGTTTTCATATTTTAGTTTTTAAATACTGAAAAACAAAAACTGTTCCCGAAAACTGTTTTTGAAAACTCGACTGCCAAACGAGTTTTTCAGTTTTCTGTTTTTAAAATCAAAAAACTGTTTTTAAAAAGAGAAATCAAACGAGCCTTATATGTCAAACTTAATGACACTTTTTATAAAAAAAATTTGCTAATAAATTTTTTTTATTATCAATCTAACAACTAAATTGATTATTTTTTTTGAAGTACATTAAACCTACAAAATTTCATAAAATTTAAAAATGTATATAATGACGCTTCCTTGAATTAATTTACTTTTTAATATATGCTATGTTATATAAATAAATTTCTATTATTAACTTATACACCAATGAACATTCAAATAATCTAAAATTTAATATACATTGAGATGATACATATTGTATGACTTACCAGTTAAATTAATAATATTTATTCTTTATTCTAGTAATGATTTATGTATTAGTATTATTCACTTAATTTATTTTATTATTTATTTTTATATCTCATTTTTATTTATCGCATTATTTTTAATATTTTATTTTTGTAAATTTCTATTCTTATACATCCTATACCGAAAATTAAATATTTCTTTTTTGTCTCATCCTAAATCATCCATCTTGGAAAGTAGGGATAGAAAAAAGTCAGCTGGCCTGACAGATGCCTAGAATCTGGCTTATTTAAAATTGAATAATGATTTATCCTCCTAAATATCTTCTTAATTCTTTTTAAAGTATGTATTGAAGAAGAAAATTAAATGCATTTATCTTAAAACTATAAAATACGTTCCCCACTTAGTAATTAGGAGGATATTTAGGAGGATGTTTTAGGAGGATATATCATTGCTCTTTAAAATTTGGTCTGATCTAGTCTGTTTAATAAAAAACTCAGGTTTAGTCTTTTTAAAAGCCTATTTAAATAAAAAGGCTAGGTACGTGCCTTTAAAAAAACTATTAAATCTAATAGGCTAGCCTATTTAATTATATATATATATATATAAAATAAATTCTATAAATATAAATACAATAAATTTGACAAATTCATTTAGTAGATAATATATTCAATCTAAGGTAAAAAAAAAATTCAATCAGTGTATTTAAATATTTTTTAAGAAAATGAATTTAAGATTATATATATTAATATTAATCAAATACATTAACTTATTTAAAGGATAAATATATAAAATAAATAAATGTGCTTGCAAAAAAGGGTTAAGCAAAGAGCATAAAAAAAGTAATCTCCCATTTTAATCAATGCTCTATTTTAATAATAATTTTTTATTATTTCGAAGGTTAACAAGCCATTTGAAGATTGTATGTTGTTTTAGGGGTAGTATCCAATTTAATATTGTTTTGTTGATTAAAATATAATATATATTTGCAATCTTTTTTGTGTATGACATGTAATAACATTTAATAAATTATTTTTGGGTGAATGCGATAATTATTTTTTTGGTTGAATTTTAAATAATTAAAGAAGACCTATTTAGAGGCTTGTTGAAAAGGACTATTAGACTATTTAGTGACTTGTCAGTAATAGAATTGTTGGACTTTTTAAAAGGCTTTAGGATAAAGTAGGCTCATAACTAGGCTTTTAAATAGGCTAAGCCTAGTCTAAAAGCTGAGCCTATTATAGACCAGTAGGTCAGACTTAGCTCTAATAATAATGAAATAGGTTTGGCCTATTTAGCAAAAACCTAACTTGATGTAGCCTGTTTCCACCCCTAGTCGAAAGCAATGACTTGTGTTCACATGAAGTGGTTGTCGAAGTGGCTACAAAATGCCGCTCTATTCCCACCAACTGGCATTCCCCTTCCCAAAACTAAACTTACACGAAACAATTATCGAATAGCTACAGAATATCGCTTCATTCATAAAACCTCTATGTGTATAATTAAGAGATTATGTGAGTTACCGCGACCCCACCCCTGAATTACCCAAAATTAAAATTTAAACTTATAATTTCTTTACTCTTTATAAAAAAAATTATAAGAGTAGTCATGTCAACTAATGTAAATCCAAATGGCATAATATGATGGAAAATTCAAAATTTGGTAACCATATGTCAAACTTAGGCGCCATGTATAAAATCCAAAACAACCACTCAACCATACTCTGTTTTTTCTTCTCTTTCCATCATTTCTTTCTATCACCAACGAAATCTTCTCCATTCTTCCATTTCCCCTCCTTCTTCTTCTCAATCATTAGGGTTCCACAGGATCTCTCATCCATTTCCCAAAAAGGAAAAAAACAACAATCAACAACAATCATTAGGCAAAATCTACAAATTAATTCAATTAATTGATTATAACATTCCGAACTCATTCTCTCGTTTTCCGGGAAAAATCGATTAACTAACGAATTTTCCCAGAAACGAGAGAGAGGGGGACGCGAAATTTCTTATCGTGTAACCCCATTTTTTCTCGGATTCCAAATCGGCGACAAACGACAGAGACCCGTGTTGGGAAAACGTCGAAAAATCAAAACTTGTTTCTGAATCTGAATTGGGTGCAGAAAATTTGTGCCTGGTTTGGTGATGGGTAGGTGGCTCTGAAGAGAGAGAAACAGAGAGAAAGTTAGAGAGAGAAGCATGGAAGAAGAGTTCGAGACAATTGAGGTTGAAGAGTGTGAGGATTGTGAAATTGATGTTAATTACGAGTTTGATGCTCCTCTGTTCTATGATTTCACCAAACCAGAAACGTTTTGGGATGCTGCTGAAGCAGAACAGTGGTTCGATTTTGCTTCAAGTTATCCTCCTTCACGTAAGAATTTATCTTATATATGAAATGTTTTCTTGTTCAAAATTTAAGAATTTCACCAATTCAATTGAAGCAATTTCCTTATTAGAGTCTCAGTTTCTTTAAAATATTGAATTTTAATCAGTTAAAAGTTAAAACACACAATTAAGGAAAATCAAACATTGTTTTGTTTTAATGTTTAGTTGTGTTTGAAAATGGAGTTAGGATGTTTCTATTTTTTGCTTTTTAATGAAAATCATGGAAACATTAAAATGTTTCACAAAAAAAGGGATAAAAAATAGAAAGATGGAAATTCACATTTTGATTTATTTTTCTTTTTGTGTAGCATTTATCTTGAAGTTAAGATGGGGAAAAGAGGGTAATTGCATGGGGACTAAACAAGTTTCAGCAAATGAAGATAATGATAGAACAGGTGAGGTCGCTGATATTCGCGCCACACCTTTTTAGATGCATCACATTTTGTTTAAGTTTTAGAATTCAGTAGTTCAATCCAATCATATTATTCTAGAATCCAAATAAACAATTAAGTGTAAGAATTTCTCATAAAACAATTAAACTAACTTTCATTTAACTATATGATGTGTAATACCATTTACATTTAAGTGTCTGTTTGAATTTCTCGCGAAACAATTAAATTAACTTTTATTTTCACCTAACAATGTGCCACAATGGTAGAGTGTGATAGCTCTAGTCACTAAATTTCTATGCATGTATGAATTTACTTTGAATATGGACTTCAATTTTCTATATAGATAAAAATCACTTGAAATCTCTATATACTATAATTTTCAAATATTATTATTGTTTCTTTTTTGAACTAAATACAAATTTGTGTTTTAGGACTTGAATATTGCAATCAAACAACACAAGATACTTTAGATGGAAATACAAAGCATCTCAACAAGTCAAGTGGATCTAAATCCAAAATTTTCACATTCATGAAACCAACAGCAAGCCATTTGGCCAAACAGAAGAATGCTTGTGAAGTTCAAAACCCTCCACTTGATAGAAGGTTTGATTTCTTTCCTGAATTCCACAATTTCATATTTTGTGTCTCATTATGTATTTGGCAAGTTTTTACTTAAAAGAAAAATAAAATAAAATCAAAGATTGACCTCTAGAGTCTTGCAGTTAGTCAATGTGAGTGGTTTGATTAAGATCAACCTGCCAAGATTTATGCTCTGTTTGGTAAAACTAGCTTATAGCTTATGACTTGTACCTTATAGCTTGTAGCTTGTAGCTTGTAGCTTATAACTTATAACTTATAGCTTGTAACTTATAACTTATGACTTGTGACTTATAATTGAATATAGGTATTTGATAAAATTAGCTTATTAGGGAGTTTATATTTGTTAAATGACTTAAAAGGACAAATAATTACATGTAATAAATTATTTGATAGAATAAACATGTAATAAATGACTAGAGGGTAAAATAGGAAAGAATTATTGAAAGCTACTTTTCATAAGCTATAAGCTAATTGAAGTAGCTTTTCATAAGCTAGCTTATAGCTTTTAAAAGCTATAAGTTTGTTGTTACCAAACGCCTCTACTTGACAATAAGCTATAAGCTCCTAAATAAGCTATAAACTAGTGTTCCCCAACATATTTTTTTGTGAGACATTGAACAATTATATTTCATATTATTGATGTCTCAGCCGTTTGATCTTAACGAATAACCCACTTATTTGATCTTATGAATATTAATTGGGAACAATTTTTTTTTAGTGTCTGTTTGTTTATGAATAAATTTTAAATCCTTCTGCTATTGTCTCTTATTCTTAATATATATTTTACCATATTACCCTTCTCCTTCTCTTGTGTTATTCTTAAATAAGCAGACTTCAGAAACAGAATTCTTCCATAGATGGCCAATATTTAACCAAAAGGCAGAAGCTTGAAGCAGGTTACTTGCGCAAGGTAATATATGCAAAAGTTTATGAATTACGGTCCGTTTGTTTATACTTTTACTATAAGCAAAAATATCTTTAAAAGAAGTAAAAAATTTTTATTTCCGTCATATCTGCTTTTTGATTCGAAATCACCACCAACAAAAATACTTTAGGGGTTTTGAAACTAGTAACCAAACATGCACTTACACTTTGATAGGTAACCCATTATTAGTGGTATCCCAAGCTGTGTTGGATCTATAAATTGTGGGGTCTAAGATGAAATTTATGATTAAACCCTATTTTAATATTTTGGAACCTAATATTATGCTAAAAAGTTAAAATATCGAAAGGAGAAGAAAAAAATGAAAAATGTATAAGAGATTGAAAATGTTGAGCCCAATTTTAAAAGGGTAATGTTATTGTCACTCTAAAAAATTTATTATTACTTATTTTTAATTTTTTAATAATAATTATACACTAATACTTTAATTTGATTAATTTAAAATATATATTTTAAATTAAAATATTTTAAAAGAAGTAACAATATACTTTTTAGAATGACAATCCTTTTAAAATGTTAACCTTACTAAATTAAATTTTGCAGCCTTTACTCTGCTGTTATTTAATATGTACTGTTAATGTCATGTTTTGAAACATTTTGGTTTATCAATTAAGAAAAAAATCATGTTTTTTTTTTTTAATTATTGCTAACATAAAAAATCCCTATTCTTTTATTACATTCATGTACTGGATTTTTTTGGTATTCATGATGACAGGTTGCTCGTCTGAGGCATCAAATACTTTTTTCACATAAGAAACCAAATGAGGTAATAATAATTAACTAGTTTTAATTTTTCAAGAACTATAATCCATTATTTGTTTGATATATAGTTACTCAATTATTGTTACTAGGTGTAATAATTTTTTATTTTATTTTAATTTTTTTGAATTTTGATGTAGCTTGCTCGTATTGACTCCAATTTATCATCAAAATCAAACGTTACCATTCCAAAAGAACCTAATCTGGAAACAGCCCTCAGGGCACAAAGACACAAGTATGTCAAATACTTCTCAGATTATAGATTTATTTATAGTAACCATGATTTTAATAATGGGTTAAAAAAAATTAAATTAATTTTGAAGAAAAAGAACTAAAATAAAATAAAATTAAGGGACAAAAATATTAATTTTGCCTACCTATTCCATTGAAGTGTAATGTCCTAAATGATATATTGTTGAATAGTATTTTGCCTTTTTTTAATAGGTGTAGTGCTAAGGCTGAAATAAATGATAATACACAAGCAAGTTCTCATGTACTTAAAGCACGAACCTTAAATAAAAAGGTAAGTACTTTTAGTTTTATTTCCTTTCACTACAAAAAAAGATTCTGCTTAGTGACTAATAAAATTGGTTGTTAAAATTAATTTTTTGGTTATTATACATTTTAATGACTAAATTAGTGACCAAAATGATTAGCAACACCACTTTTAACAACTAACAGTGTTGTTAATTCAATCTCTAAATTAATATTTTTTTAGTGTTGGGAACAAATTAATTAGTGCTTAATAATAAGGAATGTAAATTAAATGTGTAATTTTCTAAAATCAACTTTTTTGTATTTGGCAGATTTTGGAGGGTCCAGCACAACCATTCCCTAAGATGAAAACACTAAAGCCAACTGAATTTCAGGTAATTTTCTCATTTTATTGTTTTTAATGGAATGCATTGAAAATGAGACATTAGGAAAATGATGATTTAGAGATTATTAAATTGTTTTTATTTTTTGACATGTTCTTTCAGGAATTTCACTTGAAAACATCAGAAAGGGCAATGCAACATGCATCTAGTAAGGTTAGAAAAGTGCAAAACATTTATTCAAATTTGGTTTGGTTCGATTTTTTAGCTTAAAAGTTACTTTTAATGAAAGTTGCAAATAAGGACTTTAAATGAAAAGTTAAAAATTATTTGACAATTTTATTATTTTTTAACTTATAAACTGTTATTCTTCCTTAAAAAAATAGAGGTAGTAAAAGTTAGAAATTTTAGCTTATTTTAAAGTTAATTTTTCTTCACTAAAAAAAACTACTCATTTTAAGAAGTTCTCTAAAAAGATGTTTGGTTCATTTTTTACTTTTAGATTTAAGAAAAAAAGAAGTTAAAAAAATTGGGCCAAACTTACACAGTCTCTAATAAAACTATTTTTTAGAAACTAAATGCAATAATAATTAAGAATATTATATGTACTCAAACAATATAACCTGCTTACAATTATGTTAAAAACAAATAAGTATAATGAATTTTAATGTATATGTACTTATATTAATTACAAATTTATATTTAGCGACAGTTTTAATCATTATTAATTTCAATAAAAACAGTCATTAAATATAACTCATGTACTCACTTTTGAAAAGTATATGGAATTAAAATGCACATATTGAAAGTAATTGCACCAAGTGCACACATACTATAAAATTCAGAAGATTTATTTATTTTTAACTCTTACATTAAAAGAGTATGAAAATTAACTTCTTTATTAGTCAATTTAGTCTCTTAATTTTTTACAAATAGGTTAATTGGTCCCTCACAATTATAAAAGATAAATGATTAAGTTACTTTTTAATAGTTAATGGACTAAATTAACTATAGTAGTTCTTAATTTTGCATATTAGTTTTTCTTTTCATCATTTTGAAGACTAAATTACACATTAGTTATAATTTGATGACTAACTTGATATTTTACTTCTTAGGAAGAACTTTATATATATTAGTTACTGACTTGCAGTTTCTATTTCACTTTTATTTTTT
The DNA here is from genome assembly GCA_037177725.1 of Cyamopsis tetragonoloba. NCBI lineage: Eukaryota > Viridiplantae > Streptophyta > Magnoliopsida > Fabales > Fabaceae > Cyamopsis > Cyamopsis tetragonoloba. The sequence continues at coordinate 14,976,946 of CM074121.1, read as the reverse complement.
ACTGTTTCTTGATTAGTAAAACAAAAAACAAAATAATATTTTATAATTATTTATAAAAGAAATAAATTAATTAAACAAACTCAAATATATATTTCCATTGCAGACCGAAGGTGTTTTGAAGAAGGATTCTATCTCAAATAGTGAAACCAAGGATCTCAAAAGGTATAAACATCTAGATTCTTCTATTCAATTTCTACATATTAAAAATTAGGGTTAAAATTTGTTTGTGGTCACTCTAAATATTAACATTGTTTCATTTATTCCTTTTAAAATAAAAATTCACTTTTAATCATTACGAAAAATTAAGTTGTTTTTATTTAATTCTTGTGAAAAATTAATTTGTTCTTGTCTGATCTCTTTTTAATTTAACAAAGAGATCAAACATAAATAAACAATTTTTTTATCCGTACTAAAAGTGACATTTTATTTTAGAAGAACTGAAAAAAAAATTTAATATCTTAGGGATCACAAATATATTTTATAGACAAAAATTAGTGATATGATTTCAGAAATGACATGTGGGTCATTCATGTGTGTATATCTTTTAAGTGCATATAGTTCTGCAACAAATAATAATTTTTTTTATTACAAAAATAAATAAAAAAATTGTTCTAGACGTATACCCAAAAAAAAAATTCTTATTTGGTTTTATTGATCTCACAGGACAAATTCTAGAGTTGAGTCAAGGCAGGAAAAATCTAGATCAATGATTAAGGTAATTAAGTAATCGTTAATTAATATTCTTGGCTTCATTTAGGTGAAATTTTCTTTCTATTTCTATTTTATTTATTTTTTAAAAAGGATTATATATTTTTTTTTATTGTGTTTTTGCATCAGCAACGCCCAAATAAAAGAGAAAGAGGGGTCTTCCGAAATATCAAAGTATTTCCATTGGTAATGTATTGAGTTTCCTTTTTTCAAAAAAAGAAAAAAAATGTTTTATGTATGTTTTTCATTATGTTTTTTCTTATTATTTATTTTGTTTTTAAATTTTTGTTTCTTGATAGGAACCAAACGACAAGGGATCCACAACTGATGAACCACCAATGGAAAAATTGATGAGCAAGGTAATAAACTAATTGGACTTTATTTTTTATAATATCTTACTTATTTATGCTCATGTAATTAGCATTGATAATACTAGTTCCAATTTTTTTTCTCATTATTATTATTATTATTATTATTATTATTATTATTATTATTATTATTATTATTATTATGTTTCTTGTTTTTATTATCTTAGAGTTTGATTTGCAGCTCTCCCTTGGTTCTGATGGCAAAGAAACAAAAAAATCACCATCAAAGGAACTGCCAATTTCCAAGGTGCATTCTTATAACAAACTAGGTTCTTTTTATTCTCTTGGTTATTTTATATAAGTATCTTAAATAAAAATCACACGAACTAAGAAAATGCTTACAACAAAAAATTTCTTAGATATTTATTAAAAAAGTTATGGTGTCTTTTCATTTTAACCCTTACTCAAAATCAAACTTAATTATTTTTATTGTTTAAACCCAATCTTCAATACCCACTACAAGAAAATTTAATATTACCTACAAAATATAATTACAAATTTCTATTCAGAGCTAATTTATATGTAAGTTACCAAAAAAATTTCCTAGCTAATATTAATTAGCTACTAAATTAGCTTCTAATTAGATATAAAATATAGCTGCCAAAGAATATCATAGCTAACTTGTATCTAAATAGTTACCAATTAGCTACAAAATAAAATTTCGTAGCTAATTTTATTGGTTACTAATTAGATTGGCTACGAAATATAGCTATCAAAAAAATTTTAACTAATTTTCTTAGCTACTGATTAATTACTAAATTAAATTAACTATTAATTAGATATGAAGTCAATAATGAATCAAAGTCCCACATTGAATAGTTAGGAACAAGTTAAAAAGTTTATAAGTAGATAGATTCATCCACATATTGTCTTAAGAAATTAAGTTTTGTTAAGGTATCGGTTATATTGTTTGTGGTCTAAGCATTTTAGTCCTTGTATTTTTCGAAGTGTGTTATGAAATCACATTTAAAGGCAATTAAAACATCGTTAATTCGGATAAAATTATCACTAAATATGACTTTTTATACTTAAGTGCACATTTTAAAAAGTATAGAGATAAAAATGTAAAATTTAAAAATTTTGATAGTAAATTTCACATGAGACGACAAAGTTTATAGAACTAAAATGTTTTTAACCTCATATTAATTAAGAGTAAAACTGAAAAAATATAATAAATATTAATAATTTATTAGGCAGCACTCATAAAAAGAAATACTAAATAATCTAATTTAAGAGCTTAATTATACTTATTCCCATCATTGCATTGCAGAGCTCGAAGGAAAATAGGCCTGGATCCTTGCATCAAGAAAGTTTGGTATGTCACTACTTGTGAATGTTCATTCATTGAAACTTTTATTATTACCAATGAATCACATTTAAATGTATTTTATCAGTGATTTTTTTAACGTGTGCAACATTATACAAGCTAAACATTTTAAAAGAGAAGCTTTTCATAGGAAAAGACAAAAACTAATTGAATTTTGTGTTTAACATGCATTTATTTATTTTGGGATTCTTATCCTATACAACTATTGCACATCTTAGAAAAACCTTTTTATCAAATATACTTTAGGTTTATGAGAATTTTATGCATAGAAATTAAAATGTTCTTTATATTTTTAAAACAATAAATACTTCCTTTTTATTCGTAACAAAATTTTATTTGATTTGTTTAACCCGTGCTTTGAAAACGTTGGTAAGCATTCATCTTAGTTGTGTGTGTTTTGTTTCACGACAAAATAAATAATAAATTATGAATTTAAAACATAGAATTTACTAATAAGTTAACCTAATCTATTGTGAGACCGACCTATATTATATAGGTCTCGGATAGATCCAGGCCTAACTTATTAACTACTTTTAGTTGTGTTAAAATTAATTCACGTTTACGTTATGTCTATTGTGAAGTATACTTTTTTTGCATATTCTCTACTCTCTACCTAACGTTTAATTCTATCTAAGTCCTTTTTTTTTCTCAACATTTAATGGCATGTTTATTTAAGATTCTACGATATCGTTGCACACAAACTTAGATATTGGAATGAGAAGTTACAATTTGTCTCTTCCTTAAAAAATGTCTCAGTTTATGTATTTGTCACTTCTTATTTCACTAAAATCTAAAATAAATACACACTAAAACCGGTTTATATAAGATTTTGCTTTGGTCAAAACTAGAAATATTCACTTCTATTGAATGACCTTAATTTTTGTGCATTAATATATCTCAATTATTAATCAAATCTTGATATATCTCGATTTATGTATTTTTTTCACTTTTAATTCAACTAAAATCTAAATCAAAAACACACTAACTTGCAGAGAAAAATTCAAAGGCCATGTGGGAAGCAATATCAAAATGAAATGGTGTCCCTTATATCAAAGCAGACCTGTATGCTGGCAAGTAGAACCAACTATATAACTATTATATTATTTGCTTCCAAATTTGTAATATGTGACATTTTCTGAAACTCAGCAACTAAAAAAATTGCACTAAAACTCTGTTTTTGACACAGGAACTTGGACATTAGCTGAAATCAGAGTGGTGCTTCTTCGGGGATATACATAGCTACTCTTCGGTGAGTGAGCGTACAAAATGAGAAAATAAAAATGTACTAATATGTGATTTATGTTTAAAACATTGTAAATTCAATCATTTTAAATTAAGGATAATGAATTTTTGTTTTTTCATTTTATGTATTCACTCACATGGGAGAAGTAAGATCCATTCTCCTTGTTGGTGCTTATTAGACTATACATTTGCTTAAAATCCAAAAAATAAAAATCTCAATAATTTTCATTTTAAGTCAATGTTTAAAGAAAAAAATGTTACAAAATGTATTGTGGTACAGCCCAAGGCACAAAAATACTAGTAAATTGCTGCTTGTGTTCCCCCATACCTTTACTTTGAATCTTAGTTCAATTTTTTTGTTATATGCTAAAAATTCCAAGAGCTTGCTATAAAAATTTTGACCCATTATGTTAGAACACAAGAGATCCACTACTATAGACACTATTTGCGCCACACACGTTACCAGTCGCACCACATTACGTTTGGATTCTTCATTCTGGCTCTTCATATCAAACGGATTCTAAAATTCTTGTTAGTGTTTTTTTTTAATTACTAGATTCTAGATCCTGTTTATAATATAGTGCTACTAGAAAAAAGTGTGGTGTGAATAGTGGTAGTCATCTAATAGTTCACTTAATTGCGACTAAATCAACCATTTCATAGCTATCATTTGTCATGTACACTTTGTAATAAACTTGATCATGATTAAAAAGAAAAAAAATGGAAAAAAAATGTAGTAGCTGTTTATATGACTGAATTACTACATATCACTAAAGGAGCGTTGGGATTGATATCATCTTAATTGGGAACAAGATCACTTGGACATTGTATGTAAAATAATAATGATTTCTTTCTTATTTTTACTGTTTTACGAACGACAACCCGCTAAAGAGCACATACTTGAACAAAATATTGTGTTAACAATCCAATGGCCCACAACCTAAGTTGTTCAGGGAAACAAAAATTACCATATACGTATAATACTGAAAAAAGTATTTGTTTCTTACTCTACCCTCTTCACTCCAACTTTTAACTGTGACATGAATCATTGACAAGAGTATGAACTACCTAGACTCTGTTACTTGATATAACATCATCAAAGTGAACAAACCATTGATCATTAGACTTTTTCTCCACCTTCTGAGGTTGTGGCCTATCCAATTTTTTTTGGTTTAGGGAAATTCCTTTAACTCCAAGTGTGCATCAATGGCCTTTGTGGGAGGATCAAAGATCTTGTTGGGAGGTGGAGGGAGTAATGATACCAAAACCCTAGTAAATTTGGATGGTAAGCCTTTCATAAGGATTTCTATTTGTGAAAGGTAATGAAGTTGAAAGGTCTTCTTCACATGGGATTAATCCATGCAGGGAATGGAGACCTCTTGATCCAGAGTTGTTATATGTTTTGACAATACCTACGCAGTTTTGCACCTGTTAAAAATTCTAGAATGAAAACATTTTATAAGGAAACAAAGAATTAAATGCATTGTAAACACGGAAGTCATTAAATTTATCTTTCCATAAGAAAAGCTTAGGGTCTGTTTACTTTGTATTTTGATTTTTTGTTTTTATTTTCTATTTTATGTATGTGTTTGGTTCAAAGGAGAATAGGGGATGAAAGAAAAAGTAGTATTTTGTGTCTAATTTGCAATGGAGAAGAGAGATTTTACAAAAACTAAAAATAAATTTTAGTTGTTTTGGTTGTTTTCAATGTTTACTATACAAATATAAAAAAAATAATATGAAAACAAGTGATAATTTTATATTGTAATTACTCAACAAAATGAAAATGAAAAAAATAAATGAAAATGAAAAGTAAACATGCCCTTGTCAAAAAAAGAATTTCATATCTCAATCATAAATGAGGATCATGCATTAGCAATACCAAAGATTAAGAGTACGTTGAAATAAGAGCTACAATAATTTATACTAAACATATTGGAAAAAAACATGGCAGAAAAGTAAAAGAGAAATAAATTAAATGTATTATTGTTTCACTCAGAACAACACCAAGTATCAAGTATAAAAAAAAATATTTATCATAATTTGTTTTAGGTTTTTATTTTTAAATTTATAATTCTTATAAAGTGTAAATTTGATATTGTTCTTAAACAGTAAACACAACCAAATATGCTTTTAACAATATCAAAATAGTAATAAAAAAAAATATATAAATTACTAAAACACACACTAACAACTTATGTTGTTTTTGTTATTGTTTCTGTTGTCGTTGTGATTGTCATTGTTGTTGTAGTCGTCATTGTTGCCGTTGTTGTTGCCTTCTTCTTGTTGCCCTGTTTTCTTCCTAGGTTGCTAAGCAACTTTGTTATTGCCGGTAATTAAGTGACAGGCAATTTTGTTTTATAGTTAAAGTAAACAGTGAATAGAAATATTATAAAGTAATTTTGTAATTGTTGATGAGGAATAGAAAAAAGGACTGATTACAATTGGCAACCAGAATTCAAAAGGTGACCATGCCAAAGATTAGCTTCAAATTCAGTCTGCTTTTTTTTTTTTTGGATAGACTTTCTGCTTCATTGGGAATTTGAGATGATATACAAAATGATGACTTTTGTTCCTGGCTTCTGTGATAATCCCAGCCTTAATATGTTTTCTGTGATTTTTCTACCTCTGTGATCCTTTGGCTCATCAATTGTGCTAATATCTTTGTTTAAATGCAATGCCTTATATGATTAAGTTCATGTTTTTTGTCCTGTTTCCGAATGAATTTCTCAAGCTGGAACTTCTATGGCCTTTCACCTCACCTCAACAGCTCAACTTTTATGCCAGATGAAGAATGGTTTGAGGTATGTAAACCACACTAGTGTTTAAGCGTTTTAAACTGTGCTTGGATGCATTATTCGAGCGTGTTTTAGAATTCTTTTTTAAAAAAAAATTGCATTTTTCTTTTCTTCGGGCTATAACTATTTTTTTTATAATATTTAGCGAGCCAATCTGTTTAACTCATAACTTAAACAAATGCTTGCTTGCAACCAGTGTGGGTTGAAAAAATTCTCACTCGTGAGCTATATCATCACTAATCTGAACTCAAAATGCACAATTTTCAATCAAGATCTTCAATCTAATATTCCTTGCATCATTGCATGATACAAAACAATGTAAATCTTGAAACAAAAAAGTTACACAGTGAATTATTTTCTAGAATTTTGGCAGTCATTTCATCTTTAGCTATACTTTATATCAGAAAATATAGGCTAACCAACACATGATGTGATCAGATCAGAGTAAGCAACTAGACAGGCCTGTAATTTCCTATATACATTGCTCAAAGAATACAAAATTAATATGCCTATATACAATGTACCTTCCATTGACTTTTAATGGAAGTGAATATGCTGCTGTTTCGTGTGAAGATCATCATGGAACTTACAACAGAAACAGCAAAGAAATCCTGATTTCACTGGTCACCAAAAAGAAGATAATTTGTCTAGATGATGGAAATTTGAAGGGTCACAACATTCTGTTTGCTTCATTAATCAAAGCTTTCCCCTGTTATGAATAAAAGACAGGTTAGTTATACTATCTTTGGTTTTCACATCGAGATCATATATACGAAGGAATATTTCTATAGCATGCAGAGATAAAATACATGAAGGAGTATTTCATGTTTAGAGATGTCCTGTATAAGCTAATTCTTGAAATGAAATGCATCAACTCGATCCATGGAATGAAATCAAGCTTGAATGTGCCAGCAGTTAGGGTGAGGAATTCTTTAAAGTATTTGCATAACAAATACTCGGTCCTAGTGGGTATATTTTTTTACCAAGATAGATTCGATATTTACATCTCAAAGTAAGATTTAAATACAAAGCAGTAATTGGCAGGAAATATGTAGTACAAATTGATACCCCAAGATCGGTTTACAGGAAATATCTAGTAAGCAATGGTGAATAACTCCAACCGTTCAAGCTGGCGATCTAGTTTGTGATTGATTTAATGTCATGTTAAACTTCCAAGCTTGATTTATTGTGAATAAAAGTTTTGATTAAGTTGGAACAAAATGAAAAAAATAAAAATAAAAAAAATTGTGAGGACTAAAACAAAAAAGTGTCAATTTTGTAGAAACTAAAAATTTATTTAAGCATTAAACGAATGGCAAAGTCTTGTTTTAGGTGAGGACAAAAATTGTAAATAATTTATAAGGATAATTACGCCATCCTCTCCTGAGGTTTACACTTATTACGCTTACCCCCTCCGAGTTTTTGAAATTACACAAACCCCCCTAAGATTTGAAATTTCATTACACTTAGTCACTTACCCTCTTGAGACATTACACTTAGCCCCTGAGGTTTGAAATTCATTACACTTACCTCATACGGAAGAGGTAAGTGTAATTTTAAAAACTAGGATGGGCAAGTGCAATAAGCACAAACCTCAGGGGAAGTTGGGTAATTATCCCTAATTTATATCATGCACCAAAAAGGTGTCAGAAGCACCCTAGTGTTTATCGAAAAAATGGTTATTTAGTTACATATGAGAACATATAAGAGAGAGAGAGAGAGAGAGAGACCTCATTTTGTGTGCTATTTTCAGAGGGGAACCAGTGCATGAGGACACCCAGATTCATGACAGCAGGTATCAACTTAAACAAAAGCGGGGTTGTAACCTGCAAATTATTCATTAGTTATAGGGTTAAATAATTCAAAGGAAGGAAACTATATAGCAGCTAGGTGTAAATGAAACTTACCAGACTGAGAGCTGTTGTCCCTAGAAGAAGAAGATACATTTTCCCCTAAAATATTGTTATCCGTGGTCAGCAAGGAAAAGTTACATAAATTACTAATAATCACTGAGAAATGGACTCAGAAAAAATATGCAAATACTTTTCCATCGAAATAGGATAGTGTTTTGAGTTAATGACTACGAAAAACTAGAAGAATGGAAAAGTAAGGAATTTGAAGTGCTACCAAATGACCTATAAGTCTAATTTAGTGTGTGTTTGCTGTTTGGGAACCCGCTCAGTTCCCAAACCCAGCTTTCAAGCATGTAACATTTGCCATTTCGTTTGGGAACCCATTCAACATCGTTTAGCTTTGTTGAGCCAACTAAAATAGGGCTATGAAAGTCCGTTTGGAGGAAAGAAGGGAGTAGTTTCGTAGGGGTTGGTTTGGTTGAGGCAAACTCAAATTTCCAAACTGAAATCCAAACACACTTCATTATTTTCAGGCCTAACATTTCAGCCACAGGCAACTCATATCCCAAAACACTGGATCACACATGTGGGATTCACGACACATCCTGGCTTGACCCAACCTTAAGGCATTAGCTCTATGAGTCATCTCACTTATGTGGTTCCCCAGTCCCCAATAAGGATGGGTAGGACTAGGACTGACATCATCCATTTTGGGATTGAACCCTCCCTTTTTTTCAAATTACTAATCCGAAAGTTAAGAAAAGCATTCCGGATTGGTAGTTTGAAAAAAAGGATGGTACACAACCTAGTTTGTAAGGAGCCAATCCCCGCAGCCCCAAGTAAGACATCCATTTCCAAAGTGAGGCTTCACCATCACCAGTGAACTCCCAAAAATTGTCCATGGTTGTTGAATCAGATTGTTGTACCCATCCATCTTTATTATATTGGCAAACAAGATTACAATAAATGCTAAAGTTCAAAGATGGATGTATTATACTATGCATGCATGCACATAGGTCAACAATTTCTCAAAGAAGGAGGCCATACAAAAACCAATGGAAATTACAAAATATCAGCAGCAGAAAAATATGTAATGTCAGACAATGGGGCAGATGAGAGAGAGAGAGAGAGAGAGAGAAAACCTCAACAAGATGAAGATTTGAAGCACGACTCAAGAGAACAAAAGCAAATTCTCCAATTTGAGCAAGTGAGATACCAACCTAATTGCATGGAGACGGACACTCAGTGATCAGCACACGGAAGTAGCGTTAACGAAAACACCAGGCAACGAGCTGAACATGTTAACTTACAATAAATGATGTCTTAATGCTGTACCCAAATGCCTTTGTAACTACAGCAGCAACGGCAGTCTTAACAACTACAACCAGAATAACAGATGCCAGCAAGATATCCACATGGTTCCAAAGGAAATGCACATGTATAAGCATCCCAATACTTGAGAGGAAGAGAGCTGCAAATAGGTTACGAATTGGCTCCACCTACAATATATAAACATTTTTTTAGGTGTCATTCTTTTAATATTATTATAATGATTATAATGATAATGATAATTCAGAAGCAGTAAATTATCCGGAAACACATTTCTGCAAATTTTCATTGGAAAAATAATAATTGAGGAAAAGGGGAGGAAATGCAACGAGGAGAATAAGGAGTCCTTCAAAACATCAAAGTCTAAACAAAATGGGGAAAAAAGGAAAACAAAAAAGGCTGCCAAATCTATCTTCAAATTAAAGATAGCAACTCCCTTGAAGAAGCCATGAGCAGAATACCGAAGAGAATCCAAAATAAAAACTGTATCCCAAATCAAGTTAGGGAGGAAAGCAACATCCCAAAATATTAAATAAGAAAATCACCTGGTCCAAAGTATGTTGACCAAAGTCTGTTGTAGAAACCATAACACCAGCCATAAATGAACCCAGTTCAAGACTAAGGCCAAGCTTATCACTGCACTGGAAAGAGGTTTAAAGAAGTTAACAACTTGCAGTGTCAGTACACTGACACTGCTTGTAATTAATTCTAATAAACTGCATACAACATTAATGTAATTAGACAATATGGAATTGCAGACAATTAGACAAATATCATTAACAAGAATGCACACATTTTATGAACAGAAGATGCTACAGAATGATAATAAGTCACCAACAGCAATCAACATATGTTTATCATACCCATGCAGATAACAAGCAGAAAGCAACAGCAGCCAGCTGATAGAGTTCATTTGTCTGGAGAGAAGAAATGAAGAAAAATTAACTCATGAACAACAAATAGTGATAAGAAAAAGGTAGCAAAGCAAAAAAGTTTTATCCTAACCTGAGATGAGAGCCGCATCATCAGTTTAAGAAAGCGAGGAACAAATGACCAAGACAATACAGATGTAGCAGTCAGATATAGGGACAGCACTAGCAACCTGAGATTAAAACAATTAGATGTTATCCCATTGACAATGAATATAATAATTTAGGGTTAATTGTAACCCCCCACCCCCCCCCCCCCCCCAAAAACCCAAACTCAACAAAACCATGCAATTTTATAAGACCTGGTGGCATGTCGTGATCTTTCTCTTCACTAAAAATCCAACATAATACACATTCCCAGTTCTCTGTTTTCTCATATTAACATGCAGAACAGTATCACAAGTTACCCACAAATTACAGTCTCCCCCACTGGTATGTTTTAATCCACTTTATAAAACAAACCACAACATATCATTGCAATAATACGTTTTTAAGGCCATGGTTTTATACTTTTATTCCAAAACTGTAAGATCTGAGACCATATACTAAAGTTAATCTGACAAAAACTTCAGGGAAGTGAAGTATACCCTTTAATAAAAGATTTAGCACACATGAAAGCAGAAAGTTAGATACGTTTATCACTCTGTTAGTGAGAAGAAAATCAGTGGGAATCAGACAGGTAGAAATAAAATGGAGAGCAGAAAAAATGAGATGAAAATGGAGCGATATAGTATTTGCTTGACTGAAGAGAAAATAAAGAGAAAGAAAAGTCATTATTTTCTCTTCTCCCATTTGGTAAAGTTAATGAGTAAAGAAACCCTAACACTAGATTTTATGTGAGAGAAGAGAAAGGTGTTTCCATAATGTTAGCATAAAGTCCATTTTCTCTCTATTTTCTTCTTATTGAAGAAGAAAATTTTATGTACAGAACTCAAAATTTCTTTCTCTCTGATTCAGGTGTTTTTTATGATGCACCAAACAATAGAAAAAAAGCCAATTTTTCTTTTCTATTCAATTGGTTTGTATAAATTGAGCAATTTGTTGACCCTTAAGCAAACGGGAGTTTATGAAACGATACAATGAAATCAGAGAAAAAAAAGTCAGATCAACAAACTTACAGTTTTCCCATTGAAATTATTCCTTGTAAAAGACCACTGTTACCCCCCAAAACTGGTAGCAAAGCAAATAGTAAACCCACAGCACAATCCTGATATAACAAGTGGAAGAGGAAAGAATGACACACAAGATAAGTCAAACTTCACAGCACGTTACTAATTACTTTACCAGAAGCTATTAAGTGTATAGAATCTAAAACCCAACAAGGAAATACCTGAAAAATTAGAGTCCCTATTGTAACTTGAACATGAAGAGCATTACTGCTATTCCTTTCCACCAAAAATTTCACCACCTAGTAAAAGGTGAAAATAATAAATCAAGCCTGGAACCTAGTAAGCATCAGCAGTAATGACGAACATAGTAAGTTTTGAAAAATGGAGTGAAACTATACCACTGCTGTGGATGACATTGACAGAAAGGAACCAACAAAAACACCCTCAGACAATTTGGCTCCAAATAACTGCAAATAAAGTGGATAATAATGTTTAGCATCCACACTTCCACAGCACAATTGCATTAACTCTATTGAAGATCATATCAGACACAGTAAGCATCATACCATGGCAAGAATGCCACTCAGAAACATGAAAGTTACAATTTGAAGGAGTCCACCGAGAACAGCAACAGGCCCCACAGCTTTTAACTGCATGAAAAAAATTTCAAACAAGAGTTTCTCATTAGGAAATTGAAATGAAAAGAAAATATTTTGTTACTTACAGCCCGAAATCAAGAGCCTCAGATAAAGATGCAAAAAAACAACAAACCTTTGCCAAGGAAAACTCAAGCCCCAAGGCAAAGAGAAGAAACACTACCCCAAATTGTGCAACAGTCTCAACCTGCATAAAAGTTTAAAGGAAAAATGGTTATCTAGTGCAAAGTGATTGACTGACAAAATAAGAATAATTACAGCTTAAATCAAACTTTGAAGTTTAAAGTCGTGACCGAACTATTATTCTTTCAAAGTTTCTTCCATAGATGGAGAAGAGAAGATAGTCAAGGATTACCGAAAGATATTCCATATGCTACATTCCTGATTTATAGAGTCCATTTGTTTAAGCTTAGAAAAGTGATTATGAAACTCAACTTTTTGTTACATTTTTTTATAAGCTACAAATTTCAGCCGATGCAAGAAGAACTAAGTTTTTTTTGAAAAAAAATTACGCAATAATAATTTTTTTTTAACATATCTTAGCCTTTATAAAGCTAAGGTTAAATCCTACCCTTAACCCTAGAACAAAATAATTCCTTCATTATCCTATGTCAGTTTTGTCACAACCATCCTTGCTCCTGCTTGAGCTGTCATCATCATTCATCGGTACCAAGTGAGGAAAATGACAAATCAGCATAGAAATCTCAACTTCTGAAAAATTTTGAAAGATAATGGATGGAAAACCATTTAATGGCTGTGAAAACTTAAGGTTGTCACTGTTGCAGATGGCACTCATGAGGAATTGAGATCACAAGATTCTCAAGATTGTAAGGCATAAAAATATGGTCCCGACCACAATTTTTTATAGAGGAGGGAGATAATATTAGGCACTCAAAAATTGATCATATCTTGCTTTGGCCAAAAAATGATAGTCGTCCCAGAACAACATACCTGTACCATTTCACTTATGAATTTCAAACCCCCAGGTCCAATAAGGGAGCCTGCAAGAAGATAGCCCACAATAACCTACAATATGTATAAAAAACATAGATGAAACCCAAAATTGCATAGATCACTTATTACTGAAGTCGACTAAAAAAAATCAATATCGCTTAAATAGATTTAAATATGAAAATATATATTTATGAAAGGACATCAAATAGCACAACGATGAATAATAACAATCACAGACCGGTTGCCCCAAACAGGAAAAGACAATTCCACCAATGGCTGCAGAAACTATGACAACCACCAAATCTGATATTAGCCTGCATGAATGTGCAATTATTCAATTCTAGATTAAACTCTCGAGTAAAACATCAATAGGACAGTAGCAGAATCTCAAACAATTTTCACGAATAGAAAATATAGAGGCATCAACATCTAATATAATCATAAATTTGCAATCATAATGTTGAAAAAACGGAATGATAATTGGTGGAGAGCTATCTTTTGAAATCTAAAACAAGGCCATCAACTTAAGATAGCTGGCTTTTCCATTTCAAGTAAACAAAAGTGCTAGCTTGAAAGAGTTTGGTTAAACCTCCTAGAGCAAGTAAAGAATAATTTAAACCCATTTATTTTCAAAGTGAAAGAGAAAAGTAAATAAAGCAAAAACGACGATTGGTTTGTCATTTTAATGATTATACTTCATCAAACAAATTTAACATTTCCAACACCAGCAGCGTTAAAATATTACATTCCATAATCCAGCAATATAGATCCTTGAAGGCTTGAACAACACAAATTAGCCCAGAAATATAGCATTGTGTTCAGGTTTATAGCAATTTCTTAATAATCAATATAAGCTGATGACCCAAATAGTAATTACAAGGATAAAAGTCATGACATGTTTCAACCTCAAATCCACTTGAAGCACAGGATATTTGGATTTTTTGTTTGACATCACAAAGACATTGTCCTGCCATGCAATAACATAAACAAGTAAGCAGGTCAATAAATTAAAAAAACAGGTTAACATCATATTGAAGAACACTCTGAAGGCTTCAGATCTTTTAGCACACCTTTTTGTCAATCAAAGTTGTCACATCATCAGAATCTTCATTTTCTAGAGAGAACACGTCTTGAAGCTGAAATGGTCTTGTGCTACTGAGGAAAATAATCATTCAAAAAAGAATAAATAATGATATTGGGTATACAAATAAAGGTTTCATCTGATTAATCAATGTAAGTTGTGACAGAGAAACTGCATCAGGAAACATATGAGCATACTTTCCCTCATGCGTGTCATTTCTCTTAGGTTTGTCATGAGTAATTTTAGCTACAGTCTCCAATACAGCCTGCATTAGAAGATAAGAGTGTCATTACTCATCTTTTCATTAAAAAAAAAAATTGCAGGAATAATCTTTATTTGCAAAGCCGCTCAACTTGGGGAAATAAATGGAAATTATTAGAATATCTCATGATATACTCAGTATGTCTAAGTTTATTTTAACATATCGATGAAGATAGTCAAAATATATTGTGGAGTCAATTAGTCATTTAATAGAGGAAGCAATACTAGGAGATGTTTCCAATTTTCATTGTGTATACTTATTTGGCTCCTTATTTTAACTCTGGTTAGAAGTTTTATCTTATAATTATTTTTAGAGCACTAGGGAATATACTAGAAGCACAAAACTTGTACTGGACCTAACTTTTAGTATCAATCGAACCATTGAGATTGAATTACTATTTTGAATTACATCAACATGCATACCATGTCAACATAATCTTATTATTCTTAGTATCACATTTACCCTCTTCCTACTTCCCTACAAAAACAATATAATTTAACAGAAAAATCCAAAAAGTGGTAGTTTTAGCAAACATGAAAACATCTGAGGGCTGAATCAAGACAAAAATAGCTCAAACATCAACATCACTCTTTAATCAACGTGACTAAGACTTTTAAACAGACAGATCATGATTTGATTAAAAAATTACAGATTCCAAATAAGGACTCATTTCATTTTTCACGTAATATTTGAAATTGACAGACATATTCCATCCATAATTTTAAATACAATGAAATTCAGCTTGTTTCAGCCAAAATAATACAATTCACAACTACTGATGAAAACCAGAGAACCAGAACTACCTGCTGATCAGCTACACTACTATTGAAGCTGCTTTTATCAGATCCTGTAAAAGATGGTTAAAAAAATGAGAACAGCCACCAAACTCGTTAAAACAAATCAATAAGCTTCACAATTCACATTTTTAACAGTGATAATGGAATATGGTGTTACATATCATCAGCAAACGCTGAAAAATATATCATAAGAGCATAATATTTAGTCTATAATACTCACCAATCGTCAATGACAACATCCATATTAAAAAAAAAAAAAAACTGTTAAACTGTACCAGTACAGCAACTGATAGAAAGAGAAAGGTTATCAAGACACATGACAGATCATATCCAAGCCATATTAGTATTATAACATCCTTGACAAATATAGATTTAAAAATACTTACAGTGTCTCTGTTAAAAAAAAAAAAAATCACTTCATTACCTTAGTGAAACTAAATATGAGGCAGTGAGGAGGTTAATCCAAGTTTTGATGCATTTCTCAACATGAACTTAAACCCTAACATTTCTCAGCATGTCACTAAAAAGTCACCTAGAAGGTTCCCATGTGCATTACAGTTTCTTCGTTACAAACAAACACCCTCTCCAGATAAGACAAAGACACCCAAACTTCAAATGCATCATTTTCTATTGCATATACAATTCCACATAGCAACTAGTTTAGCACTCCATAACTACTCAGCTAAGCCATCAAGCTCATTTCACGGGAACAACAAAAAGTCGCAAACTTGAACTACCGCATCAAGCCAATTTCACGTGAACCAAACCAAAAACAGAATTAGAAACTACAATGAACAACTAGATAATAAAATAGAAAAAAAAATATTGAAAAATGAAAAACCTTCAGGTTGATCATTCTCGGAAAACTCCTTCTCAAGGACGCGATCGAACATCTTGGCAATCGTGCCATCGTTAGATTGGGGAGAGGAGGAATTGACCATGGTCCCATAGAACCTCTCCCGAGTTTCCTTGTCGGATCTGGCAGGAGCGCAAACCCTAGCGCAGATCACGATGGAGAGAAGGCAGCACCAGAATCCGAACACCCGCCACTTCTTCGGGGCGAGAATCGCCATCTTCATCGTGCTGAAACTGCGAGTTTGGGTTTCACTCAGAATGAGGAATTGGATTCGGACGAGAACATAGAGAAGAGGGAAAGCGTAAAAGGAAAGGAAGCGCGAATGTCGACGAAAGCGATTTTTCCGATTTCAGAATGCTGTATCTTCACTTCTGTTGGTGGTTCGTTGCATTTGCATTATTATTGTGGAGGGATTTGCCACTTTCATGTGTTAAAACTTCAGGGGCTTTAGTGTAATTTTCCCAATTCGTTTAAATATCAAAGAATATGTGATATAAAATTATTATGTTATTTGATTAAATATGATGTAATAATTTAATCAATACTTTTTAACTTTTAACTTACAATAATATGAAAAATTAATACCAATATTAAAATTAAGAAAATTATATAATAATTTGAATGCGTAATTTTTTTTATAACAATGGTTTCTCGACCCTTGGGATCAGATTGATTATGTTTGTCATGCGTGATTGACGCTGGTCCCAGAAATTTGGTATAGGTAAGATTCGAACACGGATTCTCCCGATATGGATCATCCCTATTATGAATTTAGTGGAGCCTTACACCGTTAAACCAAATCTTACTGCATAATTTTTAAATCCTACTTAAAATAAAACTTAATAAGATAAATTATAGTTAACCTTTAAAAATATATCATAAAATATGTTTCTCCTTAACAAATAAAGTTAATTGTCATTATTACAGGAGCTTAAATGAAAGTGTATAACTTTACTTTGGTAGTTTTCCCTTTTCAAATTCTCAAGTTTAGTCGAAAGGAAGAAAAGTTCACCTTTTCTTTTTATAATTTATAATTTATATAATTTATGTTGGTGGTTGAGACTCTTTCTTTCTGACTTTTCAACATTTTTCTTTTTAATTTTTATGGCATTGAAGCGATGATTTGGTACAACTAATGTGGTGGCCTTTTGCTTTTGAAAAATTGGATTTATGCTTACATACTTGATTTGATCATTATAAAAGATTTCGAATTCTTTATGTGAAATTCAACATTAATTAAGATTTAAACTTTAAAAATACGGATATGCTAATAATTTAAAATTTAATATTGGTCCAAACTCCAAGGACCACATACCATGGTTCCCCTTCAAATTTAAAGTGTTTTGATCTAAAAGAAGTACTATTACAATAACTTTTAGAAAACTTAATTACAATAACTTTTAGAAAACATAATATCATCGTTATAATGTGTAAGTTCTTAAAAAAAAACATACACATTAAGAAAAATACTAATATCAAAAAAATATATTGAATAAAGATAATAATTTAATTCGGTACTTATTCATCATTTAAGGGTAAAAATTAAGCACTTACATATAAGAATAAAGGTAATAATTTAATTCGATACTTATTCAATAATCACTTATTAAAAAAAGTTTATCCATAATAAAAATTATGAAATTTATTTGAATAAGTTAAAAACAGTTTAAAAAATAGTTAAATTATTGGAATTAGAAATATTAAGTAGACTATTGAGATGTTACACCAATTAAATTTAAACACAATTATTTTCTATTGGTTGAATGATTTTGAAAGTTAAAAAATCACAATAAATACTTCTTATTTTATGTGTATGTGCTTATATTATGGTACAAGACATTTTGATAGTTGGGGCTTATATTATGGGACAGAGGGAGTATTATATATTTTGATAGGCTATTCTATGAAACTTAGAGTGTGTTTGGATTAGCTGAGATTAATTATGAAAATAAGGTGTGAAAAAAGAATCGATTGTCAGAGACATAATCGATTTTTGTTTAGATATATTTGATATCAGAAGCAAATTTTAAACTATCAAAGGCGATTTTAAAGCTTTTTGAAACAATATACAATTTTTAGATAAATGACAAAAAGCTTTTTCCTTTATTAGAATAATAATAAAAAACTTTTATAAGTGTAAAATACAATTATCCAACATATATTAAAAAAATAATCTTATCCATACACACCATTACAAAAATAAACAAAAAAATAATTTATTATGAGTTATAAATTATTTTGATAAACTAAACATTACACACATCCCAACACTTGTTTATTACTTTCTAGCTATTAGTTTAAATTTATTATTTATGTATTACATCCACAGTGAGTATTACTAATTTCCTTTGCAAAAGTAAGTGTGTAAGACAACTAGTTTGTGGCAGCCGCTAAATTCTTTTTCTACATTTTTATAAAAAATGAAATAAATTTTGTCGTACAATAAACAAATTAAAAAAATGTGAAAACAGGTATTATAAAGCCAATTAATTTTTATTACATAGCATATCAGATATCTATATAATGAGATATTTATCTATAATTCTATAAATTGTGATACATTTCTTTCCAATTGCAGAGACATCTTCATTTTAAACAGCTTCTCATTTTCTCTTCTCTCCAAATTTATGTGCAGAATATTTTACAAGCTGGGATCTTCAACTAGTTAGAATCCTCAATTGAAGATAACTCTGCAATTGGAAAGAAATGTATCACAATTTAGAGTATGTGAAAATAGTGGTAGAAGGGGTGTAAGAACAGGTTTAATTATAAGCGGTTTTAAATTAACTGTATTAGTTCGTACATTTTTTGTTTATTAATATTTATTATTTTTTTAAGTTTTTTTTTTAATTTGTTATAGGTGAATTTTAGCATTAATTATTTTTAAAGTTGTGTACTTAGAGCTGTTAAAATGAATTATTCGGCTGTATTCAGATCACCCATTTAGGTGGCAATTTTAGCGATCCGAATTTAAAACACTCAACTCTATTCAGTTTCTCATTTTAAAAATACATCACCACCATATGCGGACATCAAATTTTTCGGATAACCCATATTTGTTGTCATTAAAAAATGTGTCTGTCATTCTTTCCAAAATATAGTCCTATTTCTTTTTATATATATATAAAAATATTTTTTCTTTATTTTACACCAACTTCATGTCATATTTAATATTCACCGATATTTAGTAAATAAATACTGCTTTGAGAATGAGAAATGGAGAGATTGTCTAATGTCTAAGTTTTTAATTCTGATGCAGCTTAATTGTATTTTAATGATTTAAGTTTCTTTTTTCATAGTGATAGTGGGCTATCAAATTTGGGCTAAACAATTACTTCTTCCGTCTTTATATATAAAACCCTCTCCAAAAAAACACAAGGATTAAGAAAATTAGTAAATATAGGAAAAATCATTAAATTTGTCTAGCAATTTGAGTTTATTTTCCTACTTACCCTTCAATTATTAAAACCAATAGAATTACTCTCTTTCCACACCATTAGTCTTCTTCAATTATCATAAGAGAGAGAATTTCTCTCTCATCAACTTATTATATTTATTTGTTTTGAACCACACAAAAGTGGTTGAGTAAATAAGGTATTTTAGTAAAAAAAAATTGAATTTGCACAAAGTTTCAAAGAGAGTCTTATAAAAAGGGACACACAATTTTTTTTGTAAAGAGTCTTATAAATGGGGACAGAATGAGTATTATATTTTTTGTTGGGTTTTGTATAATACCTGCAGTAATATAATTACGGGTTTTTGCGGTCCAAGTTAAAAATGCCCAACTTTATTCGGGCTTGCATTTTCAATACTTAAACTCTCCCATTTTGTCGGTCTATTCGGGTAGGCCCTAACGAGCCGGTCTATTTTGCCAACTCTAAGTGTGCTATACACAAGCCATAAAATTATTTAATTAATTATTGTTACGGACCTATACCCCGGGTTCGATGCCCGGCTTTCCAGACGGCCCAACGGCTAATCAGGCCCAAAATAGCGGCCCATACCAACAAAATAACACCAACCCAAAAGGTATAAATACCGGACAATAGGGTAAAACCAGGTATGACAATCTAACCCTAAAACTCTACACTCTCAGATCTATCACTGACTTGAGCCTCGGAGTCTTTGCAGGTACCACCTGCTCCACAGCGGAGCACCTCGGAGTATCCTCAGATTCCCGGATCATCGTTCTCGTATCTTGAATCCAGGTACGCATCAATTATAGTCAGTTTAAAAGAAAACAAAAACAAAAGAGGTATATATACGTATAAAATACATAATTTATTATTATATTAAACGTTTTATATTGAGTTTTGTACATATTTTTTAAGGTGATGTACCATACACCACTTAAAACGTGATTTATGATAGAAGAGATTGTAATAACAGTAGTGGTATGTTAGTCTTTTCTCATTTAAGAATTACTCCCTCCGGTCTTATATGTAAGTCACTTCTAACCAAATCAACAAAACCAAGAAATAGTAGTTTGCTCATTAAATTTGTCTAAAAAAAGAGATTTTTTCCAATTATACCCTCAACTTAAATTTGCTAGTTGATGTTTTGGAAATTAAAATTTGTTTCTCTTTCTTATTCCACTCTCTTTCTCACTCCATCATTAATTGAATCTTTGAAAATTATAGAAGGGGTAAAGGGGGAAACTTTAATTATTGAGTTAGTTATTGACTTATATTTAGGACCAAATATTCCTTCTAGAAGGTGACTTATATATAGGACCGGAGGGAATACATTAGGTTTGTACACTTTACGTTTAAACTTAAAATATTTTTAAAATTTACACAAGCTCGATAATATGTTCAAATTTCAGAAAAAAGTCAATGCCAAAAAAGTAAAGAAATTGGTATATAAAAGAAAACAAACCACAAGAAAAATCGGTATAATGTACGTAATCATGTTAGATATTATTGTAATGCGCATATTCTTCAGAGAAATTACCGTATTTTCTCTTAATACGTTGAACTTGAACAACGATAATGTGCCTTACCATTTAATTTTCCCTTATTTCATTTACTAAATAATTAGTTAATCATCTGTAACAATTGAATTTTTTTTCTTAAAGTTACTCTTTTTTTAATTTTTAAGTACAAAATAATTAAAATATATTACCTTCGTCTTTATATACAAGGTCCTTTACCAAAAAAAATAAAAAATTATTAAACTCTTTCCATAAATTTGTGCATAACTAACTTTCTTCACCATAATACCCTTATATGTCAATTATTTTTGTATAGTCCCAAAACAATAAATTAAATTGAATTGAATTTTTTCTCTAATGATAATTAAGAAAGATGAAATTTAAGAGACTACTAGCAAAACTACAAATTCAAAGACTCATTTTCTTTTTTTTATATATCCTCGTGTGCACAGTAACACAGGAGTGTGGCATCCACAAGTTGAGGAACACACACACGTGCCATTCAACCAACACTTTCTTATCTCATCCACACACCCAATCACAGAGCCTTCTACTTCTTGTGTAAAACTCAGGAGAAGCCACACACTGAGAAAGAGAAAAACACCCTTTTTTCAATGGAATCTGTTCTGAGCCAATTCAACGCTGGTTTCTGCAACAGCATGACCCCAATGAAGGGGTTGGTTGAGGGCAAAAGGGGAATTCTAGGTACCCATTTTAAGGCTTCTTCCTTTGGCAATGGTGGTGGGAAAGAAAGGAGGGTGGTGTTGGTGAAAGCAGAGGGTGGTGTGAATATAAACCCAGATATCAGGAAAAGTGAAGAGAAGGTGGTTGATTCTGTTGTGGTTACTGAACTTGCCAAATCCCTCACTGCTTATTGCAGGTATGGTTCTTCAGTTTGTGATCTATGAAGCTCTTAACTTTTTGTGATATGTTAGGTCCATTCCACACAAAGAATTAGGTAGAGGAGATAAGTTTCATACAGATACATGATTCTGATATATTATGATATAAGTCATTGTCATTTACTTGTTCAAGAAACCTTTATTTTAGTATGACATTAGGCAATAAACCATTTTGAAGCATTCTTGAACTTTGTAGATTCATCAGAATAAAGTGAAAAAAATTGAACATTCATGTTTCACTGGTGAAAAAGAAACAAATAGCCTTATGTGGGTTTCTGCAGAAACATCTGGAAAAGACTGTGGTGAAACATGACATTAAAAGTAACATGCTTTCTGCAGTTTGTCTTGTTAACTAGTATTACTACTTTCTATTCCCATTTAGAAGGTCACCGCCAAAGTTTTAAATTGCAGTTGTAGTCGCATTCGGCTATGATCGCATTGTATAAAATGCGACTAAACATGGTCGAATGCAGTTTCAATAACCTCCAAAACCTTTACGTTTCGGCGCAATGTTGCATTTCAGACCAAGATTTAAAACCTTGGTCACGGCAAAAAAACTTGATTGATGTTGTAGACTGAAATTTTGCATACCATGGAAACTCTTGATTTTTTTTCCATATGCAGTTCGTGTTTGATGTAGTAACTTTCTTGTTTTAAATTCAAAAGTATTAAATCTTTCTGAGTGTATGGGAGCAGATGTTGGAGATCAGGAACTTTTCCTCTATGTGATGGAAGCCATGTAAAGCACAACAAAGCCACAGGGGATAATGTTGGGCCTCTTCTTTTGAAAAAGTAAAAGATGAGATCCTGGCTTGTTTTAGAGAAATTGAATTCAATTTCAAAAGAAGTTTTTTGTGTATCAGAATTGGCATTTCAATGATAGAAATAAATCTTTGTGCTGCCTTTCTTTTGGTTTGACCTATGTCTATGTGTTTATTTTACTCAAAACAGCTGCCAATTGTGAAAGTAATTTCTGAGATTGAGAGATACATGCTTTGCTTTGGATATTTCTCTTCCATGCTTTTGACGATTGCAGGTTTCTAAACAAAAAGGGTGACCATATACTACTTACCACCATTATTCATTCTACCACCATCATTCACACTCGTACAAATTTCTTTTTTTGGCAACATTGGTTGTAGTGATATTTTATTAACAAAGATTTGTACATCTAAGTCTAGAGACATGAAGACTGTGTAAATCATATCATTCAAAATCAATCAATTCATCCAGCATGTCACCGCTAGGATATCACAGCATGTATCAATGTAAAGTTCAAGATTTGGAAATAAGAATGGTAATACCACTTTAATCAAAGGCGTGAAATGCAAATATAGAATCATGCTACAGAACAATAGTACGAGTGGCAACTGATTCTGTTTCCATTTCATTTTCTCCATGAAAAAGAATAATATGTCTAGATAGTAACACAAGATAAACTAATACCAAGCCCATATCCTTCAATTGAGCATAGCCCCTCTCAATGCAAACTGCTACAGAAACTCTGGTTATTGAACCTTCAAAATTGTACAAACAGACAGCAAACAGACAATCTATAAGTAGCCACTAGAATCATGATAAAAGATGCTTAGTAAAAAAATCAGCAAGTGCTCAAACTGCACCTAAATTATGCCTTCATACAAGTCAAATAAAGCTTCCTCAACCACCTCACAGACAATTATCTAAATGCGTCGTTTCTTCGGAAGTCTGCAACCATTATGGGGTTTTCGAGTGGTATCCTCAATGTGTACAATTGGATTTCTATCCCATCGAGAATCAGTAAATCCATCCCTCCAGCTCAGTATGGCTTGTCTTTTTCTCCTAAAATGAGTAAATCCGTTCACTTTCATGACAACAGATTTCAACCCTAAACCTCTAGCCCTTCGTCCAACAACTTCTGCAGTTGCTTCAGCAGCATACCTAGAAAGCTTTTGCCCTGCTTTCAAGTCTTTCACAGAACCAGCAGAGCCACTGAGTTTCACGTTTCCTTTAGGATCTGTTATTGTAACAAAGGTATTGTTATGCAACATCTTTATATGAACAATATCAGCATCGTTCTCATAATGATATTTATCAAAGTGAGAAAACATAGAACGACGCTTAAAATCCTTTCCATCCTCTTCTATAATTCCTCTTACAAAGTCCATAGGCCTAGAACTTTGGCCAGTCTCATCATCATTCTCGCTTCTGGAGCTCACATTCTCCCTATCCTGCATGAAACCACTTCTGAAGTTTACATTCTCTCCTCTGGAGTTCATGTTCTCCCTATCCTGCATAAAACCACTTCTGAAGTTTACACTCTCTTTTCTGGAGTTCACGTTCTCTCTATCCTGCAAAAAATCACTCCTGAAGTTTACATTCTCTCTATCTGGACGAGCATTTGCATTTCCAATATCATTCTGGCTTGGGTTCCTCCCCCTCGAACTCCAATCCATGCTCGAAAACCCTCTAACATGTCCTACAGTTTCAAAAGATTGAACAAGAGTGTTGAGATGACGTGGAGGTGCCTTGACATTTAGATCACCAAATGAAAATCAGTTGGCTCACAGGAAAAGAGCTTCAAAATGACATCAAACGAACATAGATTTCAACCCATTGAACAAAAGTCAAGTTTAACACAAAATTAATCTCGTCTATCAACAAACAAATATAAGAGAATCAGTTAGGCAGTGGCACAAAATCAGTTTTGTCCAAACCCATATCACTCTACTATTGCTACCCCTCAATTTCTATTTTCCCGATTCAACCGTTCAAGATTCAGAGTAGATGAGAACCGTGAGCTGAACATCACAACACACAATTCAGGAACAACAAAATAAACAAACAAAGCAATCAATCACTAAAAGGAAATCAGTAACAGAAAAACACACAATCACACATTCAAACCCTAATCCTAAGAGAAATGTTACACACTCTATCTATCTTCTATCTACACATTAAGAGTATACAAATGCAATCACAATTATAAACATAACCCCTATGAACTTATTTTCCCTAGTTTCGAGCAATGAAATCAAATATTAACCATTTAATTTTTCCATATCAAGAGTTGGAAGGTTACCGCCGTGTATAGATAGCAGCGAGAAGCGGCGAGAACAAAGAGCGTCGTTTGATGGAAGTGAAGATTTGGGAGAAAGAAGAGAAAAGAGGAAGGATCCACGGCCATGGCGAATGGAAGAGAAATAACGATACATTGGGGATGCGGGTAAGAGCTAGGGTTTCAGTTCGCCTGCGTTTCGAGACGGCGGGATTCTGCGTCTGTAGCTTCGAGAAGGAAAGAAGGAAGGAAGCATGAGGAGAGTTTGGAAGATGAGAGAGAAAACGTCTTTAGTTTTAGCTTTAATAAATTAATAAAATTAATAAAATAAAATAAATAATTGGATTTTTTTTTACCGAGGCATCTTTCGGTGGATTTTTTTTTACCGAGGCATCTTTCGGTCGATAGCCAAAGACTAATCTATTCGAGGTATAGAGATCACTCAAATGAGCTTTACTTTTACCAACAAAGTCTTTTCTATACACACGGCCAGATTCAAACCTCTGTTAGCATATTTAAAAAAACCCAACTATCCACCAACTGTATCAGACTTTGTTGGTTATTGGTAAATAATTTAGTCTTTAGCCCTTATTGTTTTAAAGTTAAAAATAAATAAATTCACGCTCACTTAAGTACCAAAACTTTTAATGTGTGTATTTTAGTTTCATGTGCTTGTCAAAGTATGCACTTAGATACAAAGTCACATTTAACGACAGTTAAAACCTCACTATTTCAAATAAAAATTGTTACAAAATACTCACTTCATTCCAATTTAACTGTCCTAAAATTACACATGTTAATGAGTGTAATAATTGTTATCTTTTTCTTCAAAATAAATTTTGAACTTTCTATAATACTCCACACGTTCCTTATTATAAGATGTTTTTAATATATTACATATACTAATAAAGGTAGTTAAATTTAGTTAGCTCTATTGGTTTTCTAAAAAATTATATAACATATCAATTTTATCTCATATTAAACATTGTGTTAACCAATCACAATTAAAGAATACAAATAGTCAATACATTTAATAGGAGCAAATAAGAAAACAAGTAATAAATGCTACATAGAAACTATAAAATATCTTATAAAAAGAAACATCAAAACCTTCTAGAAGGTGTCTTATAAATAGGAACGGAGGGAGTACCATTTATCTCTCATTGATTGATTGGTTAGATAGTGAAACATTAATTAACATCTGATTAAACATAATGTTAGAATTGGTAAAAATACAGTTAATGTTATATTGAAAATATAAGTGGACAGATAAATAGGAACAAGAAGATTTTTTCTCTTTGGACAAAAAAAAAATAACGGTGGGAGTATGACTTTTGTAAGTACGAGAGACTAAAATAAACACTTCGAAAGTCTTGACACTTAAGTGCATAACTTTGAGGTGACAAAATGGGCTTGGCCTGCCTGGCCGGCTCGTTAGCCTGCCTTAAATTGGCAGGTCAAGTTGTACATTAGAGCCCGCTGTCCCCACTTAGCTCGTTCTGCCTAGCCCGCCAACCCGCACGGGCCAACGGTGAGCTAGCCCGCCAACTATTTTTTCTTATTTTTATGATAAAATTACATTTTTTATTTATACAAAGAGAGGTTAAAAATTTCAAAAAAAACAAACACAATTAAGAATTATATTTTTTAATGAAAACATATACATTTTTTA
Organism: Cyamopsis tetragonoloba; assembly: GCA_037177725.1. Classification (NCBI taxonomy): domain Eukaryota; kingdom Viridiplantae; phylum Streptophyta; class Magnoliopsida; order Fabales; family Fabaceae; genus Cyamopsis; species Cyamopsis tetragonoloba. The sequence continues at coordinate 14,950,133 of CM074121.1, read as the reverse complement.
ATGAAAACATATACATTTTTTAATACAAACACTTTTTCTTAGGAAAACTCTTATTTTTCTATAAAAATGTTTTATAATTTTTTGGCGGGCTAAATGAGTCAGCTCACGGCCCGCGAAGCCTATACAATAACGGGCTAGGTTAGAAAAGGCTATTGGATTGACACCATCCCACTTATAAATGAGGCATCCCTCTTTTCGAACATTAAGGTCTGGAATGGTATTTCTGAATGGTGTGATTCATAAAATAAGAGTTGTTTCTTTCATATTTTCACTATTTTATGGACAACATCATCTAAAAATATCATTCTGGACACTAATATTTGAAAGAAGGGTAATTATGTTCCTAACTAAAATGGTATCAATCCTAGCGTCCCTTTCAATGTGTAAATAAGTGTTTTGAGCTTGTCTCTTTTTGTCTTTTATCAATTTGATAATAATAAATCTATACTCTTGTTTGCAAGGTTTGATCAAGTCATATTGCATTGTATTGTGAGATAACTGAACATTTGTAGTAAAAATGACAGGGGGAGTGGTGTCCAATTTAAATGGTTAAGGACTCGTTTGGTGAATAAAATAAGATAAGAAATTTGGATAAGAACAGATTATGATAAGGAGCCTCCCAGGAATATGGCATGAAGAAAGCCTAACCATGGAAGAAACGTTATGTTGACTGTGGATCTTTAGTTTGGGATGATTTAATACTGAAAAAGGATCGAAAAACCATTGCTCTCTCTCTATAAATAGAGTATATGAGTACACCATTGCTCATTGCCATTCTGTCCTTTTTTTTTCATTTTCTTTTTTATTTTAAATCAAACACGTATGTTTGATTTTGGGTTTGTCTAAATGCTTGATCAATGTAATTGAAAAAGTTAATAAATGCTACTCAATTTTTATCAATGCATCCTACTTTGATTTTGTGTATTTTTCTGAGTTTTAACATAGAAACATGATGACTCAAGTCATGCTTTTGAACCCAAGTATTGAGAGCATAATTTTAGAACTCGGGTTTAGATATTTGCTCAACACATTAATTAATCTATGATTACGTCAAATATCACAATCTTCTGGGACATGCTTCGGGGAAATCAGATAAGATGGATTACAATTAAAAGCAAACAGAAATCTTATAGTTAAAAGCAAACTAGAATCCTATAATTAAAATGAACTAAAATTAATTAAAAAGCATGATTTGCTCAACTTGTTAAACTATGATCCGCTCAACTATAGTTAAAAGCAAACTGAAATCTTTGTGAGTTATTTATGTATAATTAGATAAGTTGCAAAAAAAAATTGCTCTTTAAAAACCCTTTTTATTTCCACATTTATATTCATGTGCTTCAAGAATTGTAATTTTTTTGAAAAAGGTTGAAAATAGCTTCTATCGCTCCTGATGTGTTGTTACGCTTCATTGCATGTTCTTTTGTTACACAGAATTGAGTTAAATGCACAGGGTTGAGTGGATTATTTGATCTAAGATTTTTTAATAATTCAAATCATGAGTTTTGCACTTTCTCATAATCTTTAAGAAAGGTAGAGATTATGTTGAGTAAGGGACAAATTTTGAAACTTTTGTATGTTAACATTGATTAAATGAAAGCACTTTGTATGAGTATATTAGATTGATTAATTATTTCTATCATCTTTGAACAGTTGATGATGTGTTGTTATAACACTTCAGTTATCTCATTTAAATCTTATAGAAACTTTTCATACTAAACAATTTTTCTTCCATTCACATCAATATCTCTTGACCATGAACATCAAATGACTCCATGTTAGTAGAAGTTGCAACATATGAAGAAATTTCCAAAGAGAAAGCTTATGGCTTATTTGTTTAATATTTTGATTTGGTTAAAATCACTTTTGATTAAAGTTAAAAATATTTAATTCAATTGGATCGTCTCAGTTTTTGTCTTAACCATTGATTTTTGTCTCGGTTTATATGTTTTTCATTTCTAATTCTATTAAAATCTAAACTGAAGGACGCTATATAGGTCCATGTCTTGGTTTGTATAATGAGAGTGAAATTTCTTCATATATATGAGTAAGAAGTTCATAATTTACTCTTAAATTTGTTTTCTATGTCGATATCTCTATTCAATTGATTAACAGAACGTATTTGTATGATTTGAATATGACATAGGCTAGTTTTCCATATAAATTTTGATCATGACACTTAAATTTTGAATTTTGAATCTAGACTGAATTGAAATTTGAAATTTAAATGAAAATTTTTTCGCCTCTACTTAGGGCTTGTTTGATTTCTCTTTTTGAAAACAGTTTTCTGTTTTTAAAAACAGAAAACTAAAAAACTCGTTTGGCAGTCGAGTTTTCAAAAACAGTTTTCGAGAACAGTTTTTGTTTTTTAGTATTTAAAAACTAAAATATGAAAACATCTAAAACGTGTTTTGGTTTTCAATTTTCTGAATTTACACACAAATTTATATTGAAAACTCCTCTCACTTTTTTTAAAAACTAAAAATCAAAATTGTTCCAAACAAGCCCACCTCTCTTGGTGTCTTCTCTATGCATCTTTCTTTTCCTTTTCTCTCTCTTCTACCTCCATTTTCTTTTATCTTCTTCTTTGTCTATTAAAAATGGCAAAAATCCCCCTTTTTTTTGGAGCACCATTCTTTTTTTTTTGTCTATAACTCTCAAAATGATGTTCTCTCAAACTTTTCTATCTTCATTAAACTCTTAAAAAAATCTCATTCCTATTTTTCCTGATGAAACATTCCCATTATACTTCCGTTCATTTTTTTAATATTATCCATGTAATATGACTAGGGTGTATAGAATGAGTACTTCTCAAATTCAAAATGAATTTTGGCTAAAGTAATTTAATTATATTGTCTTTAATTAATTTTTTAAAAAATTATAATTTTAAACTAAATTACTTTGACCATATTAACGGTTAGATGTCCCTTATTTAGTATGGCGAATTATTTTAATATACTCCATCCATTCTAAAATATTAGTCACTTTAACCAAAAATTTCAATTCTAAATTGTTTGTCACTTTTACAATAATGCATTTATTATCTTTTTCTAATTTTTTCATTCTTCTATCCAATGAACATCAAGTAACATTTTAATTTGAATGTTAATTTAGTGACAAAATTACACTTTTGGTACCCAAACTATAGGGGTCTGCGCAAATTAATTAGTCCCAACTTTTTTTTTTGTTTAAATAAGTAACCCAACTCTCTTAAACGGTTCACGTTTACACCCGACGCTAATATTTTAACCGTACAAACCTAATGTCGTTATATAGCGCACACGTGTCATCACATAATTGATAGTTTCAATAAAAAATTATTTAATACATATTTTATTAAAAAAAATTAAAAAAATAGTATAAATTTATTATATCTTAACAAAGAGCATTATTTAACCAGACGTAACCTTTATTAAAAATATAAAATAATACTTCTTTAATGGAGTAAATTAAAGTATTAAACAGTGCATCTTTTTAGTTTTTAGACAAGAACCCGCCAACAATGTTCTTCAAGATAATCGCACCATCTCAATCCATTGATATATGACGGATTGTCTTAAGTCTTAACCTATTTTCCATACATATGGTTTTTCCTTTTTTGTATTTTATTTTTTTAAAAAATGACTAGTTCGAATTAAATAAATTCTTTCTAAAGTATAGTAGTGTGTTAAGAGAATTGTTACAGGTGACAAGAAAAGATAATTTTTTTTATCGGGTCATAAGATTGAATCTTTTGGAGCAATTAAAGTTTTTTTTTTGACATCTCTCTTTAGATTTTTTTTTTGTCTAAAATTTAGTTGAGTAATTATAATTAGGTAATACTGTTTGTGGTTTAAGCCTGTGCAATAATCCTCTAAGTTGAGCTTTTGCTACAGTGGCATGTCGCTCACGTTCAGATACAGCAATATTAAAGGTGTCTCTTTTTTCTATCCAATTTTTTTTAAAAAAAAGTAAAGAATAAAGTAGTATTTTAGATTTTTTTTTATTCCAATAATAAAAGATTTCAGTTAAAAATCTCATTTCCACAGCCAATAATATTAATGCCGAAAAGATGTGCAATATTTGTGATTGTCTTTATTTCTCGTAACTTCCTAAGCCATGGTCCATGGATACGTGTTTGTCGTCTTTTCTGTCGTTCTAATAAATCCATTCAAATCACAAACGTGACTAAGTGGATATTTGGATAGAAGATTGCTTTCACACTATTTTTTGTTACGTTCACTAGATCTATTTCGGTTTATGTGATAAATTTATTTTAACAAAAAATTTGTTTATTTTAATATGATTCAACTCAATCTAAACACACCCTAACAAATTCAATTCACAAAATCCATTACAGCTAGGGGTGGGTTTTTTATTGGGTGAACCGGATAATCAGATCAAATTGAATTAATTTAAACACTATTTTAACTCAATTTAAACTGAACTGAATTAATAATATCATAAAAATCAATGAAACCGAAGGGTTTGGTTCGGTCTCGGTTCATCTTTTTTGAACCCAAACTAAACTAAATCAATTAAATTGAAATACATTCATTTTGTTCACTTAAAAAATTGTGTGTCACACTTCTATGCATGATTTATAATTATTCTCTTTATCTTTATTTCTATTTTGTTTATTTTGTTGTATTTGTGCCGATGAAATCATTGAAAATAATAGACAAGTGATACCATAAACTATGAGTAATTTATCGTAATTTTTTTAAGTTTTTTCAAATAATTTTAGAATTTTAATTTTTTATTACCAACCCGAGACTCAAACCAAATTTGATCGAGTTGGTTTGGTTTGGGTTAAAAGAATTTTTTGACAAAACAAAACCAACCCAACTCAATGAAAATTGATTTGTTCGAATTTTAAAATCTCTTGAAATTGAACCAAACTAACCCAAACTTACCTCCAAGTATAGTTAGTAAATGATAGTTTAATATTTTAAGAATGTTAATTAAGAATTAAATTCTAGCTATGTATAAAATAAATAAAATAAAAATTAAGAGTCTATATTCATTTTGATGATTATTCTGATTAATCTAAAGAAATTAGTCTTCTACTATAAACTCGAATGTTATTGATGCACACGGAAATTGCAAATAGGGGTTTGTATAAGGCAATCCTTTGATTTTAGGATCATCGGTGATTCTGACTTGTGAGTCGTTTGATTTAAAAATAAGTAAAATAAATAAATAATCAAATAATTAAAAACTAATGGATTATGGACTATGGTAGTCCCTATCTCAAGGGCACCACGTGTCTTATCCATGTTAACATATTGTGGCAGTTTGTGTATTGCTTGTTTGTTTCAAGGGTTGTGTTATGAAGCGCCCCTCCAGTTATGGCGCATTATGCGCTTGTTAGTTTGCTACTTATTGTAAGCTGTTATCCGGTGCCACGTATTTTTTATCAATTTGCAAATACACCCTCCCCTATTTTTTGAACATTGTTTGGTTTGCATTTAAGAAGTTTGTTCCCGTTGTACCTAACACCCTGCAAAATGAATTGAATGTTATGAATTAATGAATGTTTACAACAGTGACTCCAAAAAAAGAAGAATGCATCGACTCTTAGAGTCATTTACACCAACCAAGAAGAATACTAAAAATCCCTTAGTCCATATACCCTGTTTTAGTTGGTTTGTTTTTAACTAGTGAATCCAGAGTTCCCAGACTGATATGGAGCACGTTTTTGACGAAAAGGAACTAAAGATGATCAAAGATCAAACTTTAATAATATATTCTCATCTGAGTATTTTTTGTGAATATTTTTTTGTGATTTGTTAAATATGTGAAATGGCTAAATATTGATAAGGTGTTTACCTTCCAATCCCTTTATACTTGCAGTGAGGTTTCATTAATTTAATTGTTAGTGTTGGTTTGGTTAGTGAATTGGGAGTATAGCTTTTTCTTCTTCATTCGAATTTCTTCAATTAAAAAGTAAATTCGTATTATACACCGTGGGTTACTTGGGTAGAGGATGATATATTTTTTTATGATATATTTTTGTAAATTTTATGATATATTTTATGATTCAGGGGCTCGTTTAGGTGTGTGTTTGTAATTCACCGTGGGTTACTTGGGTAGAGGATGATTTATATTATTTATGCTTCATGGTTTTAATATCTCTGGGAATGTCTTTTTAAATTTTGAATTTTTTTTTCTACAATTGGATGTGTTTCTATTGTTTGTAAATGATGTTCTCTGTCAGCCTTATAATGTTTAAAATTAAAGACTTTTTAATTATAGACTGCAAAGTTACCATAGATGACTCTTAATTTGCTTTGATACTTTTGTAAATCGAAGGATCTCATCGCAATTTTATGAAATTACACCATCTACAATTCCGGTCCTTAGCACATAAAAAATCTCCTTCATCCACTTTATTAAATAAGAATCTAGTGGCTTTGAGGACACAAGCGCTTCAAGGTGCCCATTCTCAGCAGGCGCACATAAGACGCAACCTTGTTTCAAACTGTGTCTTATAATTGTGCATTTGTTCAAAGTGAAAAACAAAAATAGAAGAAAAATCATTTTGGATACATTGGTGTTGTTTGACGAGAAAAAAGAGAGAGAAAACAATAAATATTTTTTATAAGAAAAATAATGATAAAATTTAATTTAATCAGTTAGCAAAATTCATTAATATAGAGAATATGGTTGGCTAACTAATAATAATCCGTAAAAATATGGACCCTCCTTCGCTGTAAAAGAGATTTGGATCATTATCTTTTGCAATTGAAACACCATTTTTAGGGATCACATTAACAATAAGAAAAATCATAAATACAATTTAATTAATAAATTAAACTTGGACTGTCGAATTACAACAGAAGATCGATAGTGCAGATGATCCAAATCCAAAAAATCATCTCCAACATCAAAACTTAATTATCACTGTGTTTTAAAATGACAATATTTAAGGTTATTTTATGAAGATTAAGAAATAAAATAAACATTCTAATGAGTAAAATAATTTTATTAATATATTTTTATTAATGTTTAAAATATTAATTATAATATTATTTTTAATTGAGTATTAATGGTTTTACAAGGATAAAATAAATAAAAGATTATTTAATAATTCATTAAAAAAGTAAAGCGATTATTATTTTGTAAAAAAAACATATTTCTCTACAACGACATTTATTATGAAACTAAGAAAGTCCTGTATATTTAAATCCAGTATGTTATGATTAAATATGACACTTTCTCCCTAACCATATGGCTAGGAGAACTTTTCAACACTTCTGACACTTAAGGGGCTTTTGGTACCATGTCTATTATTTTATTATCGAGAAACTTATTTATAATTATAGCTTTATTTATATTTGATATAAAATTTAAGTCACTTTCTTACGGATGTTTTTTGTTCCTATCTTAAAAGATGTATATCACTTATCCAGAAAATACTTTAATGAAAAAATAACTAAAATTCATTCTTGTACTAAATATCTCTTTAGAGGTGATTCAACGGATTAAGAGGCTTAAAATAAATTTTTAATATAAAGTCTTCTAAAATTATTAGTAATAATCAATTGAAATTATTTACTTTTATTTAAAGTCAACTTTTTATTATTTTTAATATGTAAAATACTTAATTATTAGAAATATTAATTTAAGTAATTTTTCATTTAATTAACTGATATTCTACTTAATTTTTGTTGAGATGTTGTTGACGTTGAATAAAATTTTATTAATTTTAATTGTGAATTTTATTTATTCTTTAGTTGGAAATTAACAATGAAATAGTTAACATTATAGAGAAATTAATCAATTAGGAAAGCAAGCATGGTTACACCTAAAATATTAGTCTTTCATCTTAATAACATGATAGGGTATACTTAAAAAATAAAAACAAAACAATATATACATTGAGAAAAAAATGACGACTAATAATGAAGTAAAGTATATTAATTGGTATATTATTTTTTATTTATATAAATTTTTGAATATTTATTTATATTTAACATATTTTTAAAGTTAAGTATATTTTCAGTTTTTCTGTTAATGTTCATTATTAATAAAAAAAATATTTAAAGTTCTTTTATATCTAAATATTTGCGAACTCAATCTTTGCTTTGATAGCTTGAGCCTTAAGCATACCCTGTAACGACATCACACCAGCCTACCTCACTCCAATGTCAAGGAAGGCAAAGGAAGTCGGTACCAATATAATTGTAGAGGTCATACTAAATTGCGTTAGCACTATTTAGGGATGGCAATAAAACCATCACCCACGGATACACTGGATAATACTGATCATGAATAGAATGTATCCTGCTATGAAAAAAAAATATATTTACATTATAATAAATAGTTTATGTAAATAAATGTAAATTTGTGTTAATTAAATTGTTTGGGCATTTTAATTTTTATTTTGGTCTTATTTTAATAGTTAATATAATTTTCAACGTATATTTTATCATAATAAATAATATTTTTTCATACTTTTAATGTTTTTAATGTTTTTATAATGCATAAAATACTTGCAGATACCTGACGCATATTTGCAATCTGTAGGGACGGTCGAACGGATAGCATGGGACTAGTACTCGCTCTCAACCCACCCCATTGCCATCTCTAAGCACTACTCAAATAAAATTTTGTTTTTTTTATGGGCAAATACTGATACCCTAAACTAAACTATTCTCCTCTAAATCTCGACTGTCAAGGTTTGAACTTTGGACCTCCTACTCCTAAGCCTTATGACTTGTACACGAGTTTGAACTTTCTCCTCTAAAATTTAGTTTGGTTTTTTTAAAAAAATATTATTATTTTTTTAATAAATAATAAATAATAGTTTTAGAACTATGATTTATTTTAATTTTATATACTTCCGAGTTTTTTTTGGTAACAATATACTTCCGAGATTGATTTTTTTTTTTTTTTGGTAATACGAGTTTGAAAACTTTGCGAAAGAAAAAACTTAAAACAAACTCACTTAAATTAAATATTAACTTCTCCTAATTAATTAAAAGTATTCTTTGCCTTAATGACATCATAAACAAAAAAATTGTCATAGAAAAATAGAAGAAAAAAAATCAGTGTTAGAGACATTGAAATTATTTGAAAAGAAATTGTTTGCTCTTTTTGACTTTAGTGACCTCAATTCGTCTCTATTAAATAATCAAACTCGTGCAACGCACGGTATCTACAGCAAGTAAAAAATCATGTACTTCTTCCAAAATTAAAGATAACAACAGAGCAAAATGTCGCATTTACCCTTTCTTCATTCGACAACGTTTTCTCTTTTCACCCTTTTTCTCCTTTTGCTTATAAATACCATTCTTAAACTTAGTGACCAATTTTGCTCCATAGCAGAAAAAGAGTTCTAATCAATCTTTCTGGATTCTGATTTTCTTTTGGCTCAAGTTTATTAAGAAGAAGATGATGATGATGATAAAGAAGGTTCTTCTTCTGTTCTGTTTTGCCTCTGTTTTGACCCTTTCAGTTTCTGAGTCCAAATCTGCTTCACTCAAACCTCATGCTGCTGAATCCTTCACTCTTGGCTATATCCAGGTATATATATATTGTAAACTTTTCTTAATTTCTCAAAAAAAAAAAAAAACCTGTTTGATTTGGGTTTTCTTTTCTAGTTTTTATTATGTTTCGTGTTTTGGGAAATTTGCAAAGAATAAACTAGATGGAAAATAGAAAATCTTGTTTATAGTTATTTCTAGTTTTTAGGGTTAATTAAGTTTTTTTTTTTTTTATTACATATATGATATGAATGCCAGTGCTTTTTTTCGGTTTTTTTATTTTTATTTTTTATTTTATTTTGTGGGTGACTTTAATAGATGAAGAGCGAACAAAACTGTTCATACCTGGTGATTATATCTACAAGTTGTTCTTCACCCAAGTTCACAGCAGATAAGATCAGTCTTGTATTTGGAGATGCTTATGGCAACCAGGTTTAAATTTAAATTTAATTTTCCTTTTCCTTCATTTTTTATTTTGACATTTAATTAATTATTGGTTCAAGATATATCAAATTTAAAACTATCACTACACAATTGTTTATTACATTTTTTAAAATTATCAAAAATAATTTATATAGAGGGAATCTAAATTCTTGTTAACAGGGCACTAGCTCATTAGTAATGAGGAAGATTGATTTTCAAGAATTAAAATCTTCTACAATGCTCTCTTGTTCTTTCATGTGCCAACTTATTTTTTTAGTTCCTCAAATTAGTTTATAATTAATATAATTATTTTTAATTCACATTGATTTCAGAAATTTTAACTAACCATAAATGAAATTGGTCTTTATATTTGTTAATAATAGTTTAATTTAGTCTACGTGTTTTTCATTAACAACAATTATTAGTTACTTTAGTTGTTGAATTTGTAAAGATATTATTTCAGTCTTTGACTTATAAAAGTAATCAATTTAGTTCGTGATCTTCACTTTTAAGTTTCAACTGTCATTTTAGTTCCTGACTTATAACAGAGTTCCTTTTAGTCTCTGACTTTCACTCAAATCGATCAGTTTAGTTTTTTATTCTCTCTTTCATTGGTCATTTTAATCCCTGGATTTAGAGACTAAAATGATCGATGAAAGTGAAAATCAGTGATTAAAATGATCAGTTGAATTGAAAGTCGGAGAATAAAATGACCGATAAAAGTGAAAATCAAAAACTAAAATTATCGTTCTTAAAAGTTATGAAGAAAAATGTCATATTCTCATAATATTCTCATAATGTCACAAACTAAAATAATAAAAATAAAAGTCAGGAAATAAAATATTAGTTCATTCCCAAGACTTTAACAATGTTACTTTCAAACTAAAAGTAGATACTAATATGAATAATAGACAATTTTTTTGTAAAACTGAAGAACTAATGTGAACCATTTCACAATCTTTATCTCATGTGATACTTCACTCAATATTTAAATGATGTACTCAAAATTAGTTGCAAAACAGAAATTTGACATGAAAATGTTACTTTAGATATTGAACTAAAGGTTATTATATATTTATCTACGATCATTATTTACTCTATATAACTCATATCATAACTTATTCAATGAAAAAAGAAATGGTTGAATGAGTTATAAGTTGGAATGAATAGTAACTGTATACAAATTGTTTTTTGTTGAACTCCCAATTTCTCCTAATAGGACAAAATCTAGTAAAATGTTCGTATGAATTCATATTTATAAGGTTTAATTATATTTTTAGTCTATTAAAATTTACACTTTTTACTATTTATATTCCTTAAATTTTAATTTTATAATTTTAGTCTCTTAAATTTTAAAAAATTACAAATATTATTCCTCAATTGATATATTTATTTGAAGTGTATACTAATTTAGGGAATACTATCATAAAATTAAAAAAAAAAAAATAGCTTGAAGGATCTAAGAGCAACTCCAATTCAATTGTTTCACATGGTTGCTTATGGGAAACAACTCTTTTGAAGCAACTGGATAGCATTGGAGAGGAATGACCTAGGTAGCATGGAAGAGGAATGACCTGACAGTTGCTTAAGGAGAGAGAGAGTTGCTTGCTGAAGCAACTCTACAGCAGAGTTGTTTGGGCTATTTGTGAGTCCAAAATAAGTTTTTGAAGCAGGAAAATGGAGGGTGAGAATGATAGAGGAAGAGAAGAATAACAGAAAATGAAACACTATACTAATTTTCAAAAATTATAGAAAAAATAAAAAAATTGTAGAAAATTTCAAATCCTAACATCAGAAACCTGAAAACTTTCAGAAAAAAAAAATTGAACAAAAAGTTACTTAAGAAAACCAGAAAAACAGAAATCTGTAAAAGAAGGAGATGAGATGAGGTTTAGTTGAGAGAGGAAGAAGAAGAGAGGAGGAGCAAGAGGGAACGAGAGGGAAGAAAGTGAAGAGGGGGTGGCGGTGGCATGGCGCTTGAAGGGGGTGGTGGCGGCGACCTTCCTGGAAGAAAAGAAGAAAGAAGGGAAGAGGTTTTGCGGCGGAGAAAGAAGGTAATCGCGGTGGAAGGAGGGAGGAGGCTGACGAGGGATAAAGCGCGTCGGCGGAAGCTTACGGCGGTGGAAGGATGGAGGAGACGAGCAGCGATGGATGGAGGGAGGAAGCTTGCGGCGGAGGAGGCATGGATTGAGACAGAGTTAGGGTTGTGAAATGGCACAGAGTGAGAGAATGAAGATGTTTTGATCTCCATCTCTATTTATTTTTTTTAACCAATAGACCATATTTCATCAGCTATAATCCTGTGGTCCAGATTTAATCACATCTTTGCAGATTCTAATTTTAGATTTTTGAAAAAACAAAAACGAGTCAATTGACCCGATTTGATTATCTTTAATCCAATAGTCTATAAGAGTAGAGCAATAAACTGGGAGAAAGGAAATTTTTTTTTTAGGACTAGAACGGCAACTGACAAAGAAAAAAAAAGAAAATATTATAAGAGTGGAATAGTAATAAACTAAGAAAGAAAAAATATTGTATTGAATAAGCATGAACAAAACGGTAAGATTTTTATTAAATTAAATAATTACAATGGTAAAAAATTAGTATAAATATGTTTATGGTTGAATGAATTTGTACACCAAAAATCCTTCTCTAATCTTCATATTCACTTCTTCAAATTGTGATTCATTTCTTTGAAAAAAAATTTCTTTTTAATGGGTCCCAATTCGTATAATTTCAATCCTTTTATGTGATACATGCCAACCAACCGGCTCCGGGTCAAAATTACCAACCGGCTCCAGATCAAGATTATCAACCGGCTCTAGGCCAATATTACCATCAAGCTCCTGATCAAGATTATCAATGGGTTCTAGGCTAATAATATCATCCGGTTCTGAGCCAAAATTTCCATGGGATTCCGAGTTCAAATTTTCAATGTCAGGCTGAAATTTCCAACCTTAACCAACTCAAAATTTTGTAACTTCAACTGATTCTGATTTTGAATCTTAAGTCCAGAATTTTCGGTTTACAAAATATCAATGTCGAAGTGCAAAATGAGTCAATTCCAAAGAAGAAAAGAGCATGCAGCTCTGAAGAAGATAGATTGCTCATTCAAGCGTGGCTCAACATTTTCAAAGATTCAGTGGGGATAGATAAAAAACTAAATGGATTTTGGCAAAGGATCATCCACAATTATAATGAGCATTGTGTTCCACCGATGGTGAAAAAGAATTTCAGTCAATTAAAAAATCACTAACAAAAGATTAATCTAACGGTTCAAAAGTTTGTCGCATGCTACAATGAAGCTAAGCGTAAGCATCTGAGTGGCAACAGACTGAACAAAGAAGGACATCTTGGCTATGGCACGTCGGATGTATTACGAGGATGAAAAAGTCAGGTTCAGTTTGAAACATGCATGGAGACTATTAAAGGATGAAGCAAAGTGGAAATTTAAAGGACTTCTTAAAAGTGTAAAAGAAATGTTTATTGGATTGAGATTAAACAGAATACAAGAGATGCATATATACAAGATGAGAGAGACTAGACCTAATGGGCTTCAGAAAGTAAGAGGAGGCCCATAAGATATGGAACTACAGAAAACAGAATAGAGGCCCATAAGGGAAGATACAAAAAAACTAAGTAGTATTTTTATTGTCCAATATCCCCCCGCAAGCTGGAGAATACAAATTGTGTATTCCCAGCTTGGAGAGGTTAGAGTGAAAAGGAGATGGTTCCAAAGCGGAGATTAGTTGGTTGCTGCTGAGAACTGATAGGCATCAATTTGAACAAACCACGCAGAAGACGTTCACGGACTACATGACAATCGATCTCTATGTCCTTTGTCCTTTCATGAAAAATAGAGTTGTTGGCTATGTGGCGAGCAGAAGCATTGTCACAGAATAGTTCAGTTGGGGAGGAAAGAGTGATGCCTAAATCCTTCAGAATGTAGCATATCCATTGTATTTCACAGCTTGTAGAGGCGAGAGCACGGTATTCAGCTTCAGATGAGGACCGTGATACAGTGTTTTGCTTCTTACACTTCCATGTGACCAATGAAGTCCCAATGAAGGTGCAATACCTAGTGATGGACTTGCGGGAAGTTGGGCATGAAGCCCAATCTGAGTCGCTGAAAGCAGAGAGTTGCAGCAGAGAGGATGCAGAATAGAGAAGCCCTTGCCCAGGATTAAGTTTAAGGTAACGCAGAACCCTGAGAGCAGCTTGATAGTGCAACTTGTATGGTTTGGCAATATGTTGACTCAGTTGTTGGACGGCATAGGAGATGTCTGGTCGAGTGGTGGTGAGGTACAGCAAGCGACCAACAATGCGTCTGTAGCTCTAAACATCTTCAAGTAAGGGATCTGACTTGGAATGCTTCATTGATCCTGTAACCATGGGCGTCCTACTGGGCTTACTTGCAAGAAGACCAGCAGAGTTAATAAGATCCAAGGTGTACTTCCTTTGGGAAATAGAAATTCCTGCTTTTGAGCGAGCAATTTCAATTCCAAGGAAGTAGCGAAGCACACCTAAGTCTTTAATTTTAAAAGCGTTATCCAGTAAACGTTTAACATTTGATATCTCAGTTTCATCATTCCCACTAATTATAACATCATCAACATATACCAGGATAACCGTAATATGTTTCTGAGAAGTTTTAATAAATAAGGAATAATCATGTTTAGAATGGCAGTACCCAAGATTAAGAAGAAAGGAAGACAGTTTAGAATACCACATTCTACTGGCTTGTTTTAGACCATACAAAGACTTGTTCAATTTACAGACAAGAGAAAAAGTAGAAACATGTAAACCTTGAGGGACACGCATGTAAACATCCTCATAAAGATCACCATGTAAGAAAGCATTATTAATGTCAAGTTGATATAGAGACCAGTTTTTAATGGCAGCAATACTCAAAAGAATCCTGACACTAGACAGTTTTGCAACTAGGGCAAAAGTGTCAAAGTAGTCAATACCATGTTTCTGGTTATAGCCCTTAGCCACAAGGCGGGCTTTATATCGTTCAATAGAACCGTCAGAATTATATTTTATTTTGTAGACCCCCTTGGACCCAATGGCTTTCTTGCCTTTGGGCAAGTTGACCAAGGTCCAAGTATTGTTACGCGCTAAAGCATCAAGTTCATTGTTCATGGCAGAAACCCATTCAATAATTTTTGAAGCAGAATCATAAGAAGCAGGTTCATCATGCAAACTAATGTTTAAAACATAAGAACAATAGGCAGAAGATAGTTTATCATATGTAATGGAATCAGATAACTGATATTTGACAGAAGATACAGGATTCAGAGGATTACCCTGCAAAGCATAACAATGAAAATCTCTTAAGTAAACAGAAGGTTGGGTGTTTCGACCTGATCTACGTAGACCCTGACTAGCAGGTGGTATAGAAATCTCACCAGAAGGGGGAGTGATTCTATCACCAGAAGAAGGATGATGGTCAGGAGCAGGGGATATCTCAGCACCAGAGGGAGGTTGCTGATTTGATATAGGACCGTTGAGGTCCAATGGGTAAGGTTCGTAAGAAAGAAAACGCAGGGAATCATCACTTGTGGATTGAAAAACAGGTTCAGTAATATCAGTTCCAGCATTGCTTGGCTGGACTGATTTGAAAGGGAAATCATTTTCATAAAAAACAACGTTACGTGAAACACTTGTGTTATGAGTGAAAAGATCAAGAGTGATGAAACCCTTAGTACCATTTTTAAAACCAAGAAAAACAACTTTGTGAGCGCGGGGATCCAATTTAGAACGATTATTAGATAACGAACTAGGGTAACAGAGACTCCCAAAGACCTTCATGTCTGAGAAGGTGGGATCTTTGTTGTGAAGAAGCTGATAAGGACTCTTGTTGTCAAGAACTTTTGTTGGTAACCTGTTAATAAGATGGACAACATGGGAGGCTGCATAACACCAATATGAATTAGGTAAACCATAATGAAATAAAAGACAACGTGTGGTATTCAAAATATGACGGTGTTTTCTTTCAACCACAGAATTCTATTGTGGTGTCTCAATACAAGAAGTTTGGTGCAGAATTCCAAGAGAATTGTAATAATCATGCATACAAAATTCAATCCCATTGTCAGAACGTATAGTTTTTATATCACAGAGAAACTGGGTTTTAACATAGGCAATAAAATTTTTAATCAAAGGACGTGTCTCTGCTTTTGAGTGCGTGAGATGCAACCAAGTATGTCTAGAAAAATCATCAACAATAGTCAGGAAATACTTATGCCCATGAATGCAATGATGAGAGATGGGTCCCCAAATGTCCATGTGAATTAAAGAAAAAACAGAATTGGATTTATTATTGTTGTTAGGAAAGGGAAGTTTAGTTTGTTTCCCAAGATGACATGCATCACAAGAAGAAACATGAACATGCTGAATGCAAGGGAAAGCATCACAAACAGTTTTCAAAACGTATTCAGATGGGTACCCTAGTCTAGCATACCACAAAGAATCAGTATCACAGGTATTAGTCAAAGCAGTAGAATCAAAATTGTGAATATCAGTAACATGTGAATTCAAAGAAGCATGATCGAGAACATAGAGACGTTTGTTGATTCTAGCAAGCCCAATCATCTTCAAGGTAGCCTTGTCCTGTAAAAAACAAGAGTCACTGTCAAAGATTAAGCGAAGATTATATGAAGAGGCAACCTGATGGACAGATATAAGATTGAACTTAAAATTTGGAATATACAGATCATCCAGAAAAAGATTTTCATTGAATTGTATGCGACCACAGTGAGAAGCAAGAGAATAACCCCCATTAGGTAATTTAATTTTAATAGGGGGAATGGCATAATGACTAACAAAGTAAGACATATTATTGCAGATATTATCAGTAGCCCCACTGTCTATAATCCAGAAAGAGGAATTTAAAGTGTTACCCTTAGGTGATTGTGTGTCATGTGAAGCATGTGTAACTTGATTAATAGAGCGATCATGAGTTTTTAATTTCTGAAGCATACCAAGCATCAAATCATAATCCTCCTTCCTTATATTGAGTGACTGTGTGTGTGAAGTGGATGACTGAGAAGCATTATTAACCGAGGCAGATTGGTTGGAATTCTTATCTTTGAATTTAAAATTGTCAGGGAAGCCATGTTTGAAGAAGCACTTTTCAACCGTGTGATTCTGCTTACCACAGAATGAACACGTCTTATCGTTACCCAAAATGGAAGAGGAATTGGGATTAGGGTTAGGGTTGGGAGCAGAACCCTTAGATTTTCCTTTCTGCTGAGCGTTGGGCTGACTTTGCGGCTTCCATGTAGCAGCAATCGAAGAAGATAGAGTAGAAAGAACTTTGGCATCAAGAAAGGGGTTTGTCTCAGATTGGCGTTCTTGTTGTTGGATGAGGGTGAACGCCTTGGCAATCGAAGGGAGAGGCTCCATGGAGAGAATCTGCCGGCGAACGGTGTCGTAGGGATCGTTTAACCCTTTGAGAAAACAGATCACATATTCTGATTCGCGTTGGCGACGAACATCCTCTGCAATAGAACAAGAATTAGTGCATGCAGGAGAAATCAAAGGTCGTAAAGCCTCCAATTCCTCCCACAAAATTTTAAGATGTGTAAAATATGAATCCAAAGGACGATCTCCCTGTTTGATTGAATGAACGGCTTGCAGAAGATCAGAAAGACGAAACGAATCGCCCTTGCAAAATCTGTCCCGAAGATCCAGCCAAAGATCCTTGGCAGAATCAAAATAGGCGATGCTCTGGCCTATCTGCGGACTCACAGACCGAGTGATCCACTGTATAACCATAGTGTTACATTTCATCCAAGCCGTATGTAACGGACTGGAAGATCCAGGATCTGGAATAGAGCCATTCACGAAACCAAACTTATCTTTACAGATAAGGGCACGAGACATGTTTCTACGCCAAATCTGGTAATTGATCTTGCCTTCAAGAATCGGGGTCACAACGACGGAGGAGGGGTTGTCGTCGGGATGGAGGTAGAAAGGGGATGTAGGGTTAAGAGCCTCATCGGCTTTGTTGGCAGAGGAAGAGGTATCGGTTGAATCTGCCATGAGAGGGGTTGGGAGGAGGAGCGAAGGGTTGGGGTGAAGAAAGGAAAACCCTAGCGTCACGGCGGCGCTGTGAAGCAAGAAACCCTAGGGATGAACCATTCGCTCTATGATACCATAAAGGACTTTTAAAAGTGTAAAAGAAATGTTTATTAGATTGAGATTAAACAGAATACAAGAGATGCATATATACAAGATGAGAGAGACTAGACCTAATGGGCTTCAGAAAGTAAGAAGAGGCCCATAAGATATGGAACTACAAAAAATAGAATAGAGGCCCATAAGGGAAGATACAAAAAAACTACGTAGTATTTTTATTGTACAATAAAATTGTCAATCCAATCTACAAAAATTTCTACATCTGGGGAATACTCATCAACTTCTAATTCCAAAATGCCTACGAGAGTGAGTACAACCCCATAAACTCTTATCATGGCTTGTACAATGGGACGAAACGTTGCAAACAGAAAGCGAAAAGGGGAACAATGAGAAAATTTGTCAGATTGCAATAAGGTTGAAGACAGAAAAAAAATGGGCTTTACGCAACGAATAGCAAAAGCTAAGGAAGAACCATTAAAAGTGATGAACGACTACGCTGAAATTGAGAAGGAAAGAATAAGGGCAGAAGATGAGAAGAAAGATAGGGAGATGTTGTATAAGGGCACGTTGATGAAGAAACCGACTTCATAATAGATTTTCTTCTCAAAGATCCCATGGATGAAAGACAACACAGAAGTCAAAGGCAAAACTCCAGTCAGCATCATCGTACCAGAACTGTTAGAGATCGCAATCGTCGAGAAGGGCATGAGCGATTGTTTAGGGACTACTTCGCTCCAAATCCAGTATTCTTAGAAGCACAATTTCTTAGAAAGTTTCGATTGAGGAAGCATGTATTCCTCCGCATAGTAGAAGTGCTCGGTCACTATGTAATTATTTCCAAATGAGGGTAGATGCTCTCGGTATAGAAGGTCTTTCACTGATTCAAAAATGCACAGTTGCTATCCGTATGTTGGCGTATGGATAACCAGCTGATGCCGTCGATGAGTACATCTGCATCGGTGAAAGCACTGCAGTTGAATGTTTAGATCGTTTTGTCAAGGGCGTGTTCGAGATTTTTGTCCCAATATACTTGAGGAGGCCTACCAACGAAGTCGTTCAACAGCTATTGCAGATAGAGGTGTGTCTTTATGCCATATCTCCATATCTTTCTTCTCATCTTTTACCCTTATTCATTCCTTCTCAATTTCAGCTTAGTCCTTCATCACTTTTAATGGTTTGCTTTTGCTATTCGTTCCATAAAGCCCATTTTTTCCCTATATTTCTCTTCAAGCTGGTTGCAATCTGACAAATTTTCTCCTTTTTCTTTTCCCTTTCTCTTTGCATTCCCCTTGCACGAGCCATGGTAGGAGTTTCTGGGTTGTACTCGCTCGTAGGCGTTTCGAGATTAGAAGATAATGATTATTCTATGGATGCAGAAATTTTTGTCCTCTTTGATGAAGATTGGGTTGATATATTCGATTTTCACCTTGCTTCATGATTTTCACCTTGCTTCATCCTTTAATAGTGTCCCTGCATGTTTCAAACTGAACCTGACTTTTTCATCTTTATAATAGATCTGACGTGCCATAGCCAAGATGTCTTTCTCTTGTGTGCCAGTCGGATGCTTACGCTTAGCTTCGTTGTAGCATCCGACCAACTTTTGAACCGCTTTATTAATCTTCTGCCAACGATTTTTTAATTGACTGGAATTCTTTTTCACCATTGGTGGAACACGATACTCATTATAATTGTTCGTGAACCTTTGCCAAAATCTATCTGATTTTTTTATCTATCCCCACTACTGGATCTTTGGAAACGTTGAGCCACACTTTAATGAGCGATGTATCTTTTTCTTCAGAGGTGCATGCTCTTTTCTTCTTTGGAGTTGATTCAATTTTCATTTCGAGATTGATATTTTTTAAACTCATTTGGTTGGAAAATTCCGGGATTTGAGATTCAAAATCAAAATTAGATGAATTTACAAAAAGTTTGAGTTGGTTGAAGTTGGAAATTTCAGCTAGAAGAGGTTGAAAATTTGAACTCGGAATCATAGGAAAGTTTTGGCCCGGAACTGGATGGTAATATTAGCCTGGAACCGGTTGATAATCTTGACCTAGAGTCGGATGGTAATATTGGCCCGGAGCCCGTTGATAATCTTGACCCGGAGCCGGTTGGTAATTTTGACCCGGAGCCTGTTGGTAATTTTGACCCGAAAACAGTTAGTAATTTGGCATGTATCGCATAAAAGAATTGAAATTATATGGATTGGGATCCAAATTTTAAGAAATGAATATGAAGATTGGAGAAGAATTTTTGATGTACAAATTCATTCCACCATAAATATATTCATACTAATTTTTAACATTGTAATTTAATAAAAATGTTGTCGTTCTGTTTCTGCTTCCTAGTTTATTCATTCACTACAATTTTTTATTTTATTTCTCAGTTTATTACCATTCTAGTCCTATAATATTTTCTTTTTTTTTTTCTTTTTTTCTTTGTCAGTTACCGTTCTGGTCCTATAATTTTTTTTCCTTTCTCCCCGTTTACCGTTCTTATAGACCATTAGATTAAAGATGATCAAATCAGGTCCATTGATTCATTCTTTATTTTTTAAAAAATCTAAAATTGAAATCTAGAAAGATCTGATTAAATCTGGACCATAGCATTATAGCTGATTAAACCTCTTCCCATCTTCTTCTACATATTTATGTTTTTTCTAGTTTTCTTTGGCAATTTTTTGTTCACTTTTTTTCTTTTGAAAGTTTTCGAATTTTTTATGTTAGGGTTTGAAATTTTCAGCAATTTCTTATTTTTTCTTTAATTTCTGAAAATTTGTGTAGTGTTTCATTTTCTGTTATTTTTCTCTTCCTCTCTCATTCCCACCCTCCATTTTCCTGCTTCAAAAACTTATTTTAGACCCACAAAGAGCCTAAGCAACTCTGCTGTAGAGTTGCTTTAGCATGCAACCCTCTCTCCTTAAGCATCTGCCAGGTCATTCCTCTCTAATGCTACCCAGTTGCTTTAAAAGAGTTGCTTCCCATAAACAACTATGGGAAGCAATTGCATTAGAGTTGCTCTAAGAAGCGCAATCCTATTTGTAAATTGCAGGTGCAGAGTCATAGACCATATTAAGTATTTCATCCATTTTTGAATATAGGAAAAAAATAATAATTACATTATATCCTTTTAAAAAGTTAATTAGTCTTATTTAACTTTTTTTTATTCTACCAAAAAGTAATTTGTCTTTAAAAATACATTAGCATTATTAATCTCTCTTTTCTTCAAGACATATTATTTGGTTTCGGTAGAACAGATGGGTGGATGGGATTAGCATCATCCCTATTGGGAGTGGCACCATCATTTTTAGTATATAAATTTATGATTCTTACATATAAAATGTAGCGAAGGTAGTTAGATTTGTTTGTTTAAAAACAGAGTTTTACTAATCATTATTCTTAAAACAATGAATAAGCAATTTATAAATATAATGTTTTTATAGAAAAACATAATATAGATTTATTTAAATTATTAAATACTACAATAATTTTTAATAAAAAAAAAATTTAAGTGTAAGTTGCTTATCCATTATCCAATTGTTAACAAAGCCCTTAAAAAATTTAACAATAAAGACTAAAAATAAAAATTTTAAATTAAGTTGGATCAAAATTAAAAGAAAAATATATATATATAGATCAAAACAAAAAATTTATCAATTTTATATAAACTAAAAATAAAAATATTAATTTTGTAAAGCCTAAAAACTTATATAAACGTTTAATTTAACCTTTAATTTATCAGGTATATGCACCAAGATTGGACAATCCAATATCTCGAACATTCGAACGATGTTCTTCAGATTCATTTCAGATAGACGGACCATGTGCATCTCCAATCTGTTACGCTTACCTATATCGTTCTGGTAATGAAGCTGATGAATATGCTTGGAAACCAGAAACCGTTAAAATCTATGGCTACGACAGTTCAGAACCTATCACTTTCAATTTTAATGACACTTCTATCCCAAGTGACACGTGGTATGGGTACAATTTGTGCGACACTCCTTCTTCTTCGTACCCTCTTTATGCTCCCACATGGGTTCGAGCTTTCGTTCTAGGACTTGTTCTTAGTTTCTTTATGCTGTAATTATGTCTGTTTTAACGGATTTTTTAAGTAACTTGTTGGCACCAGACTATTATTTCCTCTAGTGAATATGAGTTCGAAGTGCGTAGAATCATAAATAATTACCTATTACGTAGATAGGTAATTAAATTTCGTAAAGTGATTAAACTTGGTAGTAATGCAGAAGTAGGGAGACGATATGAGATGTGAAAATCTTTTGGTCAAATCAGTTTATTAATTATTTATGTTATGCTTTTTTTTTTCTAATATTTCGGAAATAGATTTTTGTTTTTTGGATACAGGAAATAGATTGTTTATGTTATATGGACTGTTTTTAATTAAGATTTGTCTGATTTATGTTTGATTTTGATGTTTGAGAGGGACACGTGATAATTTAAATGATGAAAAATAAGTGAAATTGTTTTTAATTAGTTAGGAGTATTTACTCTTCTTTTTTTCATCTTATTTAAGTAGTGTTTGATTTAATGTTTTTTTTTTTCTTTCTCTTATAAGTAAATATTGGATTAAAGTTGGCTTTTTTTTTTTGTGTATCAAATGCAAAAAATTGACTTTTGAGTCGGAAGCTAGAAATATGAGTTTTTTTTTTAAAAAAAAAGTTGACTTATTTTGTGGGCCCATCATAATTAATACTTGAATATTCTAATTAACATTTGAAATATTGAATACTTTTTGCTTTTTTCTTTGTAAAAATAGCAATTCGCTAAAATCTTCAAAAGTCTTCTTCTCGTATATAAATTATTCATTTCACTTTAATATTTATGAATTTTGTTGTTATTTAAAATTTTACCTATTTGAAATTTTTTAATGTTAAATTATTATTTTGGTAAATTTATATTTATTTTTTCTTTAAAAAAATTAAAAATATTGAGTTTTGTTGCAACTTTCATTTTAAAAAATTTATATTGTTAATGTATTTTCTTATATCAAATAAATGTGATAATTAATGATAAGTAACTTAAAAAAGTTGACACAAAATACTTTTTATTAAACAAACCGTTTCTTACTCATAAGTAGCTTATAAAGAACAAAATAATAAAAATATCAAACAGCTTTCAGTTTTTTTCTTAAAGTTCTTATTTTCAGCCTTTACTTAAAAGCCACTTAAAAACTAAAAATAAACCGGGCCAAACTCTTTTACTATTGAAATTCACTTAAAAAATTTTCAATATACTAACATAAAAATATAAATCTATATACCGCCTTTGTTTCAGGGCCTATTTGTTTTGGATTTTATTTTGGTCAAAATATGACTTTTGATCAAAACTAAAAAAAAAATTTCCGTTGGATGGTCTCAGTCGATTTTTGTGTATTAACAATCTCAATTATTAATATTTATCCCGGTTAAGGTACCATATTGAAAATATTAAATGAATAAAGACATAGTTGAAAAAACATAATAAATACTTATATTTGTGTGTGCGTGGGAGGCGAGGGGAGCTATGCTTGGCGAATCTGTTTTACCGAACATTCCAACCTATAATATGCAAACTTTGCGGTTTCCGTCTTATATATGTGATGAAATTGATGTTCATGTCAAGAAATTTGTTTGGAACAATGCTAATGGCCACGAGTTATCTCTAGTGAGTTGAAAAAAATTGCAAAACCGAAAAAATATGTTGCTTTAAGTTTGAGATATGTTAGTGTTTAGTGTGTCTTTTACCAAACAAATAATTATTTGATCTCAAATCGGGGAAGAAAATTTTCTTCATCTAAAATGTTCTTTTCTGAGTAATTTAGTTTTAAACAAACTTGTTTTAATTAAATTGAGAATAAAAGATTTCTGATCATGTTAATTCACCAATAGCGAAAAGATGAGGATATTAACTTAAAATACATTCTGAACAGTAAATATATGATTACACAATGTAAAAGAGTAAAGAGGATCATTCACTCATATTCAATTACAAAACATTACAATATACATGAAGACTAAGACAAGGATTCCAAATACTTAAAGGGGTTAATCCGTACTTATATATAACTTGTGATGCTTCTGTTGTTAGCCATGTTTTTGTCGAGGATAAGTAAGGAGTTGTAGAAAGGGTTGTAAGGTGTTAGAAGAACCTGGATAGATGACCTTAGTTTGTGTTTAGGCAAATACTTGGTGTTTTTGCTATACAATATTCTAAATTATAGTGGGGTACTTGAATAAATAGCACTCTCTCTTTTGGAATCATAAGAACGAAATAGCATAAGTTATGTATCTACTATCATATATTACTTTCACTCCCCCTTCTCATGTACATGGTGGATCCTATTTTTAGTGCTCTGACTTGACAGAGCAGTTACATGAAAAAAAATAATAATACAAGTCTTCCAATAGAGTTCTACCATGTGTTTTGAGCGGTTACTTCTGCTTTACTTTCTGTTTATTCAATCATTAGAAGTGTCACGTATGAAGATCTTATCCATTGCAAAGAATAACTGTCAAACTTTTCACGTAAAATAGTAACTGCCTTCTTCCGCACGTGTTTTATCTTGAATTTTCCTCATATTGATTGTTTGTGCATGACCAAATACTTAGCCAAATTTTCACTTTACGCTTTGAATACTTTGATCTATAGTCAGAAGCCTTTTTGACCATAATTCTGATGTTCTTATCATAATGCTTAAATAAGTCTAGATAATCTATAAGTGATCATAAAGCTTTCTAACTATTCATTTATTTCTTCATAATCAAATAACTTAGAATTTTGATAATCATTGGTGTTAATGAATTCTTCTGACTAAGGCTAGAATGACTCTGAGCATCGCAGGTATTTAACCATAAGTTTCATTGAACCAAGAAATCCTCTGATCAAATCAAAAAATGTTTTTGATCAAATTAATACCTCCAGATCATAACTTAGAAGCCAATGCTTAAAATTTCATTCTCTTTCTAAGCATTAGTACATTCTGAGCACTTTTCATAACTAATGTTGACTGGTTCTAATCAATGTTCAACTTCTTATATCAATCAAAGGCTTATTCTGATCAGTTATTCTTAATCATACTTATAAAAGGTAAATTTATTTTTACCCTAACAATTAGATTATGTAGCATTGCACTACTTGACAAGTTAGTGTGGAAAGTCTTGAATACAAAAGATGGTTTCTGGGTTCAAGGGTCCGTTTACTCTCACATAAATATCTAAGAGGATGATATATTTTTTAAGCTACTGCATCTCCTAATGTCTCTCCTACATGGCATAGTATTTACATGACTCTGGATCAACTTAAGGACGACTTTGAATATAGACTTGGCTTGGGGAATGTCTTTATGGTATGCTAATTGGCCGAAAACTATTCTCTATGTGATTAGGTGTTTTTTTGTTCACATTGGAGATATTCATCTTCGAGTCAGTGAGATTTGGAATAATGCTGTATTGGACTAAAGTTGGATTTTTACAATGGTCTCCGATGCATTACAAATAGTAGTAAGTGAGACTCTAATTCGCAATTTAAGCTTGTGTTCTGATGTTTGGCGCTGGTATGGGACAGTCAATGGAATTTGTTCACCTATCAAGGCTTATGAATGGCTTTTTCATCGAGTTGATGCTTGCATTCTAGATTCTCATTGGAATAATATTTGAAAGCTTCAAGTTCCAAGGAAGATAAAGTTTGTGATTTGGAAATTCTACCATAATGTTCTTCCCACCAATAAGCTAAGACATTATAGAGGGCTTGTAGTTACTGCTACTTGTTCTAGATGCTTTAATGTTGTAGAAGATTTACTTCATTGTCTTCGAGATTGTTCACAGTCACCGAAGGTTTGGTATAAATTTTACTTTGTTCATAAGGTTAATTTTCTAAGCCATAATCCTATGCAATGGATTTCACACTTTATTTCATCATCGGATGTCATTACTTTCTGCCATATTTTATGGTGGCTTTAGTGTTGGAGAAATAATCATGTTATGAGCCAAGATAGGTGGAATATTTCTTAGGTTATTCACCATATTCAAAATGTGTTTTATGAGACTTCTTGTTTAGTTTAGAGAATAGATACTTTGCAGGTGTCTATGCAGAACCTTGTTATACATTGGATGATGCCTACAGTTGTGTGAAGTAAACTGAATGTTGATAGTAGCTTTATTCCTTTGTTGCCTTCAGGAAGCTATTGGGGCATCTATCAAGATGAACATAGTAATTGGCTATTTGGTTTTTAACGTAGAAGAAGGTCCAACGACATTTTATTTTTGAAAAAGTGAAAAAAATAACGTAAACATTTATTCAAAAAAAATAATGCAACTTAAACTACCTTAAGTGGGGAAAATGGGGGAGATAGTTACCATACTGAGTAAATATGGAAGGTTAGTTTTGGCTTTTTCTAACTTGTGCATGGAATAAGAAACTTGTCCCTTGGTTTAGTGGAGTACAAAAAAGTGGCTATTTATGTTGTCCAGTTACTCAAATATTGTGCTATCTCTTGACAGATTTTTGAATCAAACACAGGACAAAGAGTTTTGTCCTGTGCTGTACCTTAAAAATTAGCAAATCAAACAGACCCTACACATCACATACTTCCACTACACACACTCACACTTCTTTCTTCCTCTCCTCTTCACATCAATCTCTTTCTCTTTTCTTCTCATTTTAATTTTTGTTTTCTTTCTTATTTCACTTAGTTGGAACAATTTGATCATGGACAACTAAACTCTTGTGATTAACTTCCTGGTGCAAGATTGCAATTGAACTTCTGAGGTTCTATTTTAATTTAATTTGTACTCTTTTAATGTTTTTTTTATCTTCTAATCTCATTTTTGTTGATGTTTGAATACAATCCATGTTCATGCTTAATGAAGTTGTTTTGTCTTTGAACTTTAACTTGTTTATAGTTTGCTTAATTTTATGAACTAGAGATTATATGATACGCTTAATCATGTGTGAGTTCAATGATTTTCAATGCATATAATTATGTTAGGCTTTAGAAATGCTTAATTTCTGAACCTTTCTTGATGAGAAAATTTGTTGCTTAATGGAAGTAAGGAAATCACGAATTAATTTTCGCTTAGTTAATTAATTCGAAGTTGAAC
Source organism: Cyamopsis tetragonoloba (assembly GCA_037177725.1). Classification (NCBI taxonomy): domain Eukaryota; kingdom Viridiplantae; phylum Streptophyta; class Magnoliopsida; order Fabales; family Fabaceae; genus Cyamopsis; species Cyamopsis tetragonoloba. Next base: position 14,922,998 of record CM074121.1, on the reverse strand, counting down.
TAAGAATTTGGTAAGAATATAAATTTATTTTACAAACCAAGGAAGGAATTAATTGCAATCGAATCGATAAGTTAATCTATTTCTTATTCTTGTTTTCAACTTTTAATTTTAGTCTTAATTTTATTTTAAATTTCAATCTACTAAAACCCCCAAATTTGTATTTTTATTTATACGTTTGTAAATGTGTTTTGTGTTTTAAGTCTTGGTTTGGTTCAGTTAATAGTCATTGAGAGACGACCTAGGTTGACTAGTACTGCATTTAATTGTATCTTTATTTGATCGAGTACATCATCGATCAAATTTTGGCGCCGTTGCCGGGGATCATTTGTCCCTAGCCAAGTCTCATTTGTGTAAATTGTTTTGTTTGCTTTGTTTTTGTCTTGTTTTGTTCTGTTTGTTTTATAATTTTATTTCTAGTCTGCTACTTACTTGTTTGATAATTGTGCAGGTTCGCAAATAAAAGCAAGTCGCCTCAATGTTAAAATTAAAAAATAAAAATAAAATAAATAAATAAATAATTTATATAATTATTATATCTAGTTGTTATATCCATCACTGACGATTACGTCGTCACTGGAGAGATTTATTTTCAGTCATTAACTTTTACTTTTATTCACTAACTTTTTTTTGTCACTAACTTCTATTTTTTGCTACTAACATTTACAACTGAAAATAAAAGATAAATGTACCTAAAAATTAATTACAATTGAAAATACATTTTCTAAGATTCCTCCTCAATTCGCATTCAACCCCTTTCCTTTTTCTTTCCAACTCAGTCCCACTCATCCCCACCATCACCACTTTGTCTCCCATTTTCTAATATTTTAATTTTACCTCTAATTTTATTTTACTTTATTGTATTTTTTCTTTCTTTTTTATCGTATATAAACCCCACACATCACATACTTAACTACACACACTTCTTACACTTCTTCCTTCCTCTCCTCTTCAGGTCAATCTCTTTCTCTTTTCTTCCTATTTTAATTTTTTTCCTTTCTTATTTCACTTAGTTAGAACAATGTGATCATGGAAAACTAAACTCGTGTGATTAACTTCTCGATGCAAGATTGCAATTCCTGAGGTTCTATTTTAATTTAATTTGTACTCTTGTCATGTTTTTTATCTTGTAATCTCATTTTTGTTGATGTTTGAATACAATCCATGTTCATGCTTAATGAAGTTGTTTTGTCTTTGAACTTTAACTTGTTTATAGTTTGCTTAATTCTATGAACTAGAGATTATAATGCTTAATCATGTGTGAGTTAATGATTTCAAATGCATATAATCATGTTAGGCTTTAGAAATGCTTAATTTTCAAACATTTCTTGATGAGAAAATCCGTTGCTTAATAGAAGTGAGGAAATCACGAATTAATTTTTGCTTACTTAATTAATTCGAAGTTGAACTAAGAATTTGTTAAGAATAAAAATTTATTTTTCGAAACTAAGGAAGGAATTAATTGCAATCGAATTGGTAAGTTAATCTATTTCTTATTCTTGTTTTGAACTTTTAATTTTTGTCTTCATTTTATTTAAAATTTCAATCTACTAAAACCCCCAAATTTGTGTTTTTATTTATACGTAAAATTATATATTTGTAAATGTGTTTTGTGTTTTGAGTGTTGATTTGGTTCAATTAATGATCCTTGAGGGACGACTTGGGTTAATTACCTAGTACTGCATTTATTTACATTTTTATTTGACCGAGTACGGCATCGATCAAATGGTTACTTTCTTCTCTCTTTATTTTTGATAAAATATTAAAGAAAATAAAATAAAATACAGACCACCTCAAGTGATAATGTCCTCTTTTTTCTTTTTTTCTTCTTAAAAAACGTGATGTGATGCATTAGAGACTTTCATTTCTGTTTTTTTTAACAATACAATATAGCGTAACAATGTATTTAACAATTATACTCCCTTCCCACTCAATTATAAGAAAAAATAAATAAATAAACTAACTTAAGCATATTAAGAAAGTTTGTTACGTGTATTTATTTTTCTTGGTTTTATGTAAATGATGAAGTTTATTTAGGTAGTCATCACCCATAAGTTCGAATTTTTCGTCACGTTTTTTGAAGCTTCAAACCATGTTTTGATGCCTTTCGCTTTTGCAAGCTAAAAATTTAGGTTGATAGAACTTTTCTTGGAGATATAAAGCAACCTTATTAGCGGCATCAACACAAGAAGGTAATAGACAGATAATTCATCTTGCATATGCAGTTGTTGAAGGTGAGACCGAGGATGCATAGACATGGTTCTTGAGGCACGTAGCTAAAGGACGAGAGATTGGTCTCATATTTGATTGAAGCAGCGGACTTAAGGCAGCATTGAAGGATCTTAGTGTCGGCATGCAACATCCAATGACTCGACATTTTTACTGTTGCGGCATATCGTCAGTAATTGGAACAAGGAATTTAAGAACACTGATATAAGGAAATCCATATATGGTGTTGGTAATTTTAAAATAGTTAAATCTTTAGATGTTTATAATGATGTTAATATGTATGAAAACATATTTATTACATTAATTAATTTGTATATTTTTCTTTTTGGCTTAATAAGTGCTCAATTTGAGAAACATGATTTCACACGAAAATGAATAGAATAAAAATGCAGTCCATTACATGTGGCTAACCAAGAGAATACACATGGTTCAATGATGTGGGGATAGAGGAGTGGGCACAACGGGCAACGTTGAAGATAAGCGTTGGGGATATTTGACAACAAATCTTGTAGAAATTGTTAATGGGCAGTTGAGGGAGCTTCATTGTCTATTGATATCTGCATTAGTGAGGGGCACCTATTACAAGATGAATGAAATATTTTGTGACTGTCGTCGTGCCAAAGTTTCTACCATGCTTTCAATGGGATCTAGGTGGTCATCAGATGCACTAGAGGAGATGAGTTTAGAGACAAGACACACTCCTACACACAGATTCGTTCTATTTGATAAAGCACAAAGTTTGTTTGAGGTTCGCCAGTTCAACAATCGCAACAATTCGCTGTGTCCTCACAAATATATAGTGAATTTGACTCGAGAAATGTGCGGGAGTGGCATGTTTTAGGCGATTCACATGCAATCAATGCATGCTCTAGTATATCTATCGATTCGTAAAAATATGTACATCTTGTTTACTCAATTCAATGCGTGAAAAATGCTTATAATGGGAGGTTCTATTGCTTATAATTATTCTTTTATTAATTAAATTTAAGATCATCTCGTATTTGTAAGTATGATTTGTTATGTTGCTTTGAGCATTCTACATGCTCATGAGTTTATTTCATTATTTCAAAGTAACATCTATGGAGAATGGATATTTTTAAAATTTGAGGTTACGTTATGAATTTTGAGATTGTTTGGTTTTCATTTTTGTGTTTTTTATTTTGATAAATGTCTTTGATTATTTGGTTTCGACCCAAACCGATTACAAAAGTACTTGTTGAGTTGGATAATTGGGTTGGGTCGGGTAAATTTTGGACCGATTACAAATGGGTTAGGTTTATGGAAATTTTCCTACTTTAAAAATCATAAAGTCTAACATGCATTGGTCTTGCATGGTCTCGTATGTGCACACATCTCATAACCTTTAGCTACTGCAATTGTAATGAGGTGGAAATAATTGGATCCGTATTAGCTCAATTTCACGTGGGAGCAAGAGCCTCTAGTACTAGCTTTTGAGTCATTGGATTGCTTTTTTTTATTGAAACATTAGAAACCTTAGATTTCCTATCATGTTACATAAGATTAATAAACCTTAGATTTCCATTATGCTATTTTAATTAATAAATTATTAAATATATCTTGAACTAAAAAAAATTAAATTACTATTTCAAGTCTTCAACATATTGGTTGTTTATAAGTGTCAATTTCATCCTTGTTAATTATCAAACAGTCTAAAAATAACATGGGTAAAGTTTAAGGAAAGTTAATGTAAAAATTTGTATGTAAAATTGATAACAGGAATAAATTGACAATTCATAAATGTATTTGAGTTGGAAGTCACATACAAGGCATCTTTAACTAATTTCATTAATAGATTTTTAATAGGATTAGAGGTCTATGTAATAAGGTGGTAGAATTTAGGGAAAGACAGTATAATTTATGAAATATGTAGGGTTAGTATAACCTAACCAAAGTTCAAAGAGTTCAATATAATTTCTCCTTTATTTATTTTTTATTGATTAATTACTAAAATGAAATAGAATCTATATACTTGCTTCAAGGAGATAACTTGAATACCACTGTTCATCTAATTGAAGGATTATTTTAACATTTTATCTTTAATGTGTTAGTTTTGGGAATTAATGATAACATAGACTTTTACCAACACTACTTTTCTTTTGATTAATTTATGTGAATTGGCTTTAAATGCTATTTATGTGTGTCAAATCATTTTTCAATTGGCTATGTGATTATGTGAATAGGAGTAGCTTTTAATGCATTATTGATTTTCAAAGTTATGTTTAGAAGGTGTTATGTGAGAAATGGCAAGAGATAGGTGTCATGTGAGGAATGACACCCTGAACAGGTGTTATGTGAGGAAGGTTTTTTTGTGGCTGATTTCTATAAAATGAGTAGGGTGTTTTATGATGAAAGGATGATTTTGTGGCTAATTTCTCCTCCTCAATTTCTGTTTCTGTTTATTTTCCCCTATTGCTCACTCCCTCTATTTAGTGTCCATGACGACAACTAGGGTGCAACAGATAAGGAGTCACAGATTTAAATCGCTGCCATGCTCGATGATGAGGATGCCTTTGAATTAGTTGTGGTGCCAGAAATCAAAGGAAGTGGTTGCAGTTAGAGGATAAGAGTGCATGGGGTTTGCTTGTACAAAAACGACACCTAATGCAACAAGTTTACGACCACTACATAATGGTTTCAGGAGTTTACAAAAACTGCATCAGACCACAGTTTCGGTTTGAATGAGAATCACTAAAGACACCGTTACGAAATGGCGTTGCGGCCATAACAGACATTATAGCACCGCAACAAAGTCTCTCTTTAAACACTAACATGGTTCCATAATAAAAAAAACAAAGAAGAAGAAAAAGAGGTTAGATTTAGATTTGGATCCCTTGCCAAAACAATAGCAATACCATTTCAAAGAATAAAAAAGAAATTAAGTTGTTGGAATATTCTTAAATCGAATAGAAATATCCAATAACGCTAGGAGGCCGTTGTGTTAAAATTATAGCGTTAGGGTTTAGAGAATTACTTGGATCCTTTAGTGGTCGTAACCAGGAGATGTAGCGGAAGCTTTAGTGGGTCACGAACGCATTGATCTATCTCCCTCACGAACTTATTGACAAGTTAGAGACCAAACAAGAGGTTAGACGAAAAGTGGTGTTGTGGACTTCCTTAACCAAACCTCTTGAGTCCCAATCCGGGATACCTCACTTTGAATGGGGAAGAGTATGTGGCTTATTGGCGGTGTGATGTGTTGGGGACCATCACCTCTTTACATGTCAATTTATAATAATTGCCTATGGGGTTCCCATCGTGCCCACTATATGCTAGATCCAGGTTTCCACTCGAGTACACATCTTAATCTTTATCTTTTTGTTGTAATGTAAAACAGATTTCTATTACGGTATCTGAATCGATTTGTGCTAATCACTAAGGGGTTAAATCAAATAATTTGAATAGCTGATAATAATCTTATCTAATTAATAGTCAGCTCACACCTAATAATTAGTTGAAATTTAGATAATTCCAACAATCTCCCACTTGGCTTAATATTAATTTGAATGATTATATCACAAGAAAACTTTAGGCATGTAACTGTATGCTATTCAATTTAGATTACCTGTACAATTTGGTCCATTTTATGTACCAACTAAGAACCATAACAGCTTTCGCCACCTGTGTAGTTGTGGCTAAACCCCAATGATCATAGTAGTTAGTTTACTCAATGACATAGATCAAATGTGGATGAATGACATAGAAATTACATGTTTCGTAATCTAGTATATGCCTATTTCCAACTGCTCCATACTTTAGTCTGTCCTTGTAAGATCAATAGTTTAGGGTAACTGTATTATAAACTTAATTGTCATGACCAAGTAATGAACTATAAAAGGCATTACAATATACTCTCACACGAAAAAAAAAACCAACATGATCACTATAAAAAATAACTCTACAATTTAACAATAACCACTTGTTGGAATATTCTTAACCTGATTAGAAATATCCAATGGAGTTCCTATCGTGCCACTATAGGCTAGACCCAAGTTTTCATTCATCAGAGTTCACATCTTAATTTTTATCTTTTGTTGTATTTTAAAATAAATTTCTGTTACAGTATCTGAACCGATTTGTGCCGACCACTAAGCGGTTAAATCAAATAATTTAAATAGCTGATAATAATCTTTTCTAATTAATAGTTAGCCCACACCTAACAATTAGTTGAAATTAAGATAATTCCAACAATCAAGTCATGGTTGTAGAAATCTTTCAAGCTAACCTAGGCCAAATACTCAAACCACAACTCCACAAGTATGCACTACATTGTGAGTCTTTTAAGTCGCCATTTTCGGTCTAGATCTCACTCGATCGCTCGATTTTCAACCTAAATTTAGTCTATGACATCTAGTAATGTATGATTATTTTTTTATCATATAGATTGTCTTACTTTTTATCGGTTAGCATGAGTTATTTGTGTGAGTGTTTGATTTTGTGTTGATAGAATTAATTTTGTATAAACGTGATTTCGTATAATTAATTTTGTGTGAAATTGATTTTAAAGTAACATGATTTATTTTTAAGAATTTTTTTCTTACAAATAAGTTTGAAGTAAAAACACAGTGTAAATTTTTTGGTTAACATAAAAACAATGTCTTCCTTGCTTTTTGCAAAATTTATTTTGAAAGGTAAAAATCACTTTTATAAGGATACCAACACAAAATCAAACAACTATTTTATCCCAAAATTAATTTTTAGCCCGCAAACTCGATTTTTAGCCAACAAAATCAATTCTAGGGGCCGTAAACGCAACCCCAAACAAACACTTAATAATTTTTGATATATGTGTTTTTGTACTGCAAAAGCCACCCAAAGAGATTTATCATTGATCACAATTGAATTTGAGTGAGGTGAGAAAGTGAAATAGTAGATGTTGTTAGTGTGAGTTTCAAAAAGCAAATGAGACAGATTGATGGATGGATTGATAGACATGTCACGTTGCACAAGGAAATAAAGTGGAAATGGAAAAGAAAGGGATGAGTGAAAAAAAAGTGTGTGATTAGAAAATTTAGATTTTTAATTGAAATGAATTGTTATTTAGAACCGAGCAAAAAAAGTGTGAGATAACACCATTTTTTTCTCATTTTTGTAACCACCTACACATAGACTAATTTGATGGTAATGCAAAAAATATTTCTCTAACACTAACCAATCTCTTTATTTTCAAGATTATGAACAAGAATATGAATATATATAGATAGATAGATAGGATCCGTTAACACCAATTGATTTTACACCAATTCTTACATCAATTAAAAACCATATGTAAGTTTTTTTCACGAAACCTACCGTTGGATTTAAACAACTTATCGTATAGAACATGTGTACAAAATTTCACATCAATCCGAGATCGTTTAGTACTCCATCAAACACTTATTATTTTCATTATTTAAAAACTATATTTTACGTTACTTTTTTATTATATTGATGGAGTATTAAACGATCTCGGATTGATGTGAAATATTGTAGACATGATCTATACGATAAGTAGTTTAAACCTAACAGTAGGTTTCATGAAAAATTGTTTGACATATCATTTTTAATTAGTGTAAGAAATTGTGTAAAATGATATATATATATAGGGAGCGTTTCATGTGAGAACACCTGCTTATTGTGAGAAATAAGAACATTCATTAATAGCCCTTAGATCTAGTTAGATCTAGATCAATGGTGAGTTTTTTTGTTATTAATTAATGAGCGGACATCCTTCTTGCCAATCACTTGTTGACTTTAAAAATCATGAGGTTGCAAATTGGATGATTTCATTTCACAAATAGATGGAATCATTGGAAGGAATCGTGTAAACAAGTGTTCCTGGTCTACATAGACATGGGTGAGTGAAAAACTTAGAATGAGTGAGTTGTAGAAGAAGTTTAAAAAAAATATGGGCTGAGTGAGGAAGAAGAACAATTTTCGTCATTGGTTAGAGATGAGTTTGGGTTTGGGTTTGGGGTTTGGTGTGAAAAGGAGCACATGAAACATTTTAATTGAGATGTAATCTGAACCATTGATTCAAATCTAATGACTATAAAGGAGTGTTCTCATTTCTCATATTAAGCATATGTTCTCACATGAAACACTCCCATATATAAGGCATTTCAAGTGAGAACAACTACTTATTATAAGAACATGAGAACATTCAATCACTATCCTTGAATTAAAATGAGTGGCTTAGATTAATCCTTGTCTAAAGGTGGTCACGTGACTCACTTTCCTCTCTCCCTAAGCTCTCATGTCAAGTCTTCCCTTTTCCTTCTCTGCAATTGTTCTTCTCCCTTCTTTCAATTTCTTTACATCATTGATCATCCATTATTATAGAAGAAGAGCCAGAATATAATTGCAAACAAAACTAGAACTTGTATCATCCTCCATCAAAGCTATAATAGCGCCACAAACGAGAACACCTTAAAATCCCTCTTTCTGCATATCCTAAATACTAAGGTCATACAATACAATCTCGTGGAGTAAATTGGAGCTCAAAATCGAACTGTTGTGGCTTTGCCCAGCGTTATGGAGGCGTTGTGTTGGGCTCGACGCGGTGGCGTTTCTCGCAGCGTAGGAAGCGCTCTTCATAGTGGTGGGGTTTTTGAATAGCGTCGGCGAGACAAAATGTGGAGAAGAAGAAGAAGAGGAAGAGGAGGGCGGCGCAGTGGGAGTGACAGAGATAAAATGAGAGACCATCTATTGTTACGTCAACGGTATTCTATGTTGGGTCTTGTGGTTTTTGTTTGTGGCATACTAATTTTTTTTGTGTTTAAGGGACTGCTTTGTTCTTTGCCCTTCTTTGTTTCTTCCCTTTCAATTTTTATTTCTGCCATTTGGTTTTGATTTTCTCTTTTTTGTGCTTTGATTCTCTCATTCTGGTTCACAAGAAAGGCGATAGGTTGTTTAATATGGTGTATAAAATGCAGTTCCGTTACATGGGCAGAGGTGTTGCTAATGGAAGGAGAAGGAGATAAACAGTGTGATATCTGCATTCTATTTTAAAATTTGTTTTTTCAATTTATAATCATAGTCAAGCACTCTCAAGCTCATATAATGAGACAATTCTTGATTAAATGTGTAAAGAACTGGAGAGTAGGAATATGTAATCCTTTGAATTTCGCTTGCATATGCATACGCTTCATATGCTTATTGATGATGTAAAGGATTAAAAAAATGGCATTATTGAGACTTTAATTGAAAATAAATGAGAAAAATGTCTGTGATATTGGGGAGAAGAAGAGGCACATACACATTACTAAAAGTGGGGAGAAGAACAGTTGCAGAGACGGAAGAGAAACAACGTTAGTTTGGGGAAAGAGAAGAATAAGTCATGTGAGTGTCTTTAACCGAAATTCAATCCTAGCCATTGATTTAAATCCAAAAGCTATTAACTAATATTCTCATTTCTCATAATAAGCATGAGTTCCATGTGATATGCCATATATATATATATATATATATATATATATATATATATATATGTGATATAGTAAGCATAAGTTTTGTTTGCTTAGAAAGGAAACTATCTTCATAAGAGCAAGGCTAGGCATACAAGAAGCAACTTGGATTCAAAATTTGTGTAATCCTAAATGCTAGTGTTGCAGCCCAAATAAATAAATAGATTAGAGAGCAGGTGGTAATAATATAAGAAAAACACATGCACACTTTCTTTGAGGAGCACATGTAGTAAAATGGAAAAGGAGGGAATATTATATTCACATAGCATCTTCAAGGATACTGAATCCCATACCTTATGCGCATAATCATCTGAAAAAGGGGCATGAATATTGCATTTATTCCGTCTGAATCTCCATCACTTTATGTTAGTGGTGGGTCTTCAAATTTTATAACCTTTATGGCACATTAAGTATTTTTTATACATGCAAATGCCTTCTTGCACACCTTCATGCAGCTATAAGGAAAATATGTGGCTAATTGTAAGTTTAATTGTCTAAATGATACATGGAAATAACAACACCTATCAATGTTAGCTGTCATCTTCATATAACTCTATGAACAATTGTGGACAGTAAGAGATAGTTAGTTTTAGTTTATAAATAAGAAGAGAAGAATGAGATAACAGTATATAGGACTTTTAGAAATAGAAGAAGAAAATACCAATAGAAGAATAGTAGAAGAGTGACGTGCTATGTTTAATCTCCTTTGGTGAAGAACCTAAACTCTAAAGAGAATATATGTAGAAGAATCCTTATCATTTTGTTGGTCATGACAACCATCACCCAAGAGGGGGGTGAATTGGGTGATTTAAAATTTTAAAACACTTTGAAGAAATCTAAACAATTTTGTGCAAATAAAAGTTATAAGCAGCGGAACAAGTTTATAAAGAATTCAATTTGCACGAACAACTCAAATATAATGAAATTAGAGGAATTAGAGTATGAAGCAAGATGAGCAACAAAAATATAGAGCAACAAATATGAAAGTTTAAAGAGTAGGGAAGAGAGAATCAAACACAGAGATTTATATTGGTTCGGTCACTAAACCTCCTTGTGACCTACGTCCAGTCTTCAAAACAGCAGTGCGTAAATACGTATTCAATCTTCAACAAGATTACACACTAAGATCACTCCCCACCATTGGATACCCCACCAATGTGCAAGAGCCTCAACTAGAGATACCTCACCCTAAAACAACCTTGAAGGATACCCCACCTTCAATCAACTAGAAGGATACCTTACCTTCAAACAACTAGAATAATACCTCACCTTCAAACAATTAGAAGGATACCTCACCGTCAATACTCTTTTTAAAAATAAGCTCACCACAATGAAACTCTCAAAAGAGTAAATGATACAACTTGAAGCACAAAGATTTGAGCAAGCCTTTAGCAAGATAGATCAATTTTGAATATCAAAGCTTTTTGAATGATGAGAATGATTCAAGATGAAAGACCAAGATTAAAGCATTTGATTCATGTTAGAAGAAGCTTAGAAATGAGATAATATGATTCTAGTGTGATACAAGAGTGGAAAACCTTGCTTCTTGTTTTTAGAATGGTCCAAGAACTCATATTTATAGCCCTCCATTGAGATCTAGTCGTTACTAGCCGTTTTTAGCTCTGCACAGTCCATATTCGAATATATATTTGAATATAGAATCCCATATTCGAATATGACACTCTTGGAAGCAGATTTTTCACATTTTCAAAGCTATATTCGAATATCAAAACCCATATTCGAATATGTATTCGAATATGCATTTACTGGTGCTTAAAATGCTATATTCGAATATCAAAAGCCATATTCGAATATGTATTCGAATATGCACTTACATATTCGAATATGTATTCGGATATGAAATTCCTAACGACAATCTCTAAGTTTGAAAAATCATAAATCCTTCATTTGTTGTTCTTTTCAAGCGAATGACTAGTTGTTAGAAAGATCTCCGAGTCTACTTTCATATGAAACAAGTTTCAGATCGTAACTCAAAGTAGTTTTAAAGATATGATCAAAATAGTAAACAAAGGTCATTTTCAAAAACCTAAAAACAAAGGCTAAATTCAAAAGTCATAACTTCTTCATTTGTGATCCATTTAGAGCAAAAGACTAGTCATTAGAAAGCTTATTGAGTCTATTTTCAAATGAAATAAGGTTTAGCTCAATATTTAAAATACACGTAATGATATGATCAAAACGGTAAACATATATTAGCTTCCATATAAGACTATTGTTGAAAAGATATTTGTTTATGCTTATTAACAATTTCAAACTAAATACTTTAGTACTTTTAAACATAAACTCACTTTTTAAATCCTTATCTAATTGAAAAACAATTTTCTCATGATAAAACACTTTGTAACCAATTTCTTTGAAAAACACATTTTGAAGGCTATGGTTTAAAATGATGCTATGAATGCAAGGTGAATGACAAGCTCTATGAAGTAATGACTTCTCAAATTTACACTTACATAGCCTAGAAAAGAAATATGCCAAACTAAGTTCTTAGGCTTCTTGATGCAATCCAAGCTTGTTAGTTTCTCTTTCATAGTATCATAAGTGCTTGGCCATCATTGTTATTCTCCTTCTTGAGTTGAGCATAATTGATTTTTCCATTTTTCTTGATCATTGCTTACTCTTAATACTTGGACTATCTACAAGATATTTCTCACTTGAAAATTATAGTTAGTCCAAACATCCAAACTCAATATCAAATATGCTTGATTTATAAATATATAACTCTAGTTAGTCTATCAAGCATTGATGTACACATTGCATGATTATCAACTTGTATATCACAACATAAAACATATAATCATGCACTCCATTAAGCTCATATAGTAGCATGTTCATTCTTAATTTAATCTTACATTTGTTAACATCAAAACATACAACACATAAATTATTATTATTGTATTTGTCATCATCAAAACATAATCTATTAAACATTTAAGAACACATACTTCTACACATTTCTGCTCTATTTTACTCTTATTTTAATTTAATTTATAAGTCTATTTTAATTATCTTTATGCATTTATTTGATATACGAGTACTATAATTTGATTTCAAAACTTACCAAAGTTGTGATAAGATTATTATTTCTGATGGAGCTAATTTATTTACGCAAAGAATGATGTTACTATATCTTAGAAGCTGTGAAGAAATTACCTTTTGAATTAATTATATTTTCTTCAATCATCAATATATGTGCAAAAGCTATAACTAGGATAAACTTTGTTTATATAAACCTAATTGAAATTTTTGTTGAAGAAATATTCTTCCATGATTTCGTTCAGTAGCATGATTTTTATGGTATCATATATTTCAAACATATTATAGTATGATCATTGGTTACGTTACATTTTAGTATTGGAGTTTCCATTTTATAAATATATCTATGCTTGAAATTTGGAGATGCCCACCACTATTTATTATAATAAGTCTCGTTTTCTAATTTTATTAAAAGAACTTAGTTCAATGAGATTTTTGTTTGCTGACATCGTGATATTTTGTAATCACATGGATACTTGTAGTGTGAATTCACCAATATCCCATTTATATTTTAAAAATTATTTTAATCTATTTTGGATGATGAAAAAAATTATTATTTGCCAAGTTTGAGGATAAATTAAGAATTACCTTCCAATAATTGTGTAGAGTATATGTTACCTACCTTTTGAGAAGGTGGGAGAATTATTGATGTTCCTGCCATTTGAGATGGTGGTAGGGTTAAAGACTATTAGGTGAAGGTATGATAATCATTTATTTGAGAACTTGATGATCATCTTGTTATATTTTCTAGTTTGTTTGTGACTCCATGTTGACTGTGAATTTCGTGATCCGATGCTTGAGCAATTATGTTACTTTTGAATTTTACTATATGTTTTGATTAATAGATTTGATTAATTATCTCTTATATTTGTTTTGTTAGCTATTTTTACTTAAGAGAAATTAAGATAAGATTTTCCATAAAAGTCTTATGGCTGATCAAAAACCAAAGGGGAAGTAAGGAATCTTCTACTGAATTAAATCTCATTTTATTTTTGTTTGCTAATGCTTTAGAGCAGGATGAATCGGATAACTACGATGATGCCGAGAATTGAGTTGCTCAGTTCAAAGGAGGATTAATAGTTTATTCTGTTACATATATTAGTGGTGCAAGACTTCGAATATTTGTAGTTGTGTGTAATTTAAAGGTATCTTTTAGTAAGTTGAATTATCTAATGATAGTCTCTTTGAGTGTGTGTTTTTAGACATTTAAGTTGAATTCGTGGTGCAGTTATTTGATGTTATGTGCATGTATAAATTTTAAGAAGGATGTCTCTCTTTATAAATATTACGTTCGTTTTATATTTTTGTTTTAGTAATTATTAAATTAAGCTAGCTCCATCTTTACGTAGTTAAAAGAAATAGACTACTAGTAATAGCTATCTTTTAAGATCAATAGGTTGAAATAAGAGTGTTACACATATCGTATCATTATACTAATAAGAAAAGAAGGCTTTGAATGACCTTCTTCCTTCCCATGCTGCCACATGATCATTCTTCCATTTTTTTCTCCTTTTCTTTTGGCTTTTGTTTGGGTGAGACCACCCAAAAGTGATAATCATACTAATAAGAAAAGAAGGACTTGAATGGCCTTCTTCCTTCCCATGCTACCACATGGTCATTCTTCCATTTTTTCTCCTTTCCTTTTGGCTTTTGTTTGGGTGAGACCCACCCACATGGTCATTCTTCCATTCTTCCATTTATGGAGAAACTATGATTTTTTGTTCAATAGAATGTTTTTTGGGTGAAAGAGCACACAACAAAAGTTTATAATCTCTAATGATTTCTTCTACCCTCAGTTCATAGTTCTCACTGCTAGATGACTGCAACTAAGAGTATCTGCAGTCGAGATGTCATTATCCAACTTCTCTTTTGAGGAATAATAATATTTTTATACCATAATACATGTATATGGGTATGAATTACTTTTTAATAAATAATTATTTTTTTTTCTAAACCACAAGTTTTAGAATATATACAAATTATTATTTTATTTTTTATATCAATATAAATTTAAAATAAAATCATTGAACCAAGACTGCATATGGGTAAAATTATGTGACAAATTTTAAAAAAAATATTTGTTGTACTTATTAAAGTTAATCAACTCTATTATTTCATTTATTTGTCTTCAATGATAAGTTAATAAACTCTATACTTGCCTACTAAGCTTATGTACTTTTAATAGTTTGTGAAGATTTGATTTATTAATGGTTGTTAAGTTTGAATAATAGCATACTTTTCTAATTAAAATTTAGAGATTAAATTAATTAATGATTGTAAAACTTTTGGAATAACTTTTTTTTTATAATTTCAAAGACCAAATTTATTATTAGAAATTATAATTTTGGGTATGTTAAATTGACGTGTTACTTTTTATTTTTAATAATTTTGAAAATGAATACTTAAATGAACATGTGTTGAATTAATTCTCTATTATAAACCTAAAGTAAGAAAGTTTTGTGAAATAATTCGTTGTTTAATTATTTCATCTTATTGGCACTTGGTGCCACTGGTGGACCTAGGTTCAATTCAGAGGTGCAGTTGCACCCCTTAATTAAAAAAATTTACCAATAATATTGTGAATTTTAAAATTTTGCAACCTTTTAACTTATATTTTTGAACCTCCTAAACTTAAATTTTTATATTTAATTTCTTAATTTTTTAATTTTATATTTACTATATCAGTAAATATTGATTAAGATCCATTCAAAATTCATTTAAAAATATCAATTTTTAAATTTTTTATTTTTTCTTTACTTTTTTAAAAAAGAATTATTTTTATTTAAGTATTACACCCCTAGCTTGGGGTCCTAGGTCTGCCACTTCTTGATGCTATGAATGAAATTAGTAAACAAAACCAGGAAAGAAAGATATAGATTCACTTGCCTATAACCAATGTAATTTATTATATTAAATTTATTAATTTGTGCTATTGTATATTTATTGTAAAATATGAACACAAAATCACAAACACGTTAACAACAAACAAAAGAATTTTCATTTCAAAATTTAAAATCAATATCATTGTTCACATGTTATTTTGTCTGCTTGTATCTATTTTTTTTGTTTGTATTTTTTGAATGATGTACATTAATTTATTGATGATATATATACATATATGTGTAATACAATTTCAATATTAAAAAAAAATTATTAAATAATGTGAAATCTTTTAATATATGCTATTGTTCTGTTTGAAGAACAATGACTCAAGTTACAAATACGTAAACAATAAGCTAAATAAGCCGTGCAAACACACGGGTCCCATTTTAGTTTTTAGTAATATAGACCCATGCATGAAATTTTTACACAAAAAGAATTCTCCCACATATTTCCCCCCGTAATATGATCTATAGCTAGCAAGTTTTTGATAAAAACTTGTATTTCAGAATTTGTATTAGGTGATACTTGTAGTTTAGGGATTGTTTGACATGAGAAATATTTTTTAAATTTTTGAGAATGTTATTATATTGATTTTAAAAAATTAATTATAGAGTATATTACAATTTTATCTTTAAAAAATGTAATTTATTATGTTTAGAACTAATAATATTAGTAATAGGTTGTTTTAATAAATAAGAGTAGAATTTAAAAAATTAATTCATACACTTATATTTTGTGTAAATGTTTATAATACAAAACATGAAATTGCTCTATATGCTTATATATTTTGAAAAGGGAGAGTATTGGCCACCAATTTTCACACCCCTTTCTTGATCCATTCACCCCCTCTCTTTTTTTCGGATGGATATACTTTTCTGATGAACCGCATCCGAAAATTTCTAATGAATCTCATCCGAAAAATATATCTTAATTTTGGATGAGCTTCATCTGAAAATATTTCTGATGAAGGTCCTCCGAAAAAATAAATTAATTTCGAATGAAGCTCATCTGAAAGTATGTGTTAATTTTCGGATGAAGCTAATCTGAAAATTAACACATACTTTCGGATGAGCTTCATCTGAAATTAATTTTGAATCAGGTTTATCCATATAAATTATGTCTTTCAATAGAATATTTATTTTTTTCGAATAAGCTTCATCCAAAAATTTTCGAATGAGGCTTAGTCGAAGGGTATAACCGTCAGAAAAAAAGAAGAATATATCAAGAAGGGGTTGTAAAAATTGGGCTCCGAGAGTACTTCATGAGAAAACAATCACGAGTAAAGAAGGATGAGATTAGCACCATCTTTATTGGAAGTGGCACCATCCTTTTTATAGGTAAGAATCATAAATTTATATACTAAAAAGGATGGTGCCACTCCTAATAAAGATGGTGCTAATCCCATCCACCACCAGTAAATTACAAAAATGGAATAGGCCTGAAACATAGGGCTAATGGCATATCTGAATTCTGACCCAAAAACTTATTGGGCTTGTATTCGGATCAAACCGGGTCACAAAAACATATGCAATGAGATGTTGACCAAAAAAAAAACATTTTGAGACACGTGAGATACCGTTAACTATCTTAGGTTACCGATCGAACGGACAGCATCCAAAATGAGTAGGGTTTCAATATCCAACGGCAGAGAACGCGCCTACCTCCAAACCTTTAAAAGCCCAAAAACCCCAACGTTTTCCTCCCTCTTTCGCCTCCTGCTTGCGCTGCAATTCGCTGCCATCGAAGCAGGAGAAAGCATCTTAACCTAACGCCAACGAACCAAACGAAGCGCACCGTTTCATTCTTCTCCGCCATGCCGTCGCTTCTTCCCCTCTCCAACGACGCCGTTCAGAGCGAGAACACTAAAGACAAGACGAAGAAGAAGGATAAGAAGAACCAGGTCGCAAACGACGCCGTTTCGGAGATGGAAGCGCCGAGTTTGAAGACCAAGAGCAAGAAGCGTAAGAAGAGTTCGGATGATGAGGAACAGAGAAGTGAAACTAGCTCGGAGCTCGTGGAGCCTACCGACGAGGGTTTGAGAGTGGAGGAGAAGAAGAGTAAGAAGAAGAAGAAGGCGAAGCTTGAGGAAGAAGAAGAAGATGTTGTGAAGAAGGAAGATCCGAATGCGACTTCCAATTTTAGGATATCGGAACCGTTGAGGTTGAAATTGAAGGAGAAAGGGATCGAATCGCTGTTCCCCATTCAGGCCATGACCTTCAATACCATCCTTGATGGTTCCGATTTGGTTGGTCGCGCTCGCACCGGTCAGGTCTGTTACTATATCCTCACCGAAGTTATTTGCTATTTTCTTTGAGAAATAGATTCAATAATCACCAAAGTTAATTCAAAGAATCATAACATATTTTTTCAAAATATCAGCGAGGGTTGAATATTCATAGGTATTATTCCCTCTGGTTATAATGAAAGTTCGATGATTATTTGTGTTTGAAAGGTTTAATTCAGTTTTCTGCCATGTTAGGATAAGAACATATGTTTTTTCAGCTTGTTTAGGGCTATCATGCTAGTGCTTTAAGCTCTTTTGTTTTGTACTAGTGTTGATTTCTGCATTGATTTCCGAGTTAATTAACGCTAAAGTGTGTGCTGTTGTAGCAGTCTGGAGTGAGTGTGACCTAGGTGATTGTATGTTACAGTTACTACATTAGAAGTTTTTGGTTAATGAAATGTGGTCGTGGAGTATTCATAATTTAAAGAAAAGTGAAATTATTTTGCTTTTGACTGGTATCTGGACTTATATTTTGTATTTTATATCTATCTTTTGCCTTCTTTGGGAAAATGCAGGGTAAAACACTGGCTTTTGTGTTACCCATATTAGAGTCTTTAACAAATGGTCCTGGCAAAACAGCGAGAAAGTCTGGCTATGGGAGGTCTCCGAGTGTCCTTGTGCTTTTACCTACTAGGGAATTGGCTTGTCAGGTATAATGCACGTGCGCTTCTTTTGTGGAGTATTTAAGTTTATCATTTTATTTATGTCTGCTTTTATGCTTTGGTATGCTATATATTAGGTGCATGCTGATTTTGAAGTTTATGGTTCGGCAATGGGATTGACTTCCTGCTGCTTATATGGTGGAGCTCCATATAATGCTCAAGAGATTAAGCTCAGGAGAGGTGTCGATATTGTTATTGGAACACCAGGTCGCATAAAGGTAGTTATTTGAATATTTTACATTAGTTGCATGTTGAATTTTTAAGATTTTTCTCAATATGATTGTTAATCAGTATAATGACATATTCAAATTTTAGAAGGTTCTCTTCGTGTATTCATGATTATTTTTTATTTCTTATAGGATCATTTAGAGAGGCAAAACATTGACTTGAGCACACTAAGGTTCCGTGTCCTTGATGAAGCAGATGAGATGCTAAGGATGGGTTTTGTTGAAGATGTTGAACTCATTCTAGGTATGTAGCTTTGTATTTTCACTAAATGTTAATTTTTCCTGTACTATGTGTCTGAGGTCTACTGTAGCTTCTTTTTTGATGTTTTTTGCCAGTTACTGTTGGAGCTATTCCATGAATGGTTTGAATTACTCATCATTTTGTCTAAATACATGCTTGTGGATGGGGTTATAGTTTGTTTGCTGTTGTGTGGTAGTGTTACGTTTATCGCCGCTATGTCATTTTTTTGCCCCATATCTTTTCTGGTTCTGATAACTTGGAGCAAAATTGCCATTTGATTATTTTTATAAATTCTAGCTAACTTTCTTTGAAATTTGGATGTTTTCTAACCCGTAATACTTTGTACTTAGATCACTCAGGGTTATGTTTTAATAATGTCTTCTCATCTGATTTTGCAGGTAAGGTTGAAGATGTTAACAAAGTCCAGACACTACTTTTCAGTGCTACTTTGCCTGATTGGGTTAAGCATGTATGTTTCTTTGTGATAATTTCTTGTTCTAAATCTAATGTTTCTGTTGATTTGGTGTTTAGGTTTATTGTAGTTAATCGAACAATTTTTTGGTTTCTAGATTTCTGCAAAATTTCTGAAACGAGATAAAAAAACTGCTGATCTTGTTGGGAATGAGAAAATGAAGGCTAGCACCAGTGTTAGGCACATTATTCTTCCATGTCATAATTCTGCCAGGTCCCAGCTTATCCCTGATGTTATTCGCTGTTATAGCAGGTATTTTGTTATCAGATTTGTAATTTGAATGATTTCCAATTGAAAATGTGAAGTGTTTGAGATCATTTGTTTATCATGTGGTTTTGTTTCAGTGGTGGTCGAACAATTATATTTACTGAGAAAAAGGAGTCTGCTTCTGAGCTGGCTGGGTTGTTGCCTGGGGCAAGGCCTCTCCATGGTGACATACCTCAATCACAACGCGAGGTGAGCTTTATGCGACTCTTGGTTTTATTATCGGTCATTGAATTTTTTCATTTATTGGATGTTGGCCTGCTGATCTGTCTTGAAATTTTGATATCCTCTTGCTCCAATAAGTCTGCTCTTTGAATTTTCTTGGAATTGTTCTGTATAGGTGATGTATTGCTGTTTGTTTTCTCCTAATTCTTTCCTGTCCCTTGCAGGTTACACTGTCAGGTTTTAGGTCTGGGAAATTCAAGACGTTGGTTGCTACAAATGTTGCAGCTAGAGGTCTGGATATTAATGATGTTCAGTTGATTATTCAGGTACTCTTAATCATATATATTTTTTTGGTATATTCACAAGTTTAGAATAGCATTCTTCGTATGCATTTTGATCTGATGCGCTGAGTTCTTTTGGATCTAGTGTGAGCCTCCACGGGATGTAGAAGCATATATCCATCGATCTGGGCGTACAGGAAGAGCTGGTATTTTTTGATTTTTGCTATTTTTTTGTAATGGGTTGTGCCATTTGTTTTGTTTTTTTTCAGGTTATAACTTAGGTTTTGTTTTTTTTTTCAGGAAATACTGGTGTTGCTGTAATGCTTTATGATCCCAGAAAGTCAAACATATCTAAAATAGAAAGAGAAGCGGGCATCAAATTTGAACACATATCTGCTCCTCAGCCTGATGATATTGCCAAAGCTGTTGGTGGAGAAGCCGCTGAAATGATTACCCAGGTTTCTGATAGGTATGTTTCCAGTTATTTGGTAATTGTCTTTAACAGTTATTCACCATTAATACTCGTCATAAATGTCATAAATGCAGTGTTATTCCTGCATTCAAGTCTGCTGCTGAGGACCTTTTGAACAACTCTAGTTTATCTGCTGTTGAATTACTAGCAAAAGCTCTTGCCAAAGCTGCTGTGAGTCAAATGTTCTTGCAGATTTCTCCTTTAGTTTTCCTTAGAGCTTTGATTTTGCAGTGTACCAAATTCTGTTTTCAATTATTTTTTGATCTGAGAAAGTATTATGTTATTTGTAGGGTTTTACGGAGGTGAAGAACAGATCACTTCTGTCTTCTCTAGAGGGTTATGTTACATTACATTTTGATGTTGGAAGACCTATCTACAGCCCAGGGTGAGAACTTCAAAATAAATTAGGAGCTCCTTTCTTCATATGATCTATGAACTTCATCTGTTTAGGTTAACCTTTCTAGTAGCTTCTTGAAAGAGCTTCTGGAAATTGAGAGTCCTTTTATACTTGGAGACGGTTTGTTTGATACTTTATTTTAAAAGAAAAGTGCTTTTTTAGTTAAAATTTTAATAATTATGCTATAATTTCAAAATACAGAAAACAAATAAAACTGTTCAGTTTTTTTTTTAAATACTAAAAATAGTAGCTTTTGAATAAAAAGTTTTATAAAAATCTGTATCACCCAATAACATAATGTTAAGCTTAAATAAAATTGCTATCAAGGCCCATTTGTTTGTTTTAAAAAATTAATCACATATTGCTAATTTTAGGCCCATCTTTTGGAATTTGAATTTCTTTTAAAAAAATCGACTGTTTTTTTTGGAACAAATATTATAGTTTTAATTGAAGTGTTTTTCTTTAGTTTCTTTTAAGTATTAACTAGTGGACCCTTAACGCACATGATTTTTCAAGTTTTCAGCAGTATTTTTCAAGTTTATTTTAGTTCTCATAATTAGTATGGCTGTATTTGACATGCTTTTATGGGTGGGCTGTTCTCAGCTTTGTTCTTGGATTCCTGAAGAGATTCTTGCCGGAGGAGAAAGTTGAGGCAGTGCAGGGTATTACTTTCACTGCAGATGGAAATGGTGCTGTGTTTGATGTACCCGCCATAGATGTAGATATGTTTCTTACTGGTAAAATTTTACCTCATTGTTGAATTAGTCTGTTGATATGTTTCTGTTTTATTTGTTTTCTTTCGTGCCTTTCCGTCTCGTTATTCTGTATAAAATCTTTAAACCTCCATAGCTATCTTTGAAGATGGTAATTATTACTTGCATTTGCGTCATTGCTGTCTTTCAAGCTACTGTCGCTAGAAACTGGTTGAAATTAGCATATAACATATATTATAAATTCTAAGTATAGCTTTTATCCTTGTCATATTTTTCAATTCAACCATTTTTTTCCTTCAGGTGTACAGAAGGCTGGTAATGTAGACCTAAGGGTGGTAAAAACACTACCACCTTTGCAAGAAAGAGAACAATCAAGAGGCGGTAGATTTGGTGGTGGCCGAGGATTTAATGATAGAAGCGGTGGGAGTAGGTTTTCTGGCGGAAGAGGTGGCAGGAATGGTGGATTTTCCAGTCAGAATAATAGGTTTTCAGGTGGTTTTAAATCCGGGAGAGGTAACCACGGAGGAAAGAGATGGTAAAGGAGCAGTTTTCTTTGCTCAGCTTTGTGTAATCA
This sequence comes from Cyamopsis tetragonoloba, assembly GCA_037177725.1. Taxonomy (NCBI): domain Eukaryota; kingdom Viridiplantae; phylum Streptophyta; class Magnoliopsida; order Fabales; family Fabaceae; genus Cyamopsis; species Cyamopsis tetragonoloba. Next base: position 14,900,617 of record CM074121.1, on the reverse strand, counting down.
CCATAACTGCATGAGGATGATGTACACTGGAGGACTATTGTAGTGACTAAAGGTATTTTTGAAGTTGGCCCTTATGGTGTAAAGGAGAAATGATGTTGATGGGGTTCACTGGGCTCTCATAACTCTCCACCAATATAATGTAATTTTTTCTTTTTACTTGAACTTTTACCGTGTTATTGTCAAACATTGCCCCGCCTCAATTTTGTGTCGGTCGTCTGAAGCCATCTGCGGGTGTAATTTTGTCTTCTATAATTTATTTATATTTACGGTTATCCCTTTTATCTCAATTTCGATAGGAAACTCTTAAGATAAGAAATAGGTTTCTATCTTCTAAGTGTAAGATTTGCAGTGATAATGAAAAAATATGTTTTCATTTGTTTATTTTTCACTCTTTACATGCTAGTCATAATTGTTTTACCATGATCGTCAGTTCTTGCTAAATTCTTTTAACCCTTTTATAATTAACAATGCTTTCATACCTGACTCGACTATTTTTATGGTAGAAGACTACCATCATTTTGATTTATCAAGATTGGTTCTGTTAGCGTTGTCATAAGTCGATTACTTATTAATGAAATTGCAAGATTGTTAGTTGTTACCTCCTTTTTGGCTCATTTAATTTTGAAACCCATTAGGAACCCATTTATGCATAGTAAGAAGTGTAAGTGTTGGGAAATAAGGGAAAGGTTCTCGATGAAATTAGAGTAGAAACTTTTTAACTTAATAATGTCAGGATCGGAGAAATTTATTAATAAATTAATAATTATTAATTACATACTGTACATACGAAACAAAAAAGACAAAAAAGGCAAATTAATCTATGCCTCTTAGAATTATGTTGCAGTGAAGATATTAGAAGGTTTTACTGCAAAATATTGAAAGGTTATGAGGTGGGACAATCTAATGAACTACCTAGGTATGAGAACAATGCAAACGGTGAAGATGATATGGCGTCCAACACTATTTATGATTTTCTTGGGATCGAAAATTTTAAAGGGATCTCCCGAAAAATTATTATCTTATTATTTTATCGAGTTTTTCAATTTTTTACATTGACTCAAGTCGGGACTGGACAAATTTATTATTTTAAAGAGTTTATCAATTTACCAAGTATTAATTTAAAGAGTTTTTACCGTAGATATTAGTTTTTATGTTTGTCATTAGAAGCTTGGAGACAGATGATGTTCTTGGTTAATCGAGTACTAAAAATTGCTGACTTGCTATGAAATAGATACATACTTGTATCAAGGACCATGCTGATGCGGCAATAACTATTTTGCATGGCCACTTGTGTGAATTGTACCAATTTTTCTTGGTCAGGCAGGGGGGATTTTGTGAGGTAAGGTTCGAACCTTCATGAAGCATGTGTCTCACAGCTCTACCACTCGCTATTTATATGGGGATTTACTGAAAAACTCTCATTATTATGAGAGAGAAAAAAATATAAATATGAAAATAAAGAAGCATTTCAACCCTATTTCAAAAGAAAGTTCGTAAGGAAGAAAAAGAAGAGAGGACTAGCCAAATTAGCTAATATATGACTAAAGATTTGCATTTAACCGCTTTCAAGACTAGTATTTTATTGGATCTAATAATCCAGTAGTTGAGAAACATCCTTGATGACAAGATGTGATTATTAACCACAATATGAGGTCAACAAAAAAACACAATATAACCATCTTGACCACTCCACTACAATTTAGGCTGATAATTGAATCTCCCAAGCTCTTTTCCCCCTAATTAGTCGCACATAGACTACGACACAACGCTAAAGAGGGTAAATCTAAAGTGTATTGTTGACTTTTTTTTTTTAATAATAAATTAATAACTATGAAGTCTCTTGTGTACCGGTACACAACTTTTCACTTGTGCACCATAAGTGAAACTAAAAAATATAACTTAAGTTCCAAGCAAATATGTGGTGATAAGTGTATAGTGCAAAAAGTTGCTTCAACGTTGTAAGCTATAAATGTTACGCAGAATAAAATTTGTTTGAAATGTGTCTATTGGACACAACCAATGAAATTGTAGTATTAATATTATTATTAAAATAATAATTTTGCTAACCATTGCCCTTAGGCAATGAAAACTACTTATAAATAAAAATTTTGTACTAAAAAATGTAGTATTGAATTATACAAGTACATTTTCATTTATTGTAACTTTTATTAAAATAGTTGCTTATCCATTGCCTTTAGGGCAATGGCAATGGTTAACAAAACCCTTAGAATAGTAAGGTTTTTTTTAACCTGTGCAATATTGCACAGGTTAAGAAACTAGAAGTAGAAAAAAGTTATTGGAAAAATTAAAAAGTTAATATGATTGAGTTTGACAAGCAATTAATGTTGTTTTTTATTTCTACTTATCATTTCTTAACCTATACAATATTGCACAAATTAAAAAAATTCAAATAATAATAGCACAAATTATAAAATTCATATTATTATTATTATTTTATTATCACATTAAATTTTAATTGGTTGTGTTTATAAACACATGTGTCCATACAAGTCTATCTCTTGATACACATATGTCACTCTATCCCTCGGTTTAGTGCTTGATTAATTAAATTTTTCCACCCAAAATTAATTCTTTTTCATAATTTGTCACCTCAAAAATTAATTTTTCATAAAATTCCTCTAAAACTATTTTCACTTGCACGTTAATGGTCCAATTTTGATCAGGTTCTAATGTTGACGCCTTCTGAATTTTTGAGCCATGACAATGACGATGACTCATTGAGAATATGTTATTTTTTCGGTTTTTCCTTTCTTTTTATATCCTCCTAAAATATTTTTTAAATATCTTTTTAATTATGGAGTTTATTAAGTACAGCCATTTATTTTTAGGAGGAGTGCGTTAGCAAGCTACACCTTTTGGGTGTATTTTAAAAAATCTAGTTATAACTTGCTAATGCACTCTTTCTATAAAACAAATGGGTGTATGTTAGCAAACTCCTATAGGTCTTGCTAACGTACACCCACTTATTTTATAAAAGGAGTGCATTAGCAAGTTACACCATGTGGATGTATTTTAAAATTTCAAGTGATAATTTGCTAACACACTCCTTCTAAAAAGCAAGTAGGTATATGTTAACAAATTCCTAAAAAATATATTTTATAATTTTAAAATAAAAATATTTAATTTTCTCTTTCAATACATATTTTAAAAAAAATTAAAAAAATATTTAAGAATATAAATCATTATTCTTCCTCAAGTAAACCATTTTGTTTTTTGATCTCGTCACGTGTGTGCGTCTCTCTATCTAGATTCTTCCCGTTCTTAACGGTGCAATGTTCTCCCCTCTTCCCAAACCTTCCATGTCTTCCCACTATCGTTCTCCCATCTTTCAGCCATCGATTCATCGCTAACCTGAACTTCGCACCCTTTCAAACTTCCAATTTCCCCAATTTTCTCGATCATGGGGTGGTACAGAAGGGGAAAGCTAGCTCTTGATGGTTTCCGCAGCTTCGCTTCTAGGGTTTCGCCCCAAAATCAAAATTTTCAGCGTGGTTCGAAGATTTGCCAATCCGGATATTTCAATTCAGGTTCAAAAGGAGTCAATTTTAATGGTTTCTCGTCGTTTTCTTCGATTCCTCAGAGAATAAGCACAAGACGTGTTCTGGTTAACACTAACAGGAACTTTCGCAATCCGTTTCTTTCTGGAGCTAAGAGATTTTACTATGTGGATCCTTACAATGTACACCATTTCAGACCTAGAGGTCCAAGGCGTTGGTTTCAGAATCCAAGACACGTTTTCATTGTTGTGGTAGTAGGTACAGGGATTTTCATTACTGTATATTTTGGAAATTTAGAAACAGTTCCTTACACTAAGAGAACCCATTTGATTCTGTTATCCAATGACATGGAGAAGAAGATTGGGGAGAATGAGTTCAAACAAATAATGGCAGCTTGTAAGGGGAAGATACTGCCTCCTTTACACCCAGAAAGTGTGAGGGTGAGAATGATTTCTAAGGATATTATTGATGCATTGCAAAGAGGGTTGAGCAAGGAACAAGTGTGGAGTGATTTGGAGTATGCTTCTGAGCATGCAATGGCGGTTGAAGGAGACGGGAAGGAGGCGATGAATGCGTTGGCAGGAGAGAACATGGAAGGGAGGTGGCATAAGGAGGATGAAATCCTTGATGATAAGTGGGTTCAGAAGAGCAGGAAGAAGGGTCTGGATAGAGGGTCAAAACCTGCTACATCACATTTGGAAGGGTTGAATTGGGAGGTTTTGGTGGTGAATGAGCCTGTTGTTAATGCCTTTTGCTTGCCTGGTGGGAAGATTGTTGTGTTCACTGGTTTGCTTGAGAATTTTAGAACTGATGCTGAGATTGCTACAGTTATTGGACATGAGGTATGCATCTAAAAATAAACTTCAATTACTAAAACGTCCTTCATCATATGTATTGCAATTTGCCAAATAGTATTCTCTCTAATTTGAAATTAAATTAGTTCATTAAATGAATGGTACATTAGGAATGATAGGCATTCAGTAGGACAAAAGTAGTTAAAAGTTGCCTATTTTTCGGATCAATATTAGAGTTTTGCCTTTGTTTTTTACTTTGTGCTTTAACTTTATACAGTCTTACAAGTTCATCTACTCTATTAATTTCATTTGTTATGTGTTTAACCATACTTTTCTAGCATAAGTAAAATTTAAATGAAGTTAGACCACTAAACTATTAGCTTTGCTGCTAATTTATTAGGTTGGGCATGCCGTGGCTCGGCACCATGCTGAGAAGATTACTAAGAGTTTGTGGTTTACTATTATACAGTTGTTACTTTATCAAGTTGCAACACCTGATATTGTCAATGTAATGTCATCCCTTTTCTTACACCTACCTTTTTCCAGGAGGTATGCTTTGTTAATTTGTCATTATCTCTGTCTGACCATTGACTTTCTGCGCGGTTAGTTAATTGTAGTAGATTTATTTCTTAGAAACATGATGTTTGTCTTGACATGTTGAACTGTTTGAGCTGTAAAGAATGCTGCTGTTGCTTACTTCCTTTTGACAGATGAGTTGTTTTTTTCCTGTCCTTAAGAGTTTAGACTAATTGGAACCAGTTGGATCTTTAGGGTTTCGAATTGTCCATTACTTTTCAATGACTTGGCAGAGATTCTGTTGCTATGCAACACAAGAAAAACTGGAACAAATCCTATTATAATTAACTGTTGGAGTCTATATATAATTTGCATACATACTATCTGTATTACTGTGATCCTGTAAATTCAATATATACCTTTAATTCTGGAAGTTTGGTTTTTGTACTGTGGTAAGATGATGATTCTGGTTGATGGATAGATGTTAAATGGCACAGTTGATTTTAGGTGTAGTTGCCCTTGTACAAGCATTGATTATCCTTTCTGTTGACCTGGCTAATTACAAATTTACAATAGATTAGGAAGCCATAAATTTCATGAATAATCTGCATGAGATTTGTGCAAGTGTCATGAGATAATCCACATGATTGAGATGTTTTTCAGATGCTTCAAGGTCCATTGAAAAAAGAGTGTCTACTATGCTTCCTTTCATATAGGTTTTAGAAAGAAAACCTAATAGATCTATTGCTTAGCAGTTAACCTCTACATGAATTAATTCACAAATGAATGTGATGTCAATTAGTAACACATAAGAGGGTGAGTGGTGTTAGTAAAAAAAAGGGGTCGTTGCATCGTGGTAAATGACCACCGCCTTGAAAGCAAATATTGCCGGTAGACCTCTAGTGCAACCCATAGCTTGAGACAGTAGAGCCTTTCGCAAACTATGCCTAGGATAGTTAAAGAAGATAATTGAAGGAAGAGAATAGTTTTTTGGTGTGATTTCTCAAAGGGCTTTGCTGCCTATTGATAGATCTAAGAGAGTAGAGGTTGGTAACAAATTGACGCGATCCTCAAACTGAAAGATAGAGCGTACACGCATAAGACTTGGCAACTGAATGAGGCGTGAAAACTTCAAATGTAACTGAATGAATTTCTAGAGATAAAAGCTCAATGTATCAAGACACAGTTGAACAATTATTCATGGTCCAAGCTGTTGAGATAAAGCCAAGAAATAAGCTACCAACCTTTGACTATTCTTTGTTGAACAAAGACATGGAAATATTATTCAATAAATTACAAGGGCTGAGTATTTAACTCTAAAAAAAATAAACTCGTGGACCACGTACAATTAACAAAATTCCATAATTATTTGCATGGAAATGTTATTTGTATGACATTACCTACAAGTGGCGTTGAAAGGCGACACCCATGCTGCCACCAGGTACACCTATTTGTACAAGAGGATGAGTTACATGCAACAGACGAGGAAATATGAGATAGAGTGAACGGTAGGACTGGGTACACGGACGGCCCGCCCTGCCCAGGTCCGCGAACTTAACGGGCAATCCACCTAAGCTTGTGTATTCCTGCGGACAGCCGCACAAATATTTTTTTTACAGATTTTTTTTTGGCGTTACACTATATGACGATGGTAGAAGGAAAATAGGTAGAGGAATCGCTTCCCATTCTTTGAACTAAATGAAAATGCAAAGTAAACAGGCTGTTATCTTTTCCATTGTTTTTCTTCCAATTTTTTGTTTGTCGATTTCTTTTCAAATAGCTCTCTTTCTTGATTGAACCTTTTGCAAATGATATTATCTGATCTCTAGAATTTTTTTTTAAGACGGTTTGTGGTTGGTTTGTATCTCAGAGTTACAGAGTATCAAGGAAAAAAACACGAATAAGGAGTTGGTCGTTTTACCTTAGGCACAAACATAAAATACTGACATCTGCTATGATCCTATCTGTCTGCCAATGTTGCCTCTTCCATTGAAATTTATACTCGTATGATCGTGTTCAAGTGTACGCGTGCTTGTTCTTGTTTGATTTTTATGTTGGCATAGAAGATTATTTATAACTATAAGCATGTATTTTTGGTTACAAATTATAGCAACTTAACCCAATTGATTCACAATTTTCAGGATGGAGATTGAAGCCGATTACATTGGTTTGCTGTTAATTGCATCAGCTGGATATGATCCAAGAGTAGCACCAAGAGTGTATGAGAAGTTAGGAAAAGTGACCGGAGATTCTGCCCTAAGGGATTATCTCTCTAGTCATCCATCTGGTAAAAAGAGAGCCGAATTGTTGGCGCGAGCTCAAATAATGGAAGAAGCACTTACCATATATAGGGATGTAAGATCTGGACGTGGGGTTGAAGGATTTCTTTAGGATTGCACAACCACCCATACAAAGTTTGGAAGTATGAAAAGGAGCATTTTTGTTTTTAAAAAAAAAATGATTTTGGCTTTAATTGTAATTAGATTCTGTATTAATTTGTGTTCATTTGGTGCAAATTTGGAATGCCCTTTGCATTTACGATGATGTTAAAGGGCTTTGTGATTTTTGTGCTTTCATGGAATAATGTTCTGATGTGTTCTAAAATGACTTTCCACTAACAAAATTGAAAGATGAAGAAGTATAACTTGTTAATGATAAGTTGTTGAACTTTTCATGTAAGAGCTGGAATTATGATTTATGTTCACTGTATCTATATTTCATTTCATATAATAATAATTGAGGCCGTTTTTCGATAGCAATTTAAGAAGAAAGAAATCTAAGTGGATACAATATTTGCATGAAGATAATGGAATTTTACAATGTTATTTGTGTTTCTTTATCGCCAAATGTAGGCAATTATTGCATGAAGATAATGGTATTCTTGCATGAAGGAAGAATAAATTTTAGCTATCGATTAGAAAATAAGTTTCATTTTATTAAGTGATAATTATATTAACATCGACTGAGATTTTCGTTTATTACACTTACTTTCTTATAAAAAGATAAGTGTAATGAATTTCAAACCTTAGGGGACTAAATGTAATGTTTCGAGAGGTAACTGTAATGGAATTTCAAATTTTAGAGGTGTTTGTGTAATTTCAAAAACTAGAAAGATAAATGTAATAAGTGCAAACTTGAGGGAAGATTGGTGTAATTATCTTTTTATTAATATATACAATGAGCTCTGCTAAAAATTTTTAAATCAAAGAATTTCATCTTCACTTAAGAATTTTAATTTTAGAGTGGAATAATTGATCGATAGATTAATGCCACTCATGAAGTTGTGCTAAACGTTGCCGAACTTGCGGTCTATTATTCTCACAAAATTGTCTTCTCAAACAAGATAATTTTGAATAAATCTCTAAATTAATCTTTAAAATTATAAGTGTCATACATTTTAGTTCCTTAAATTTTAAAAGTTTTAACTTAATATGTGATTTTGCAAAATTACGAGCCTTTGAGTCCCTTTGTTTTCGATATTAAACAATGTTAAAAAATCAAATAGAAAAGAATCAAAATAACTGTTATTTTGTGAAATTAAAGACTAATTTTAAGTTTTCAAAATCTCAATAACTAAATGAATTGACCTTTGCGGTATTGAAAACTAATTTAAAGGTAATTTAGATATTTTCACATGAACTAATAAGTAGAGGAATAAAGATAAAAAAAAATAAAGAGAAAATATTGATATAATATATATGTTGGATTAAAAAAATGAGAAAAGAGAGAAATATTATTTTTGTCTTTTTTGAAAATACTCATATTACTAAAAGTTGAAAAAGAGTAATGCTATAACTTTTTAAAAATTTCTCTTACTCATCTTCCTATTATCATATAAGGTATTGAACTAAATGCACTTTTAATCTTGAAACTATAAAAAGTATCAATTTTTTTAATGAATAAGTAAGAGAATTTGTAAGAACATAGAATAAGAGAATTTAGAATTACTCATTGAAAAATTCTCATCAATGTTTTAGTTGTGGAAAGATTAAGAACATCACATAATTGGGCATTAACCAAGGGGCTGATGCAATGCTAATTTAATGATATTTTTAACTTTCTAAAAACTAAAATGGTAACACTAAAATATGTTTAGAAAAAGAGAAAATTTAGCCCTTTTAATGCGAATGAGCTTAAAAAATGATAAAATAAATATATATCCATCATTTATTTATAATGAATCATAGTTAAAAGATATTGTAATTCAAATTAAGGTTAAATACCCCTTTGATCAATATAGTTGGAGTTTACGACTATGATATCATCTATTATTTATCAATCATGCATGCTAATCTACATCTACACTATATTAATCCCAAAAGAGTCGATAAACTGTTAACAGCTATCTCCCCCTATGTGGCTACTGAAGTGTAGGTAATTTTTTCTAACTTTTTTGATATTTTTTTATTAAATGGAGTTATGGTTCAGTTGATTTTAGAAGGTGAATATTTCTTTGTGTGGCATAGTACTTACATGTATAGGGAAAAATATTTTGATGAGATCTAATTATTATTAGTTACAGAATAAAAAAATAGGAAGGTGCATAGTTGAGTTGACTGTTATAAATTGTGTATTGAACCGAACTAATTTAAATATTATTTTGATCCAATCAAATTCAAACTAATGAATGACCCAAACCAATGAAACCAATATAAGTTGGATTGGATTGGTCCTGAATTTGGTTTGTCCTCACTCAACCCAAACCAGGAACCTAAAATTAAAATTAAGTCATTTTATTATTCAACCCACCAAGAATCATACTGTACACATACTTAGTTGGTCTTTGCTATCTCATTCTCTCACAAATAGGTAGCATATGTAAATATATGTAGCCTAACTTATGTTGATGGCATATGTTGGAACCCTATATTGTTTTACATTTTGTAGTACCAATAGTGATATTATGAGTTTATAAAATATTATTATTCCATCATGCACTTGCATGACGGATCTGGTCTCTTATCTGGTCTCCGACGCGGTGGTTGGATAATTCCGGCCACTCACCTGGCGGTGAGGAGTACCTGCAAGCACTCCGACAATCAAGTCAGTTATGTGTCACATGGAATAATTCTCAGATAATGAGTAATGATAAGCGTACCAAATTGAAGATAAATCACAGGTATTTATAGTGTAAACAGGGTCACCAAAGTCAAACATGTCACTGTCATACTTTCGTGAATTACGGCAATAGATACGAATCTGTAACGGTCTTCACGTGGGGGTGATGTCCCTTGAGCCTTAAGTCAGACGTCCATGTCGGGGGAGAACGACATGAAACTGACAGCTTAGGCCACTCACGTGAGACCTGCACGTATCCTTTCCGTGGATTAGGTCCATAACAATTATGTATCAAATTTGCCGTGCATGATTTATTTGCATTTATGTAGATAAAATCACTAAAGATTAGTATAGACAAGTAATACCATAAGCCATACATGCCTATATGCACTTTATTATAACTTTTTTAAGATATTTTCAAAAATAAAAATTCAAAATTTTGATTTATTAATCATCAACTCGAGACCCAACCCAACCCGAATCAAACTAAGTTGGGTTAGTTTTTAGTTTTTTTAAACAACTATCTAGACATTATTTTAAAATTTTTTGCTTTTGGGTATGCTAAATTTTTAAAACTTCCATGTTCATTAAGTACGCTTCATTGTTATCATCGTTATTTTCTTGAGTTCTCTTCTCTTAATTAAACTCTTACTATTATATATGGATGGATTAGTTTTTCAATGTCAACTAAAGAATATTTTTTGGTATATGGAAGAAAACTTTTATGCTTATGTTAGAATTAATAAAAAATATAAATATTAAACAATATGAAAGTAAAACGTGTCAAGAATTGATTTAACTATTATAAATGTTTGATTATGAAATTTTGATAAATAATTTTACAAGTCTATAAAGTTAAAAAATTAAAATAAAATAAAATAAATAAATCATGTTAAAATAGGCTTTATTTAACCAATAAAAGTCAGCTCATTGGTTGATGGGTGAAAGTCTAAATTTTGGTCGTGTTAAAAAATATAAATGAAAGAGGCAAAACTCATCCTTTTGATGATCTCTACGTTTGGAAAAGATTAATTAATATATGACAGTCAATTAGAGCACACTGTTGTTGCTCACAAAAATTAGGCATGGGTTTTAAATCTAGCCTAAGGATTCATCAAAACAAAAATCACATGATGCCCTAAAATTTTGATTTAAATACATTTTTTGTCCTTACATTTTATGCTGATTTAGGTTTTGGTCCATGTACCTTAAAAATCTTGGTTTTACTCCCTATATTCGCACGCTGTTAAGGTTGTAGTCCCGGAAGTTAGTTCCATCCTTAACTCTTTTTGTACAACCTTCGCGACACACATTTGGACTAACGTTGTCCAGTGCCACATACATTGTCTACGTGAAACCACATTGAACTCATTATTAAGAACCCTAATTTCCCAAATTTCCCCCGAATTTCTTACATTTGAAAACCCTAAATTTTCCAATTTCTTGAAGGTCTTCAATGGTGCAAATGAGCTGCAATGCTAGTGGAAACACATTGAACCAAAGTAACTAGAGATTGCGAGTGTGGAAGAGCAGTACGTTGCTACACTACAACTACACAGAAAGAGGATTGCTAGAAGAAAGTTTTGGAGATGCCCAAATTGAGAAAGATTATGTTGTTGGGCTAATGTATTTGGTAATGTAAATGTGAAAAAGTTTTAGGCTGGGATGTTGCTGGAGTTACCGGTGATATGTGGTGTTGTAAAATTCATTGTCATTGGCCTTAGATGATAGGAAATAAAGTAGCGTTTTGTTAAGATCCAATTGTGTGGAGCTATAATTGGCTTTAGTTTTTTCGCTGGTGCAATCTTGAAATTGGAAAGAAGGGTCAAGTTGTTCCTCCATTATTACAAAATTGGAGAAGCTAATAGCAAGGATAAAAAAGAGGTGGATTTTAAGATACACCATTTTAAAAGTGGTGTATCATATACCAGTAAGAAAATATGAATTACTGGCAATTTTAGATTAACTGTTAAGAACTTTTCATCTTCATTGTTGCGGAAGAAAAACACAGGGAGAGAAGGAAAACAGAAAAGAATACAGAAAAATTGAGAAACAAAGTGAATTTCGTAAGAATGAAAATGATTATAGAACAACTAATACAAGGAGATGAGTTCTAAATTTATAAGAACTAAAAGTGGGAAAAGATAACTAAAATAACTAACTAACTAATTAACTAAAAATGTGAAAACACTTAGAGATCATGCTGCAATTATTATGGGCCCTCTTTAGCTAAACTAAAAACTTAAGAAAAACTTGTTTATTTGCAAAGTGATTCTGTCTGATATTCTTCTTTTCATTTCTTCATCTTCCATCTGCTTCTTCTATTTCTTCTCGATTCGGTTTCTCCTCTTCAATTTCCATTGAACTGGTTTTCTTCAGCAGTCCCCCACAAGCTGAAAGGTAGATGTTCTTCATTGTAAGCTTGGATTCAGCAGTTTCAAAAGGTCCTCGAGCAAGCTTTTTGTGAACACATCTGCAACTTGAATCTGACTTGAAATTCCAATCAACTGAATCCTTCCTTTTAGTACTTCATCTCTTACAATATGCTAGTCCAACTCTATGTGTTTGGTTTTTTCGTGGAATACATGACTATTCCCTATGTGAATCGTTGATTGATTGTCACAGTAGAGAGGTATATGTAGGTTTGGTATCATGTGAAAGTCTTTGAAAAGCTTCAAAAACCACTTGATTCCATAAGTCTCATCTGCTAAGGATCTATATTCTGCTTCTGCTGATGATCTGGATGGCGTCTGCTGCTTCTTGCTCACCCATGAGATTAATGATGAACCAAGGAATAGACAATATCCTGAGATTGATCTTCAGGACTCAATGCAAGACCCCCAATCTACATCTGCAAAGGCTCGAAGGGAAAAGTCTGATTCTGCTGGAAAGAAAATTCCTTTTCCTGGTTCTTTCTTTATGAATATGAGTATTCTTTTTGCTACTTGGAAGTGTTGATCTATCAGATTTTTCATGAATGGGCTCAAATGAATCACTGAATAGCATATGTTTGGCTTGCTGTTTGTTAAATTTAATTAAAAATCTCCCAATAAGTGTTTTGAATTGTTCTGGTTCTGTTAGTACTGTTCCTAGATCTTTGTGGTATTTGACCTTGCTGTCTAAGGGAGTGTTGCAGGGTTTTGCATCCATGAGTCTTGCATCTTTCATAATGTCAGTAGCATATTTCCTTTGGTTGAGTAGGATTCCTTTGCTTGTTCTGGCCAGCTCCATTCCAAGGAAATATTTTGCTTTTCCTAAGTCTTTTATGCTGAACTTCTCATCAAGCTGCTTCTTCATGTTGTTTATCTTTGCTTGATCCTCTCCAGCTAGCAAGAGGTCATCTACATACACAAGAATAAAAGTTAGTTTGCCTTGTTTTTGTTTTGAAAATAATGAGTGATCAGATTTTGACTATTTATAGCCGAAATTTATAAGAAAAGATGTGAGTTTGAAGTTCCACTCCCTGCTAGCTTGCTTGAGCCAATACAAGGACTTTTTGTGTTTGCAGACAAGAGTTGAGTCTTCAACATTCAATCCCTGAGGAACTTTTATGTAGACTTCTTCTTTTAGATCACAATGAAGAAAGTCTATATTTACATATAACTGTTCCATGATCCAGTCCTTTATAGCTACGAGGGACAAGAGTATTCTTACAGTTGACATTTTGACAACTAGACTGAAGGTTTCTGAGTAGTCCAGCCCTTGAGTTTCTGTAAAACCTCTTGCCACAAGTCTAGCTTTATGCCTCTCAAGGCTTCCATCTGCTCTTCTTTTAACTTTAAAGATCCATTTTCATATTACTGTATTTTTCCAGCTGGAAGACTTGCCAATTCCTAGGTTTGATTCCTTTCAAGGGCTTCTAACTCGGCTTCAACTGCTTTACTCCAACATGATTGTTGTATAGCCTCTTTAAAACTTACTGGTTCCTCATCAGATGATATAGCTAGACAGATGTGCTTATGTCTCTCTAAAACTCCATCATATGAAACATAATTACTTATTGATACTTTGTCTTTTTGTTTTCCTGTTTTTGTTGTGTTACCACAAATGCTAACCATTTGTTCTTTCCCGTTCAAAATATGTCAAGTACCCTGGTGCTCTCCTACTCCTAATTGATCTTCTCAACTCTTGAGTTGTTGTTTCTGTATTGTTGCTTGTCTCCTCAGTGTGATTTGCCTCAAAGCAATATCTGTTCAGGTCTTCAAGAGGACTTTTCTTGAAGATGGGAAGAGTGGCAGGATCATCTGCATTCTGTTTATCAGAAAAGGGAAGACATTCTCATAGAATTTTATATTCCTGCTAATAAAATCTCCCTACTTTTTAGATCAAGTAGTATGTAGCCATTTACACGTCTTTTATATCCAATGAACATGCATTTTCTTGCTCTACTGTCTAACTTTTTCCTATTGTTTGTTAAAGTGGAGGCATAACATAAACAACCAAAGCATCTTAGATCATCGATATATGCTATCTTGTTATTCAAAACATAATAAGGTGACATGTTATTTATTTTCTTGCTTGGTAGTCTATTTATAAGAAAAAGCAGCATGAGAAATAGCAAAGGTCGGAATACTAGATTGATGTTTGAGAGCTCTAGCCACTAACAAGATGTGTTGATGCTTCCTCTCCACCCTTCCATTCTGTTGAGGGCATTCAGCACATGATGTCTGATGCTCAAAAAAACCTATTAGCATGAACTCGGGACCATTGTATCTTCTTATGCATTTTACTTTGATATCATATTGAGTATCTACCATATTGACAAAGGATTTGATCATGTTAGATGTTTCAGACTTGGATTTCATAAAGAAAACCCAAGTATGTCTACTGTGGTCATCAACTACAATGAGGAAATACTTATGTCCTAAAATAGAAGGTATGGATAAGGGATCCCATATGTCAAAGTGCACTAAATAAAAAATATTGGAAGCAACATAATCATTGTCTTTGTAAGGTAATCTTTTCTGTCTAGAACTGTGACATACATCACAAGGAAAAGAACTCTTATTCAATCCTATACAAGGATAATATGTTTGTAAGCTCTTCATCCTCTTAAAAGGAGAGTGACCAAGCCTATTGTGCCATTTATCAAAGTTATCTGTGACAGTTGAGTTTATAGTACAAGAGTCAATAGCATTTATTGGTCCATTTAAAGCACATAGTCCTCTTTCTACATTAGCAGCACCAATCTTCTTCATAATGACTTGATCTTGCACAATTGTTTACCGAATTTTTGACAAACCTAAATAAACAACTATCCAGATTTATTAGTGAGGAAGGGAATAGAGTCTTCCTTCAGTTATGGGGTTCTTTGTCATAAGTTAATGTTCTTTTGACTAAATTGTGCGCCTGAATTTAAAGTGATGGAACAAAGTAAAAAGCAAAAGTAGATTGCAATTGAAAAATGAACATAAAAAATAAATTAGAAATACTACATTTAAATGCATATATGGATGCATGAAGTCAATGAAGTATTGATACACAGTGAGAAACAGAAAAATACAGAAAACAGAGCATGACGAGGTATGCAAGTAAGAGGGTAATCCATGGTGACTCACGTGTAACCCGTAATGTAGCCATGTTCAGCCATGTTTGTCGAGGACGTAGGCGTATTAAGGCGTGAGTTTGGGTGTTTGGAGTGTTTAGGATAGTAATCTCTGTCTTGCAAAGAGAACTCGTCACCTACAATGTATCCACATGCCCCTTTTTATAGTTTTCTTGGTCTGTCTTTGTCCAATGAAGATTAGAGACAAAACCAATAACTGTTTTAATCATAGCGTGAGATTATGACACATAGGAATTGCGTAACTTCCTATCTAATGTGTCATTCTTTGATCAATTTGGCGGTTAACAAGATTACACGGTCACACATGTCTTTTCATGATTGGCCCTCTAATTTGTGCGAGGATTACTGTGTTGTCCTACTACCCATCTGCCACTTGTCTCTGTGATTGTGCTTCCTACTGATTTGCTTGAGGATTCTTCCATAACTTAGCCATTTCTTCTACCTCTGTTTCTGTCAAAGCCTCTTGTCTCTTTGACCTGCTTCTGTTTGTCAATTTTGTTGCCTCTCTGTTTTTGATCCTCTTTCTTTTAATCTCTTTGTCAAGGAGAGTTTCTCTTAATAGTCAAAGGGCTAGCGCTTATTGACTAGGGCTTGTTCCATATCTTTGATTAATAAACAAAATTTATTTTGGTACCAACAGATGCCCCCCAAATTCTATCTTTTGAGTGAAATAAATGAAAAAGATAGAATTTAGAAAAGAGAAAGGTCAATGAACCTGGAATTCTTCCAAAATACTCTTCATTTAATGCCAGCGTAATTCCTTTTACCAAGTGGTCATAAAAACTCACTTGTAGACTTTAATTCTTCTATTTTTCAATTAACCAACGGTAACTTAAAGACCCGTTACTCTTTGGGAATTTGTTCTATAATTATTGCAACAAATCCCATGTTGATTCATTTTAGGGAAGATTCACGCACTCAACCTTCTTTATAAGCGTTTTAGAATTTCAGTCTCTTCTACTTACTTCTTCACCAAATTGCCTTATCTGATAATACTATTTTTTGCCTTTCTTTTACAAACGTCAAGCCTTAAACTCCATGTCTACTTCTTCCCTCTTCTCTTCTTCTCAATCTTCTGCTCCTGTTGGTTCATCAATGAAGGAAATTGAGATTGAATCCAGACCCTGTAGGGGTTCAGGTCCGTCAATAGCTCCAGATTTGGGGAAAGATTCGGACAAACTTGCTATTTGGCAAAGCCAGGTACTCATTCCTTCTGAAGACTTCTTTTATTTAGGACCATACAATACTCTTACCCTAGTCAATTCCTTCAAACATCTCTTTCCGTCTCGCCCTAACGAACCTCTCTTAGCTTCCTTGCCAACCATAAATGCTCATTTCATGAATAATACTCATGAAACCTTCAGAACCGCCTTCCCTTTGAAAAAGGGAAAGTATCAAATATGGTTTGACAGAATGGTAAAAGAAAAAGGAAAAGACTGGGAGGAAATGGGTATCCTCCCTTTAACCAAACTCAGTACTGAACCTATTCAGTATAATTGCGCTTTACTTTGCGCTGCTCTTCATTTTTGGCACCCTTCTACCAGTAGTTTTCATGTCAGATTGGGCATGATTTCTCCCACCTAAAAATTTCTTCATTCTTTAATTTGAGTAGAGGAGAAAAGATTTTGATTCTTCCAGAAAGATTTGAGATGAATCTTCTAAGGAAATTAATTTTCCCAAGTAAAGACTGTAACTCTTTCTTATTCCTAGGAGGAACAGTGTCAAAAATAGCCTGGGCCTTGTTTTTATCTATTTCAATCCCAGTCTTTTTGACTAGGAATCCTAAGAACTTCCTAGTAGAAACACCAAAACCGCATTTGACTGGATTCATTTTAAGACCAAAGGCCCTCATTTTCTCAAATGCAATCCTAAGGTCTTCCAGGTGTTGCTGTTTTGATGTTGATTTGACTACAATATCCTCAATATAAACCTGCATTGACTTACCTATCAAGTCATGAAAAATTAAGTTCATTGCCCTTTGATAAGTAGCACCAGCATTTTTAAGTCCAAATGGCATCATAACCCATTCATAGGTTCCTATTTGACCAGGGCATCTAAACGCCGTTTTCGGCACATCTTCTTCAGCAATGAATATTTGATTATACCCTGAATATCCATCCATAAAACTCAAGATTTCATTTCCTGCTGCTGAGTCAACCATCATGTCAGCAACATGCATGGGATATTCATCTTTAGGTGTGGCGTTGTTCAAATCTCTAAAGTTAATACAGACTCTCAATTTCCCATTCTTTTTCATGACAGGGACAACATTAGAAATCCATTGAACATACCTTGCTGTCCTAATGAATTTTGCTTTGAGAAGTCTTTCAATCTCTTCTTTGATTTTAAGAACAATGTTAGGAGAAAACCTTCTTAGAGATTGTTTGACTATTTTAGCATCAGGAAACAAGGGAAGTCTATGTTCCACAATTTCTCTTGCCAATCCAGGCATTTCTTCATAATCCCAGGCAAAACAATCTTTGTATTCTTTTAGTAAAGAAATCAATTGCTCCTTGAAAGGTTGCTCAAGGAGATTACTAATATAAGTTTCTCTCTTATGGATACAGTCTCCCAGGTTGATTTCCTCTAGAGGATCCTCAGCCTCAATTGCAGTATCTTGATGATCAGCCTTTTCAAAACCCAATGGTTCATCATCATAGATACAATCAAATGGATGGTTATCATTGACATAACTAACAATTTTGTCAATGGCCTGTCTTACCTGGGGATTACCAAGTGTTAGACAAGGTTTTGACTTGCCCCCCAAATAAGCTTGCATTGTATTACAATACTCAGCATTTTCTTTTAATGCCTTAACTTTTTTCTCTGAATTACCTTTAATTTTGCATGAATTAAAATAAGAAAGTATTCAAATAACTTCCATTTAATTGGATAATCAAAGATAACATAAGACAATGCATCTTCTGTTGAAAAGTATTTGAACAGAGAAACCAACAACTTCTAAAATGCATCATGGCCTTATTGAAATGAAACATAAAAGAACATAGTGGCTTTAGTCAGTCACAGAGATAAAAGTTCCTAATTACTTAGTAAGTCCTACATAAATTAAATATATAAACTAAAATCAGGCTTGATCCATCAGTAAGTCAAACCCAAAATTCTTGAGTCTTCAGTAACTCGAAAATGATCCTCAACTCATCAGTAAGTCAAGGATTTCTAAAATTTATGACCCCTCAGTAGGCCAAATATCCAACCCATCAGTAGGCCAGATTTCTGCAATTATCCCGTTTGACTAAGCAACAATTTAGTCAAAGGGGTTCCTCCGTATGTGGAAGTTTCCTAGTCATCCTCCCATCCAGTTGGTTGGATGTTAAGGTAATTGACTTGGTTTCTTGGCAAAGGAGGTGCATGTGGGATAGGGATTGCATGTCGTCCTGGAGCACCTTTGTCAGCATTGAACTCTAAGACTTGCTCTGGATTATCTCTCTTCAAACTCTGTTCCTTAGTTTCTTGATCAATTTCAAAATCATTGTCTTGAGAAACAGTGAAACCAAAAGGAGATAGATTAACTTGAACATGACATTTGAAGAAAATGCCCCTCCTGTTCCCCACATTGAGAGGTTCAATGTTGGAAAAGTTTTTCTCAAAATCGGCAGTATTTACTTCACAGCGGAAGTAATTCTCATCTCCTCTTATGAATTCTAACTGACCTTGTTCGTTCCACAGAAACATAATTTGATGGAGAGTAGAAGGGACAACACCAACTCCGTGAATCCACTCTCTGCCCAAAAGGAGATTGTAATTGGCTTGAGAAGGTACTACTACAAACATAGTGGTCCTTTTGATTGAACCAACCTTTATGTTAAGCGCAATACAACCTTGAGATTTTGACTTCTTCCCACTAAAGTCAGTGATAACCATGTTATGTGGGATCATGTCTGCTGATGTTTTGTCTAACTTTTTGATGAGATGTTCTGGAATCAGATTAATTGCAGCACCACCGTCAACCAGAACCCTCTTGACTATCTTTCCCTCTGTCTTCGCTTTGATGAAGAGAGGTTTGAGATGAGACTTCATCTCTTCAGTTGGTTTCTCGAAGATAGCAGCTTCTTTGACATTGAAGGGGTTTGTTTCATGAATGATAACATGACCCTCCTCTTCATCAAAGTGATCTTCTTCTTCTACCATTTCAACTAGAGTAGAAAAATCCAAAGGCAGCACAGACACCACATTACATATCGCTTGAAGATCATCAGGAAAACCTGTCTCAAACTTAGAACTGGCATCATCATTGTCACAATCCTCTTCAACCCATTTTCCTTTGTCTTTGATATTTTTAGTCAAAGGCTTGGGCTGCAGAGAATCAACTTCAGCTTTTGACTCTGCTTGGAATTCAAGGACCTCGTCCTGCTTCCTCTTCCATTGATACCTATTCTTATGATTAGGTTTCTGTTTGGAGCCAGAGGCATGGAATTGGTGGTTTGGACAAGATTTTCCAAACTGTAAATTTTTGGTATCAGGCTTCTTGACTGCCATTCTGTCCAAATTTCCCTTTTCTGATAAATACCATTCTGGCATATCTTTCTCAGAGAGATAAACACTTGAGACAGGTTGTTTCATCTTTCCCCAGTGGTTATATTTACCATTGAAATTGGTTTGGCGCTTGGAAGCCAACCAATTATAGTAGCGTTTGACATCAGAGGCTTCATATTCTCTGGCAACATCCATGTCAAACAAAGCACTGCATCTTGAGCAAAGGGCAATGTTTTTACCCTCGTCTTTCTTCTTGCACAGATAGTCAACCAGAGACTCATCTTTACTGGGATAAATCTTTTTCTGATGCTTCTCATATTGTTCTCTGAGATACCTGGAATCAGAAATGAGCCTCTTATCTGAGATCTCCACCATATTGATCTCAAATTCTATAGGCTCAGCCAAGTTGGCTTCTGCTGGTAGAGGATCAGAATCCACCTTCATTGTGGGTTTGATGGTCTCAAACTTCAGCCTGCCATCTTTAATGGCCTTTTGAATAAGATCCCTGAAACGAATACAACCATTAGTAGCATGACCAATCTTATTATGATACTTACAGTATTTTCTTCCTTTCAATTGGTCAGGAGTCAAAAGCTTATGACCATCTGAAAGCAACAATTGCTTGTCTTTGACTAAAACATCAAAAATTAAATCTGCTTTAGAAATGTCAAAGCCATAAACCTTTTGACTCCAGGTTTCGTTTCTATTACTAGTTTCTTTACCCATATTTGGGTATAATGATTTACACGTATATGGAGGCCCAGGTTTAAGTTCAGCTACATGAACCTCACCCTCTGACTCCTCTGTCTCAATTTCAACAGATTCATTGGCACCAATGTAGGCTATTTTAGGATGCTTTACACTTTTCTTATTGTTGTTGGCTTTTTCAGCGTACAAGCCCTCAATTTGCCTAACTCTATCAGCTAATTGAGCCATATCTACAATGTGATGATCAAGAACCTTCTTCTTGACTGGATAATCCAAACCCTTTACCGCCATTTTGACTAGTTCAACCTCAGGGGTTGGCACAGAACATCTTGACTTGAATTTTCTAAATCTAGTCAAATAATCATCTATAGGCTCATTAGGGAACCTACAAATACTAGATAAGTCAGCCAAGGCTATTCTCACTTCTCCTCTATAAAATTGCTCATGGAATTGCCTTTCAAGTTGGACCCAAGACCTGATACTATTTGGGGTCAAGGTTGTAAACCATGAAAAGGCTTCCTTAGCCAAAGAACTAGGAAAGAGCTTCATTTTTAAAGCTTCAGATGCAGCTAAATCACCACATTCTAAAGTAAACCTTGCTACATGTTCAACAGTAGACTCTCCCATCTCTCCAGCAAATTTAGTAAATTTGGGAATTTTATATCCCCTAGGCATGTCCATTGCTTGTACTTCATAATGAAAAGGAGAAGCAAACAACATTTTATCTGAAAAGCCAATGTTAAACCCATGCCTATTGAGGGTCTGTTCGACCATTCTTTCTACATTAAGATTTCTGATTTGCTGGTTGTAATCCTGATAATACATTTGATTATTAGGATTAGGATTAGGATGAAGCATTCCCTGTTGAAAATTATTTTGAAAAATATCAAAAGGTTGATTACCTGCGTTGTTCTGTGCAAATTGCAAAGGGCCTTGCCCCCCAGTCCTATTCAGGTTAGGACTGTTTGCAAAGAGGTCAAAAGCACCTCCATTATTAAAACCAAGGTTCACGTTGGTGTTTTGACCTAGATTGACCCCAGTATTAAAACCATTGTTAAAACCAGAGTTTAAATTACAAGCATTACCCGTGTTTTGACCAAATCCCAGATTGTTAGTCAAACCCAAAGTCTGCCCAGAATTTAAATTACCATTAAATCCCACGATTTGATAAGGAATTTGATTATTAGCAGCCCCAACATTCTGGTTTGCTATAGGGGTATTGGCAATGCCATTGTTTTGCCCAGAATTCTGGCCTACTAAAGGCCCTTGGACTTGATTGAGACTTGCATTGAAGCCTCCTCCTGTTTGGTTTAGGTTTTGACCAATTGAGAATTGGCTTTGACTAGCTATTCCTCCAGGAGTAAAATTGTTCCCTATTGACTGAATGGCATTAGCATTAGGATTCCCTATTTGATTTGAGAGTTGGCTAATGCCATCTCTACTCAAAGTATTATTTTGAACAGGATTATTACCTTGTCCTGTTATAGATTTCCTATTGGGATTTGAATTAGCTCTCATCAATTCTAACATCTCAGCAAAGTTTTGAGACATAGGAGATAAAAATGATCCCAAATGTTGTGCCAACACATTGGCAGTGGCTCTATTTGAATTTTGAACCACTTCTAAGAGATCATCGCGTGTTATTCCATTAGTACTTCCTAACGGGTTTTGACTAGATTGAAATCCCCCTTGTTGTTGAGCCAAAATCCTGCTCTGTCTGCCCGTTGACGCAGAAGCAGGGTCTATGTTTTCCCCAATTATTCCCATCTAATTCGCTTGAGGACCTTGTTGATGGGTAGTTATCCTAGTAGCAAATACAGGGGAAGTCTGAGTACCTTGTGCATTGTTATTCCACCCGGGAGGCATACCCCATAACGGAGCAGAGGTCGTGTTAAGGGTGGTTGCAGAAGTAAAAGGATTTCCAAATGAGGAATTTTGACCCATGGCTGTTGTCATAGCCTGGGTTGGATCATTTTGATTATTATTCAAACTTGTTGAAATGATCCTTTCAGCATTTGTACTCGTAACTCCAGCGGTGGAATTATCTATGCTTGCAGTAGTTGAAGAACTACGAATTGGGGTCGAAGCCATTCTTTCACTATGATTTTCTCTACTTATTACCTTACCACTCCTTAGTCGCATAGACTAAAGAGAACATAAAAGAGAAATCAGAGAAAACGTATGGCACAATTCAAAAAGAATTTTTGTTTCTTTTTTAATATAGAGCAGTTTAGGTCAGTTATGTTATTGTAGATGTCATTTTCAAAGAGTTTGACACAAATAACTACCTAATATATGAGAATGTGAATGAAGACAAACACAATGATTAAAATGCAATGTAACTGAAACAAGGATATGATCATGAATACATCATAACACATATTATGTCAGAAAAGAGAGCATAATAATAATTTCAAGATAAACTGCCTTTACTCTCTGCTTAGTCAGAGAACTCCAACAATTATTCAAATAAGAACAATGCAGTAGTAACAAATTCCTGGGAATTTGAAAAATTTGCGAAAGTGAATAAACTTGAAAAGTCTACAGTAGTCACAAGTCCAGGAACTTGAAAAATCTGTAGTACTGACAAGTTTACAATGTGTATAGTGTAAATACACAAAAGAACATGAATGAAACTTATTTTGATTAAAGAAAACAAGTCCCACCGGGTGTGCCAATTTGTTTACCGGATTTTTGACAAACCTAAATAAACAACTATCCAGATTTATTAGTGAGGAAGGGAATAGAGTCTTCCTTCAGTTATGGGGTTCTTTGTCATAAGTTAATGTTCTTTTGACTAAATTGTGCGCCTAAATTTAAAGTGATGGAACAAAGTAAAAAGCAAAAGTAGATTGCAATTGAAAAATGAACATAAGAATTAAATTAGAAATACTACATTTAAACGCATATATGGATGCATGAAGTCAATGAAGTATTGATACACAGTGAAAAACAGAAAAATACAAAAAACAGAGCATGACGAGGTATGCAAGTAAGAGGGTAATCCATGGTGACTCACGTGTAACTCGTAATGTAGCCATGTTCAGCCATGTTTGTTGAGGACGTAGGCGTATTAAGGCATGAGTTTGGGTGTTTGGAGTGTTTAGGATTGTAATCTCTGTCTTGCAAAGAGAACTCGTCACCTGCAATGTATCCACATGCCCCTTTTTATAGTTTTCTTGGTCTGTCTTTGTCCAATGATGATTAGAGACAAAACCAATAACTGTTTTAATCATGGCGTGAGATTATGACACATAGGAATTGCGTAACTTCCTATCTAATGTGTCATTCTTTGATCAATTTGGCGGTTAACAAGATTACTCGGTCACACATGTCTTTTCATGATTGGCCCTCTAATTTGCGCGAGGATTGCTGTGTTGTCCTACTACCCATCTGCCACTTGTCTCTGTGATTGTGCTTCCTACTGATTTGCTTGGGGATTCTTCCATAACTTAGCCATTTCTTCTACCTTTGTTTCTGTCAAAGCCTCTTGTCTCTTTGACCTGCTTCTATTTGTCAATTCTGTTGCCTCTCTGTTTTTGATCCTCTTTCTTTTAATCTCTTTGTCAAGGAGAGTTTCTCTTAATAGTCAAAGGGCTAGCGCTTATTGACTAGGGCTTGTTCCATATTTTTGACTAATAAACAAAATTTATTTTGGTACCAACAACAATACAATCAAACCTCGTGAATATCAATTGACAGTAAAGATCAGCAGTAAGCCTTGATACTACTATAAGATTAAATTCAAAATTGGGAATAAATAACACATTGGTCAGGTAGAAATATTGTGAAAAGATAATTGTCCCTGCCATGTTAGTCTTAGTGTAGTCTCCATTTGGTAGCTTAATGATTAAGGGCTTGATCTTCTTGATGGATTGAAATTCCTTGAGAGGGTGACAGACATGGTCTATTGCTCTTGTGTCTATTACCCATCTAGAAGATCTACAAGGCATAACGGTTACCTACATCATCTCTGGCTGATTGAGACGACTTAGGTTGAACCTGCTTGGATTGAGTAGCATTGCTCCTTAATTGGTTAATGCCGTGGGAGGAAGAAGAGTTGCAATTCTGCTGTAATATGGCCAAGATGACCTTATTCTGTTCCAGAGTGAAATCAAACATTGCTTCCCCAGAGTTGGCTCCTCGTCCTCCATCTTGAGAATCTGAGTCATCTTCACTTTCAAGAGAATTCTCTTCTCCTGCTACACAATTGTTTGTTGAAGCAGTTTTCTTGAGTTTCAAGGGAATCCATGCTTCTTAAAGCAAGTCTCTATAGTGTGTCCACTCTTTTTCCCAGCGAGTGCAACATTTATTTGATTGGTTTCATCCCTTTTGACCTTTAAAAGGCTTGAAGGTTTGACCCTTGTTCTTTCATTTCAGCTTCTTCTTGTCCTAATAGCTGGTATTGATGAAAATTTTGGATTCATCAAGAGTCTAATTCATTTCCCTTTCTTGTTGGCTCAACAAATTGAAAACCTTTTCAACATCCGGAAGGGGAGACATCATCCTTATTTGAGACCTTACATTTGCATAAGCCTCATTAAGTCCTCTTAGGAACATGATGACATAATCTCCTTTTGAGCTATGATAGTGGGTATAAGAGTGCAAGAGCATGTAATTGCACATAAGCATCTTGGAATTGGTCTGAAACTTTCCAGTTCTAATCGAAGTTTCTCCATACAGTTGAAGTATTCGGCTATATTTTGTTCTCCTTGATGCAGATTGTATAATTCCCCTTGAATAACAGCAATCCTAAAAGCATCCGTTTGGTGAAACTTTCTCCTCAGATTATCCCATATATCCTTTGTAGTATCCAACCAAATCACACTTTCTGATATGGATGGATGAAGAGTTTGATTAATCCATGGAATGACCAATGAATTACACCTATCCCAAGCTTTAAAAGTGGCATCATCTGCTGCAAATAAAGAAGTAGCTTATTAGAATAAGTTGTGTTTAGTTTATTCAAGTATGTTTTATAATTTTTTCTTTGAAAAATTTTAATTTAAAAATAGCTTATTATATAAGTGCTTAATTAAACTGTGCACCCAAACACACTCTTAGATTAATAACCAGAACTCATATATTTTTCTATAAGAATATAGATTTCATAAGAGGAAAAAAAAAAAGATGTAGATTTCAGAGAGCAACAACACGGTTGAATAGGTCGTCATGGGTGCCACAGGCCGGAGACAAGAGTCATGCCAGCGTTGTGGACAGTGGACTTGTGGTCCATGTTGGTAGACACATATTCCTTTAATCTTAAATGCAAGTCATAAATTAATTTATTAATGAATAATTTTTCTATTTATTTATTTTATAATTTTTAAAGATTCAATTAATAATAGGAGAGAAAGACAGTGAAATAATGTGAGAGAAAGAAATATTAATTGAATTGAAATATTTATTAACACATTTATTCTATGAGTATAGTTGATTTTTTTTTTAGACAAATTTAATGAGTTAACTTCATTATTTAGTTTTAGTAATTTGATTAGAAGTGACTTATATTTAGGATAGTGTGGAAGTATATTATTTCCAAGTGATATTTTCATATTTCCTAACAATAAACATATTGGAAGAGAGAAATTCAAAAAAAAAAAAAGAGAAAAATAAAAAAAGTGATAAATGTAAACAATAAAAAAAATGAGATAAAAAAAAAAGTATAAATTTATAATATAAGTATTGCTTCTTTATATATTAGTTTAATTGTATTTTCTACTCCTCACTTAATATTTAGTACGAATTTGGTTCCTCCGTTATAAATTAGTGGTCTTGATCTCCAAAATTTGTAATATGCCTAGTTCTAGACTTTCTTTTGCTAATTTAAATAAAAATTGTTATTAATTTAAAAAACTGTTAATTTTAATAAAAAAAATTGTCGTTAACTTTTATAAACTTAAGAGAGTAAAATCACACATTTAAAATAAAGAAATTAAATTTATCTAAAGTAAAAATAACAAAAGTGTAATTAAACCTGTATATTATTGTGACTGTGAGTGGGGTATACTTGAATACATATGGTGCTTGGACCACAAAAAAAAAAAAAAAAGAATACATATGGTGCAACGTAATTTGGATGTCGCGATAGATCCCGTGTGATATCAAGTTTCGAGTCGGTCAATGATTGGGAAAGTAAAAGGGAAACATAACGTTTAGATAGAGTTGATAAAATGGATCGGTTCGTTAGGGTCAGTCCGAATAGACGTCGAAATAAAAGAGTTTGGGTATTGAAAATGTGAGCCCAAATAAATCTTGATGTTTTAGTTTGGACTGTAAAAGCCCGTAATAAAACGGACTCGAGTTCAAAAAGCTAGCTGAGTTAGGGCTATCCGCCCATTTTGTTTTTCGAAAATTATATGGCGGAAGAGATTAGCGCAATCCCTATTGGCAATGACACCATCATTTTTAATATATAGATTTATGATTCTTATATATAAAAAAATGGTAGAATTTCCAAAATTAGGTGGTTTCAATCCTTCCTACCAAATTATATTAGTGCAAATACTTTACAAAATCCAAAAAAATAAAAATAAAAAATAATAACGGTCGAACTCAAATTTGATAGCCCATTGTCTTGAAAAAAAAAAACTTAAATGAAACTAGTAATACTTTTACGTAGATTAGTTATTGACTTTGTTTCCTTGTAAAAAACTTTATATGTTTTTTTCTTTTTCTCGTTGGAGACTTGATATATTAGTATTTTAAATGTTATTTGTATTATTGTTTTGCTGTCTATTGAAGACACTATTGATCCATTAATATTGGTGAATATTGAATATGGCAGGAAGTTGGTATAATCCATAAAGTGAAGATTTTTTTTTTTTTAAAAAACATAGGACTATATTTTGTAAGAAATGACAAGATAATTTTTTTGTTTGACAACAAATATGGACTACACGAAAAACCTGATGCCCGCATAGAGTCGGACCAAACTTTTAAAAAGAAAAACCAAATAAAATTGAGCGTTTTAAGCCTGGGCAACAAAAGCCTACCACCCGAATGGATAGACTTGAATAGGCCGGATAACCCGTTTTGGCAGATCTACGTTTACAAAGGGGTGGTGCCCACAAATTTTCCGCTGGTGGATGACTCTCTAGTATTATATATTTTTTTTTATAACTTGTATTTTTTATAGTCTATCACTTAAGATATATATATTTGTAGGTATGTAATCTGCACAAGAAATTTATTTATATTTTAAATACTGTAATAGACGTTTAAACAAAACATTCTGATAACGTATCAAATACTTTTTAAATTGTATGAATTTTTGCACAGTTGATCTACATGATATAAGCTTTCAATTTATCGGTTATATCGGCAAAATTCGTTGTTTATAAAAAGTTATGCGCGGTGTCATTTACTAATTTTGACACCTTGGTGTCATTTGAATCCAACTCTCTCTCTCTATATATAACATATGTCAAACTTAATAAAATGACACCTCATATAATTTTATGTAGACATTGAATTTGATCAATCCGACCGCTGAATTGAAAGTATATATAAAGTAGATTAATTTAGCAAAATTTCATACAATTTGGAAACTTGTAAATACTTCATTTTAATAATACATTTTAACATAATACACGTTATTTAAAATATAAGTAAATTTTCACTTTCAGATCACATAGCTACGGATATCCAAATAGTCTAAAATTTGGTATATATGATCTTTAGGATGATATAACATGATTTAACAGTTGGATTGATAAAATTCAATGTCTATATAAAGTTATACAATGTGTCATTTTACTAAGTTGGGCACCCGGTGTCATTTGATCATGAACCTATATATTCAAAACACGAGTAAGTAAATGTTGTAGTCCTTCACTTTGTAGTTACTTGACGTTTTAGTATCTGACTTTTTATAATACTTAGAATGAGTTTTTTGCTTTAATTTGCACTCTGTAGGTCAGTTTAGTCTCTAATGTTATGTGATACTCACCAATTGCCTACGTGACACGTTAAGTATTTATATGGTACGTTAATTGACATTTAGAGTTCACATAAGCGACAAAATAACGTCATTTTAGTTAATCTTGAAATAGAAAACTCAATTATTCCCACAAATCACTTATAACACAACCAAATTTTAGGCATTAAAACAATGTGTGACTTTGGAGATTAAGCAAAACGACATTGTTTGGTTATTTACGTTGACTCGTACACTTCTAGAATAATGCAATTTTGCTGTGAAAACTTTACGTCAGTCACAACATTGATACAAATTACGTTAGAAAATCCGACACATAAATCGACGTAAACCCAAAGAAATAATTACAGGCGTGTTTCCGTCGATCAAGCAGATGTAAAACATTTGTGTCGGCCAAGCGGACGCATGATATTCCCCTTTTGGGGCCAGAAAATTGAGAAAAATAAGTTTACGTCGGTTAGGCCCACACAAATTTTTGTGGCGGTTATGCAAGGCAAATTTGAATACTTTTAACACCTTAGATTTTGTATTTCGATTTAGTCTTGTAATTATTAAACGTTCTAACTTAGTCCTATAACTTATTTTTCTATTTCAATTTGGTCCTGTAACTATTAAACATTTCGATTTGGTGCTGTAACTTATTCTTTTGTTTGATCCTATAGCCTTTTATTTCTATTTTGATTAGGTCTTGACGGAAAGGACGAATATGTTAGATGAAAAGTAAGTTACTAAGATCAAATCAAAACAGGAAAATATATTCTAGGACCAAGTTAAAACGTTTAATAGTTATAGGACCAAATCGAAACAGAAAAATAAGTTACAGAACCAAATTAAAATATTTAATAGTTATAAAAACAAAATTAAACAAAAAAATAAGTTACATAACCAAATTATTAATTTGTAAAGCATTGAGTGATTGTAGAATTATTGTGTAGGTTATAACGCGAAATTTCCATGGTGACGAAAAAGCTTTTATAAACCATGAACCGCATGTACTTGGCATTGAGTGTAAGTGGTATCCATCTCAATTATTAGAAATGAGTATACACAAATAATTTATTTACACGGTTCATCCTGCTCTAAAAAATCAAAATTTGAATAGGAAAATAAAACTTTAATGACAAGAAAATAAATTTCTGATTGGTTAAAGAAATTTCAGCGGAGCTTCCACGTGGTCCCAATCTACTTTATAGTACTCATGTTGAACTGTCGGCCAAAACTATGATATTTTGAATTACGAAGCGTGATGTGTGTTTATTCACTTTGTTCATTCGGGTGCCACTGTATATTTATAGTGAATTTTAAGATATATTATTTTTAAAGTGATGTACTGTATATATTAAAAAAATATGAATTATAGATGGTTTTAAATTAAATATATCATTTCGTATATCTTTTATTTATTTATATTTATTATTTTTTAAATTTTTTTAATTCGTTATAGGTAGATTTTAATATTCATTAATTTTAAAGTAATGTACTATACACAAGTCATGAAATTATTTAATTAATTATAATCCGTTTAAAAGAAGAAAAAAAATCAAAGAAATATCCATACATACAAAATACATAATTTCTTATTATATTAAACATTTTCGGTTAAGTTTTGTATATAGGTGTAGTATACACCAGTTGAGATGTGGTGTACGGTAGAAAGAACATATATTTATAAGTAAAAGTCGAGTCAAATAAAAATATTAATAAGTTTTTAAAAATATTCACAAGAGTAAATTTTTAACATGATTAAAGGGATGTGATTCTTTAAAAAGAGTTTCATAATTTTTAATTGTTTGATGTGAACAATTATAAATAATAGTCCAAATAACGAGAAATTAACCTCTATTTTTTCCTATGAATATTTGACTCTATATCTCCATTAAATTAAGAAAAACAATGAAGACCGGGGTCGAGAAATAAATAAGACTTCGTGATTGTATCAAATTTTTTTATGGATTGTGCCTGGGCTCGGAAGGCCCCAGTTACAAAATCATTGAATTTTAGATACATAATTATACAACATATGTTCAAAGATCTTAAGATAGGAATTCTGGCATTTTGGAAACTGGTCACTCAACCAGTCATGAATGTGACTAGTGTCTGTTTGCATACTCTCAACTGCATTGTCTTTCCTGGAATCAGATGATCATTGATTGGGGTGAGACAGCATCAAACAGTCCAAGCCGAAGCCGAAGCCGAAGATTTCACGTGATCATTTTGCTAGTTTGACCCGTTATTTAAAAGAATAGATAGGCTGCAGGCCGGCCCACCATACTACTTTAAAAAGAAACCGGACAATTCGGATTGAGTTTGCACTGTCCAAATAATTCATAATATCAGTTATCTACCCAATGTAATCTATTGTTTAGTTTTAGGTTTTCTTTTTTTTTGTTTTTTTTTTAAAAGTGAAAGCAAAGTGAAATTAATGTTGACGTGAGAAATGGAGTATTAACTAATGAGAGGCACTTACCCAGTTAAATGTTTCCTTTTGCTTAACTTGCCTCATCATATCTATCATTGACTTCTCTTGCATACTTATCATATGGGATGAGCTATAGGGTGCTCTTTTTGATTTAGAGACCGTCATGGTCCTCCTTGATTTTAAGATTTTTTTTCACGAATTTAGTCGTTGGATTGAACATTTAAATACGATAGATTAACTGTGTAAAATTTTAATTTTTTTTTAGAAATTTACAGGTATGTAATCTAACTGCAAATATTTTAAGTATATATTATATGATAAAAAAAATTGAATCTAATGAAATATCAAACAGTTTTCAAACTGACTAAATTTTTATATAGTTAATCTATATTACATGAACTATCAATCCAACCCTTGAATTGATAAAATTCACAATATTTAATGTTAAAATGAGAATGAACACCACGGTGGTCCCTAAATCAAAAGGACCACCCTATAACTCACCATCACATGGGTCTACATATTGGAAGTTAGGGTGATAATATTCCTACACCCTATTTTTGAGTATAGAAGTATGAAAAGTAAAAGAGATTGAAAGTGTTGTGATCGTACCTGGCGGAAATACTGGGCAAGCAATGCTGGTGATGCTCTGGGCCAACGGAGGACAGAAAGCACAACGTCCAACTCCAAAGGTGATGGTATGGCACAGGACTTCGACGCTCAACTCAGTATTAGAATTAGGTTGTCGTGGTATATTCAGAATGTTACATACCTTGTATGATGTATTTAAGTGTGTATTTATATTAGGTGCATTAAGGTTGACCGTGTGTCATAGTAGGCTTAAATGCAGTGTCTCGGCCCAACCCATGATTCTCGTTATACTTCGTAGATTATCTTATATCTCGTCTATCTAAGTGGGATATTCTCCGGATTGCATCCTGTCTTGCTTATAACGACATGTAACACATGATTGGATTATCATAAATTCCGTTCATAATAAAAAGAAAATTAAGGAGAGATAAAATAGCACACGTGATAAGTGGCATAATAAAAACCGAAGAACAAGTTAACAAGAAAAAATAAAATATAGAGGAAATAGAAAAGAAAGTGATTGTAGGATTATTGTGTAGGTTATAACGCGAAATTTCCATCGTGACGAAAAGGCTTTTACAAACCATGAATCGCAAGTACTTGACATTGAATCTAAGTGGCATCCATCTTAATTATTAATGTACATTAATTATTCATTTATACAGTATTTATAAAGTTAAATACATATAAATATATATTTAAATTATTGAAAAAATTACGAATTTACTCACAAATTAATCTCGTTCGCGTTCCGTGGCTGGCGTTGGCCTCGAGAATTTGACATAGGTGATATTCGAACACGAATTCACACATTGTAATCGTCTCTCCTATAAACTTAATGAGGTCTTACGTCACTAAACCAACCATCGAGTTAAAAAAAGATTGAATATATAGTTAAATTAATAAAAATAATTTAACTAAATAATATAATAGTTTAATGACATGTATATATATATATATAGTATATATGTATTTAATTTGATGTACAAGGTATACAAACAATAAGTATAGACAAACAATTTTTTTACACAGTTCATCGTGCTCTAAAAAATCAAAATTTGAATAGGAAAAAAAAAACTTTAATGACAAGAAAATAAAATTCTGATTGGTTAAAGAAATTTCAGCGGAGCTTTCAAATGATGCCAATCTATTTTAATGCTAAGAGCTTGGAGCTCAAATGACACAAGGAGAAGTTCTTAGAGCTTGATGGGAGAGGTTCAATCCCCGATAAGAAGATTTAGGAGTAGTGTAGTGTGGGATATGTGTGTTTGGTAGATAAAAAAAAATAATCACGTTGTACTGTCTACCAAAACTAAGATTTTTTGAATTACGAAGTGTGAGGTGTTTTTATTCACATTGTTCATTCCGGCAGCACTTATTTCACCTGATTTATTTTGAGTTTATTTTTTATCTATACATTTTAAGTTAAATAAAAATATTAATAATTTTTAAAATTTTAAATAGTTATTTTAGTGAAGAAAAGAGAGAAAAAAATTTAAAATAAGTCACAAATATAAGTGTTTGCTTATTTTTCTAACTTCTTATTTTTATTGAGCATTCACCTACCACCATAACTACGGCCGAACTGCCACCCATCGCCGCCATCGACTGCCATAGTCAGACCGCCACTTGCCGCAGCCAGACCGCCGCCTGCCGCCACTGAACCACCACCAGACTTGTCATCGGATTGCTGCCGGATCGCCATCCCCACCACTAGTCAACTATTTTTTAAAAAAAGTATTATAAAATATAATATATATACTACTTTT
Source organism: Cyamopsis tetragonoloba (assembly GCA_037177725.1). Taxonomy (NCBI): domain Eukaryota; kingdom Viridiplantae; phylum Streptophyta; class Magnoliopsida; order Fabales; family Fabaceae; genus Cyamopsis; species Cyamopsis tetragonoloba. The sequence goes on along the minus strand of CM074121.1, from coordinate 14,867,245 downwards.
CATTATTTTAAATAAAAAGTTAAAATAAATAATTTATACTAAATTAAAAAAAAGTATTGTTGATAATCAAACAAAATGTTTTGCACTCCAAACTTGGCTTTTCCACTCCCTTAATTATCTTGAACCCTCTCACCTAATTTGCTTGACTTGTCTCATCATTGACTTGCTTCTAGAGTCGTAGCTAACACAAACTATGTCACTCCCTCCATTTCATATTAATTATTTAAATAAGTATTAAAAAACATTACTTAACGTATATTCACTTATTTTTAGAGGAGATACGTTAGTAACTTTCATCTTTTAGGTATATTTTTAAAAGAGTTAAATATGTATTTGGTCTCTGTACTTTAGCAAGAATCTATTTTTAGTTATTGACCTTTAAAATATCGATTTTTAGTTCTTGAAATTTAAAAAAGTTCACTTTTAGTCCATTTGTATAATTTTCAGTGACGTGGCGAACTGATGACCCTTTATCAAGTCCACGAGTTAGCAGATCAGATTGTCACGTCATCCAACAATATATGGAAGGACTAAAAACGAACTTTTTTGAAAGCCCAAGGACTAAAAACCGATGTTTTAAAGTTCAGGAACTAAAAGTAGATTTTCGTAAAAGTTCAGAGACCAAATACAAATTTAACCCTTTTTAAAAATATTAAGTTATAATTTGTTAATACATTTCTTCTTAAAAATAAGTGGGTGTACAGTAACAAATCCCATTAAAAAATTATAGAATTACATTATTGTTAATTGATTAAATTGCATTTTATAATTATTCATTATATTGGTGAGTAAATGAGATAATTAAAAAAAGTAATTAAGATACGTATTTATTAGATGATGAGGATAAAACTAAAAAATATATTAATAAAATATTAAAATAGATTTTTTTAAAAAAGTAAAATAAACTCTAAAAAGCCTCTAGTGTATAAATATAATTATATATTGTCTAACACAACGCTGGCTACCTCAAAGTTCCAACAATGGAAGTCCTCTAAAAACTCAACAATATGATCACATCCTTTAAGATTCTCTTCCTCTTCATCCTTATTAGCTTGTTGAATTTCTCAATTATTGTGGGAGATTCGTCTCTTTATTTTTATTGTAACAACAATGAAACCAACCACAACACTACCTTCCAGTTGGATCTTAAAAAATCACTATTTTCTTCCTTATCATCTAAGGCCAGTGGCACCCAATTCGACAATAACACAATTATTGGGCAAAATCCCTCCGACTCAATCTATGGATTGTTCATGTGCAGGGGCGACGTCTCGTTTCAGCTCTGTCAACAATGTGTTGGAAATGCAACCGAGCAACTATCCTCATATTCAGAGTGTTCCATGTCCAAAGAAGCTGTGATTTGGTATGATGAGTGCATGGTTCGGTATTCCAACCGCACTATCTTTTCCTCTATGGAGACATTTCCAACATTTTATATGTGGAACCTCAATAATATCACAGATCAGAAAAGCTTCAACGCATTGTTGTCTTCCACCATGGATTTAACCGCAGAAAAAGCTGCAAATTCTCTTACTTTTAACAAAAAGTATGCCACAAAGGAAGCCAACATATCTGCGTCTCAGATTCTTTATTTTCTAGCTCAGTGTACACCTGATCTGTCACCCGAAGATTGCAAAATCTGTCTTAACACGGCCATAGCGGAAATTCCAGAGTGCTGTGAAGAAAAGCAGGGAGGGAGAGTTATATCTCCCAGCTGTAATATTAGGTATGAAACTTACCCTTTTTATCTCTCCACTGATTCCCCACCAAAGTTCATTCCTGCAACAAAATCAATCTTGGTAGATTCAGAATTCTCAGAGGATCCTGTTTATCTTCACCAAAATTGCTCAACTAACAAAACCTCAGACTTCGATGATATGTCCCTCAAGACTCTCTTCTCTTACCTGTCTTCCAATGCCACTAAGGGTGGAAAATCATTTTATAAAACAGAAATCTCTAATTATATAAATCTGTATGGCCTCTACATGTGCCGAGGAGACCTTCCTTCAAGACTCTGTGGGCAATGCGTCTTAAATGCAACCAAAAGATTATCCTTAGAATGTCGTTTTTCCCAAGAAGCTATAATCTGGTTCAGTCACTGTATGGTACGGTATTCGGGTCAGAATTTCTTCTCCAGAGTGAATAAAAGTCCTGTATTTTCCATGTTGAATATCACAGATATCTCGGTCTCCAGCTCCATCCCTGGGCAAAACTTCTTTGCTTATACGTTGTCAAATACGTTAGCTAGTCTGACAAACGACGCGGCGGATGACAAGTATTTGACACAATCATCGGAATTGAATGATTTGTCCACACTTTATACACTTGTTCAGTGTACGCAAGATTTGTCAAGTGAAGAATGCAAGAGTTGTTTGCAAGATGTGATTGGAAACACAATTCCGTGGTCTCGTTTGGGAAGCGTGGCGGGAAGAGTTTTGTATCCCAGTTGCAATCTTAGATTTGAATTGTTCCCATTTTATAGGAATGGTAGTGGTGACGAAGCTCCATTGCCCAGCCCCGGACCAGATAGTCCTCCACCAAAACCATCAGGTGAACTTCTCATGTCTTATTTTTCTTTATCTCTTTTAAATTATGTGATGCAAAATTATTCTCATGTCTTTTTCACTTCTTAGATTTTTAGTGTTCTTAGGGGATATTTGATACAAGGGTAAATTTTAGCTATTTTTTCAAAAGTGTTTTATGAGCAAGTTATACCCATTTTTAAGGACGGAATGAAAAAACATTCATAAAAAAATGAATTGAACTTTATATCAAACTTGGGTAAAGTTATAATTACGAGAGAGTTTATTTGAAATGAAAAAAACATTATCCCTGGTAGAAAATGCTCCCTTACTTCTAACACGGTCACAACTTACTTTGATCGTCTCAATTTTGTCTCAATGTAAATTCATACTCCCTCCGTTCCACAATACCGGTCATTTTAGCCAATTAATTATTTTTTTTTTCAACTATACCCTCAAATGAAAGAGAGTTAAAATTATGTATGGAGAGATAAGTTAACGACAATATTTTTTGGTTCATAAGAAAGTAATACAACCGGGGATCAAACCTCGTACCTACATACACATGTCCCCATGCGCTTACCAACTGAGTTACATGACCGAGACAATGCCAATATTTAAGAATGAGAGATAAATTTAATTATGAAAGAGAAATAGTATATTAGGAAATTAAATAATTTGTAAAACCAAGAGTGTAAAATGGTTTTTTAGTTATTGTGCTAAAACTTAAACGACATGCATTACGGAAAAGGGGAGTACATTACAGAAACATTAATCATTAGTTATTTTGTCACTTGTCACTTAACTAGTTTGACTCTCTCGAATTATATCGAGTCAAGCTCAACCATTGGGTTCATGAGCACCCTTAATTTTATATCATTCTAGATGGATTATTTGGACTTGCATTTCTTTAAAAAAAAAAAAAGAAATAACATCACGTATGGTTTTCAAATAGTCAAAGTGAAATTTAGAATTTAGAGGTGCTAACCTAAATTAGGTTTTGGATTTTCACTGTCAAAGGAGTTTCTGCAAGTCCATGAATTTCCCAGTTTGTTTGGTACATGAAGATTTTTTGTCTGGGTGTCGGCATAAGAATTAAGATTTGCTAATTCAAATCTCTAGTAACTTCTTTTTTCATATTCATATTGATGCACTTTGTATCAGTTTGGAGGATTTTTCGTATTCTATTGGTATTGCCAGTAGGTGTGGATTTGTTCACATTCTTTTTGCTTGGAGTCTCATTCATTTTTGGTTCTGGCCTGTGATTCTGGCCTGCGATTCTTTCATGTGAGCTAGCTACCATGATATTTTTTGTAAATATTTGAGTACTTCTCGTACTCTTTTTAATACATAATATTTGGCCTTAAAAAAACATAAATTACATTCAATATTGTGTTTTATGGAGAGATGTTAGAGAGAGAGGGAGAGCAAAAGTCATGCTTCTCGACGGAGGATGGGTAAGTGTTAGGGATTTAACCGGTACTTGGGTGGTATGCTTAGAAAGTCGGTGTCCTTTTTTTCTACTCAATTTCTTGAAGACACAGCTATGTACTTTGGCAAACTTTTCGACAATATGCCAAGGTCGTGAATGTGTTTATTATTCCTAGGAAACGCGATGGAGAGGGCAGAAGATTTGGTTTTGTGTAGTTCATTGAGGTTCAAGACCCTACATGCTGGGGTATCAATTGAAGAAAGTTGTTCTAGGAAGGCTTCAATTGGAAGTTAATCTGTCTCGCCATAATAGGGTTGGGACGCGTCCACAGAATGAAGGTTATTCAGGTGACGGGTTTATTTTCTAAGAGGCCGGTTGTGAGCACGTGTCTCAAAGGGGTACGTATGTTGAGAAACTCATGAGGGGTGGAGATAAGGTGAGGAACAGGAATCATTCTCATCATAAGAAGTTGGTGGAAAAAAAAAAGAACCATGGTTCCATAAGGATATTCAATTGGATGAGGAGGATGTGATTGAATGTAGTAGGGCCCTGGCATGTCAGTTGCACCAGAGAAATGATCTTGGTGATATCCAAGATGCTTTGGTGAAAGAAGGATTCTTGGATATTTAGGTAGTGACGATGGGGGGCGATATGGTTTTGTTAGAATCGGATGCGGGGGCTAGTCTTGAAGAGGCGGTGGCTATGAACAATGATTGGTGGAATGATTGGTTTTATAACATTCGGAGCTGGCATCCTCGTATGGTTATGGTGGAACAAACAATGTGGGTTCGACATTATAGTATTCCTTTTCATGTGTGAGGGGAGAAGTTCTTACGTAAATTAGCATTTTCATTAGGTGATTTTATTAAGGTTGATCATGTAACACGGGAACGTAAACGTATGGACATGACTCGTTTCCTGATTGTGACACAAAATAAAGAGATTATTAATCAAGATCTTCGAGTGAAAATTAATGACTTATTCTACTCTATTAGAATGCTTGAGGAACATGGGGGTGAATTTTTCTCGGATAATTTGAAGGATGTAGCTTGGGTCAGTTGGTTCCTCTAGTTGTGACTTAAAGGATAATTCGGTGGAATTGTCGAACATGGAGGAGTACTCAATGGATGGAGATTCGTATAATGGTGAAAAGACGGTGGTTAAGGAGGATAAGAAGGTTGACAGTAATGAGCCTTGCATGGAGGGGAAGATGGTGCAGGGGTCGGCGATGGTGGAAGATGAGAGGACGAAATTTTTAAATAGTGGTGATATAAATTTTGCAATATAATTGGTGGAATTGATATTCTTGGAAGTGACAACTTAATGCAGAAAATTTTGGCAGTAATTAAACCTGTGTTTAATTTGGTTGAGGGTGCAAAGAGGATGCAAGGTATGGATTTCAAATCACCAATTGACTTGGTAGAAGATATAGGGGTTAATAATGTGGGGTTAGTAGTTGAGAAAGTAGGTCACGTCATAAGGAGAAAGTAATTTAGGATGGTGGTAAAAGTTAATTAATTTGTATAGAGGAGAGGCCCACTTCGCTTGACCTAAACGTGGTTGAGTTGGAAAGGCCTATTCTCAGTGAACAAGTGGCCTAGGGTTCTAGTGTTAATGTCAATGTGCAATCAACAAGTGGAGATGATGTTGTTGTTTCTAAAAATAGTAGTTCTATTCAATCCCTAATTTCTATGGATCCTCATAACAGAGTGAATGTGCGCATTGTGCTTAGAATAGCAAGAGCGAGGAAGCAAACACGATGTTGCAAAGATATAGCTCGTCTTGGTATGGTTGATTCCCAAGGTCATAATGCTTGGTGTCTTCTTCGACAGGCTTCGGCATCGTCAAGGAGGCATGATTCAGTGTCTAAATTAAAGAGGATAGCTTTGGGGAGATAGGTCAAGAGGCGAATTTGTCTAAATGAGTGGAGGGAATATCGTTGCATCTGAAAAATGTCTTAGGGAGCGAAGCTGATTTGCAGTATCAAGATTTTCAGATGGCGACTCAATTGCTGCATTTTGGGAATCAATTGGGGTTGACGGTAAAAGGTAATGAGGAGGAGGTTTTGCATAATTTGATGGAGTTGGAAGAGGGGGATATGAAACTGGCAATAGAAAGCGGGGTTGTTGAATAATACGGATTGGAACACTCAATATTAGGGGGTTGGGGTCGGAAGTGAAGAGGAGGAAAATTTCAGAATTGGTGAAGAATAAGGTTCTGGATTTTATTGCCATCCAGGAAACTAAGCAAAGGGAGTTTACTCAAGTGGAAGTGGGGAGTCTATCGGGTAGTCGTGATTGTGATTGGTTTACCGTTCCGTCGGAGGGTCGTAGTGGTGGATTACTTTCACTTTGGGATTCTAGTAAAGGTGCACTTATCTTTTCTTTTTCTAGAAAAGGTTTTTCTAGTGTTTGTTTGGCTTGGGATAGTGAAAAAATTCAATGTGTTCTGGTAAATGTTTATTCACCATGTGTAGTGGTGGAGAAGTGTAGGCTATAGAATGACGTATTGATGTCAAAATGCGGTTTTGGTAGTGCTCTTTGGTGTGTGGTAGGTGACTTTAATGTAATTTGAAGTCCAGATGAGAGGAAGGGAGGTTTGGGTATTCACGATTCCTCAGGGATTGTGAACTTTCATCAGTTTTTGATGGACTTAGAATTTGTGAATTTGCCTCTAGTTGGGAAAAGATTCACTTGGTTTAAGCATGATGGGTCTGTTATGAGTAGGTTAGATCGTATCTTGGTATCTAAAAGCTGGCTAGAAAAATGGGGTGATGGTTTTCTACATGTGTTGGCATAGGATGTGTTGGATCATTGCCCATTGGTTTTGAAGCACAAGGTCTCCAATTAGGGGTTGAAGCCTTTTAGGTTCAACAATTGCTAGCTATCTCATCTTGGGCTTGCTAAGGTGGTAAAGAAGGCTTGGTGTCAACCGATAAATGAGAGATGGGCTACAAGAAGAATTAAAGGAGAGCTAGGTAATGTAAGATTAGTGTTAAAAGTCTTGAATAGGGAGTTTTTTGGTAATTTGGATGCTAAGATTGCTGACCTTACTAAGAAATTACTTGTCTTGATGGTAAAAATGAAGAGGGTGGCCTTTCTATAGACAAGGTGCGTATGCAACAAGATTTGGTGGTTGACTTATGGGTTACTAGGAAGAATAAGGAGAGCTTTTTAGCTCAAAGGGAAAGGCAAAATTGGAGTAAAGATGGTGATCTTAATAGTATATACTTTCATGCTTGTGTCAAAGGGAGAAGGCATCAGAATCAGATCTATGTCTTACAGGTTGATGATAGTTGGTTGAGGAGGTTGACGAGATCAAAGGAGAAATTTTAAATTATTTTGCGGACCATTTTCAAAGTAGAAGCTGGGTTAGGCCGCAACTTGATGGGATGGACTTTCCTGGGATTTCGGCGGAAAGTAAAGAGGATTTGGTAGCATCTTTTTCAGAAGAGGAGGTTAGATTAATGCTTACGGGTTATGAGGGTAATAAGAGTCTTGGGTCGGATGGATTCAATTTTGCTTTCTTGAAGAGTTTTTGGTATTTGGTAAAGGGTGATGTGATGCTTATGTTGGTCGAGTTTCATGGGAACTTCCAATTACCTAAGGCTCTCTTTCTTATTTTGTGGCGCTAATTCCCAAAGTAAAGAGTCCATAACGGGTATGTGATTTTCGTTTGATATCTCTTTTGGATTGTCTTAATAAAATTACATCGAAGTTGTTGGCCGATCGTATGAAGGTAGCTTTGCATGAGATTATTTTTGAATGTTAATCGACCTTTGTTCTTGGGAGAGTTATGTTGGACAATGTTTTGGTGGCTAATGAGACTTTGGACTATGCTCGTAAGAGTAAAAAGAGTTGTTTTGTTTTGAAAGTAGATTACGAGAAGGCGTATGATTCCATAGATTGGGAGTTTTTGATTTATATGCTTCTAAGGTTTGGGCTTGAAGAGAAATGGATGCTTTGGATGTAGGCTTGTATTTGTGGGGGTCATTTGTCAGTTTTGGTGAATGGAAGTTCTACTGATGAGGTGCCTATTAAAAGAGGTCTGAAGCAAGGTGATCCGTTAGCGCCGTTCTTGTTTCTAATGGCGGCGGAAGGGTTAAGTTGTTTGAAGAGGATGGAAATTGGCAAGGTTTTGTTTTTGGGTATTCAAATTGTTTTTGGGGGTCCTATGGTCTCTATATTACGATTTACAGATGATAAGTTAATAATGGGGAGGCTTGTCACACAAATCTTTGGATGCTAAAGTCTATTTTGAGGAGTTTTGAACTTGCTTCAAGTATGAAGGTGGACTTTTATAAAAGATGTATTATGGGGATCAATGTCGATCTTGATTTCCTAGGTTTGGCATTGAATTTTCTACATTGTAAAGTGGAGAGTTTACCTATTAAATATTTAGGAGTTCAAATTGGAATTAACCCCAGACAGAAAGTAGCTTGGAAGGGGGTGATTGATAGTTTACAAAGGCGGTTGTCATTGAAATATAGATTTTTGTTTATTGGTGGTAGAGTTAATTTGTTAAATGCTATTTTGAACTCTTTGCTTATTCATTATCTATCTCTTTACAAAGCTCCTGAGTCCGTGATTAAGGAGTTAATTAGTTTCCAACGAAATTTCTTATGGAAAAAGGTTAAGGGGATATCTAGAATTGCCGGGGTAAAATGGGATTTATTGTGTAAACTAAAGGTAGAAGGAGGCTTGTGAAACATGTTAAATATTTTAACTGAACTTTGTAGGGTAAATGGTTGTGGCATGCAATTTCTGGGGATGGTCTTTTGTGGGTACGAGTTCTTGAGACTCACTATGGTATTCGTTTAGATTCTTTGATGGTTGAGGTGGCTGATTCTTTATTTAATGTTTGTTGTTGATGAGGCTGTTGTTAGTTATGTTTTGTTTTTCTTGGGTTTTTGTTATCCCGTATATTCTTCTTTGTATATTTTTGGTCTGGAGTACTTCTTATACTTCCTATAATTGATTTCGTTTTGATTATAAAAAAAAAAGAAATTCAGAATTTAGAATCCTCATGATATGGAGAATTAATATATTTTTGAAGTATTAAAATTTAGAATCTCGTGATATGGAGAATTAATATATTTTTGAAGTATTAAAATTTAGAATACTTATGATGGGGATTAGCGTTATTTTTTAGTTCACCTTGAGTGGACATCTATTTCAACATAAGTAATATCATTTATGGAAATCATATTCTCATTCTCATGAAGAGGATATTCAGTAATATTATTTTTGAGTAAATTAAAAAAAAAATTTGGTTAAAAGTTGAAATAGTTGGGAGTATTTGTTAAAATTCAAAAAATTTGAAAAGTTATACAATAAAATAGAAAATAACTATTTATCTTTTTATGAAAAAAATGATTTACCCATCTTTCACTATGGGAATAAAAATCATGAAAAACACATTAAAATAACATTCCTAAAAATAAATGATGTCCAAATATATTTTTTATGGACTTAAAACAAACCTAAAAACACCACATTCCCATATTTATATTCCAGATAATAATATCACTTACCTTGAAACAAACATGCTGTAAAATGATTGTAGTGCCTAGTAATTGATAGTGATTAACTCTTGCAAAAAAAAAATTGTCATTTATAGCGCTTTGTTGCTTGGGTTGTATCTATACTAACATAGTTATATGTCATTAATTGTGAATTTTTCTGTTACTCTAAATATTATAAACTTATACTAACAGATTAATTTGGTTAGTCAAAGTCTATACTAACGGTGGCTAATTTAACAAAAGAAAAAAACATTAATAAATGAAAATTTATTTTAGTGAACTTGTAATGAATTATTGACTATTAATAATACTACATGTTAACTGATTTTTGCAGACAAAAAAAATGGCTGGCTACGAACAATTATCTTGATTGTTGTATCTACTATTGCTTCTTTGATGCTGTTCTCTTTCGGCTATTATTATTTGCTAAAGAGTAAAAAAAGGAGGAGACATCAGATCATTCTTAGAGAAAATTGTAAGAAACAAACTTTTATCTATATTTTTAGCGTTAAAAATATTTTAATCCCTTTATTTTATTTTTGTGTTTTAGTACTAAAAGTTTTAAAGTGTGTCTTTTTGTCCATCTGACTTTTAGAATGTGCATTTTAATACAAAGTTATATTCAACAATGATTTTAGTCATTGTTAATTTAGATAAAAACTGTCGCTAAATATGATAAAGTGCACATTCAAATAGTACCTGAGACCAAAAAGCATATTTTAAAAGTTTACTAAATTGTACAAAGAAAAAATTCAGGTACTTAAAATGTTTTTAACCCTCTTTATTATGTATTAAAAAATTTGACAACTCACTTAAAAAATTCCTCTAAACTTGATCTAGTTGGTAATGAAAGTGCCACTATGGAGCCATTACAATTTGATTTGGCTGTAATTAAAGCAGCAACCAACAACTTTTCAAATGAAAATAGGATTGGGAGAGGTGGATTCGGAGTCGTTTATAAGGTGTGAAAATATGATAATATGTTTAATTCATTTTATTTTTTATTTTTTTATTATTAATTAATGGTTAAATTTTTAGGGTACTCTTCTTGATAGACGACAAATAGCTGTAAAGAGACTCTGAAAGAATTCTAAGCAAGGTGCAAACGAATTCAAGAATGAAGTATTATTAATAGCCAAGCTTCAACACAGAAATTTAGTTGCATTCATTGGTTTTTGTCTTGAAGAAGAAGATAAAATACTTATTTATGAATATGTGCCAAACAAGAGCCTTGATCACTTTTTATTTGGTTGGTCATCTTGAGTCCTAGAACTCTACCTAGTGATGTTATATATATGCATACATATATGAGATGACTTAAGTGTGTGTCTAGGAGATTTTAAACGAGTGAGTGGAGTGAATCTCGGCCTTTGGATCCTATTATGGATGATTGAGATTAAAAATAATAATTTTCAAAAAATCAAGTGAGTTTCTTAAAAAGTCACATAAATTTAAATGGTTTTTAATTTAAATCATTTGATCTTACCATTTATAATATGATCCAAAGGTTGAGATTCACTCTTCTCACTCTCACATAGAATCTCCTTTCCTACTTGAGTGGTCCCACACACACACACATATATATATATATATATAATATACTTGTCTATTATTTTTATTTATTATATAATTTGTTCCACTTTTGCATTCCTTACTTACACCTGTAGATTCTCAACGACAAAAGTTGTTAAGCTGGTTACTTACAAGATTATTGGAGAGATTGCTCGAGGAATTTTGTATTTACATGTGCACTCTAGACTCAAAGTTATACATCGTGATCTTAAACCTAGTAATGTTCTCATAGATGAAAATATGATTCCAAAAGTTTCAGACTTCGGTCTAGCCAGAATTGTTGAAATAAATGAAGATCAAGGAAGTAAAAGGATTGTTGGAACACAGTAAGTTTTTAACACTAGCCCATATTCTTCCATTTTCAATTTATTCTTAGGTATATTGAAGATAACTTTTTATACTACGCAGTGGTTATATGTCTCCAGAATATGCAATGTTCGGACAATTTTCTGAAAAATCAGATGTTTTCAGTTTTGGAGTGATGATTTTAGAAATTGTTACTGGGAAAAAGAATCTAAGCTCTTATGAACCACATTGTGTTGCTGAAGGCCTTCTGAATTATGTGAGTTGAATTGGATTGTCTAGCATGTATGTTCTTTTCTTGCATTTCAGGCTCACTAATTTGAAAATAACAAAAAGTTCTAACTAGAAATTTAATTTGGAAATTTTTTACAGGTTTGGAGACAATGGAGGAATCAAACAACAGTAAGCATATTGGATCCAAACATTATAGAAGATTATTCTGAAAATGAAGTTATTAAGTGTATTCAAATTGGTTTATTATGTGTTCAACAAGATCCAGATGCAAGACCTACAATGGTAGAAGTTGTTTCATATCTTAGTAGTTATTTAATTGAATTACCACCTCCACAAGAACCTGCATTTTTCCTGCGTGGTAAAATGGATCCAAAAGCAGAGGAATCAAGCTCAAGTCAATCTATCAACAATTTCACAAAATTCTCTATTAATGAAATGTCTATTAGTAAATTTCTTCCACGATAGTAATCAAGCTTGTTTCTCTTAGCTAGTTCATATAATTTAAGATGGGTTGTTAAGAGAATTTGATTTTCTTTATATAGTTTTAGTGTATATTTGGAAGATGTTATACGAAATGTCTATTGTGGTGTGACAAATTATAACTTCAATAGAAGGACATAGTCTTAGAATTTGAATAAATTAGCGGAATGTCTTTAATAAATGATTAAAGGGATGTGACTTTTAAAAAAGAGTTTCATAACTTTTAATTGTTTGATGTGAACAATTATAAATAGAAGTCTAAATAACGAGAAACTAGTCTCTATCTTTATCTACGAAGGTTTGACTCTATATCTCTATAAATTAAGAAAAATAATGAACACTGAGGTCAAGAGATAGATAAAACTACTTGTTTGTATCAAATTTTTTTATGGATTGTGCTTGGACTTGGAAGGCCCCAGTTACAAAATCATTGAATTTTAGATATATAATTATACAACATATGTTCAGAGATCTTAGGATAAGAATTCTCCTTTGGCATTTTGGAAATAGGTCACTGAACAGGTCATGAATGTGACTAGTGTCTGTTTGCACACTCTCAAATGCATTGTCTTTCCTGGAATCATATGATCATTGATTGGGGCGAGACAACATCAAACGGTTCAAGCCGAAGCCGAAGGTTTCACATGATCACTTTGCTAGTCCGACTCATTTATTTAAAAAATAGGCGGGTTGTGGGTTGGCCCGCCATATTATATTTTAAAAAAAGTCAACAGTTTTTTTGGTTTTGCTTTTTGCACCATGTAGCTTTTTTTTCTAAGAAAATACACAAAATATCAATTTTTTCAAGAAAATATGCTCTTTTATTTTTCTTTTTGTTTTTTATATTTAATAAACTTTGATTTTTTATTATTTTTAACTATGAGCCTAATTTTTTTTATAATTATTTTTTTGGTTTGGTTTGAACCTTTATTTGTCAGGCCTTATTAGATTTTTCAAGAAAATTCTAACTCCAACTATTAAGGGCTCGTTTGATTTCTGTTTTTTAAAACAATTTTCTGTTTTTAAAAACAGAAAACCAAAAAACTCGTTTGATAGACGAGTTTTCAAAAACAGTTTTTGTTGTTCAGTATTTAAAATCCAAAATTTGAAAACATCTAAAACTTGTTTCGGTTTTCAGTTTTCAATTTTCTGAATTTACACACAAATTTGTATTGAAAATTCCTCACATTTTTTTGAAAACTATTTCAAACAAGCCCTAAATTTTTTTTAAAAGAATACTAGCCCAGCGGGCCAGCCCGGTTCATCACCTTTGTAGCCTGGCAGATTGGCGAGGTAGGCAGGGCGGGTCACGTAAGTTGGCGGGCCAAATTTTGTAGCCTATCTCGCCTATTTTTGGTGGGCTGGCCCAGCGAACCTAGCCCGTTTTTCCATCCCTAAGCGTCGCGCCTTGATAAGCCTACTTTAGTAGTGTTTTTAAATAAGAATTTCACGCTTATCATACTTAAAGAATCAAGTTTTAGGTGTAAATATTCCTCCTAATATTCACTTTGTGAGTTTTTAAGTAAAAAATTTGAACTTTTGAGGGATAGTCACATTTCTAATCCTTTGAATGATGTCTATAGGGATTTTTGAAGTTTGGACAACAAGTAAAGTGTAGTTAAGCAGCAGGGGAACAACACTTAAGCACGCAAATGAGAGCTTAAGCGTTGGAAGCTGAAAAACAGAGGAAACACGCCGCTAGGAAAAATGGGTCAGCATTTAAATACTGGAATGGGCGCTTAAGCATTGGAATGATTAAGTGGAGCATTAAATGCAATGCTTAAACACTACACAGGGCGCTTAAGCGCCAGAGAAGGTAAGTGAGGAGTTTTGTTGAGTGCTTATGCACCCAGATGGGAGCTTATGTGCTGGAGTCTTGCGTGTATCTTTATAAAGATATTCTTTGATATTTCTGTTAGTCAGCACTTTTGAGAGAGAACTTCTGTAGAGAGGAACATTTTAATGAGAGCTAGAGTTATTTTTCTTCATTGCATTTCTTCATCTCTTGCTTGGATGCCATGGCCATGATTGGCTAAGTTCTCTACACTTGGGATTGAATGTAACTATCAACTCTTTACTCTTTCAATTTCAATGTATAGAAGTTGTTCTTATATGAATTGGGTTTTTATCTCTTATGCTTAATGCTTGGTTTAGTCTGATAATCTAATCCATGATATGTGATTGTATACTTAAGTTGAGATACATAGCTTATGATTTGTTATGGATAAAAACCTCATAGAATTGCTAGGCTAGAAATAGATAGAAATTCTCATGATTGCTTATTTAACACTTGTTCTAATTGCAAAACTGAGTTTCATAGTGCCAATAGATTGGATTATGATTAGTTGTATGTTTTAGAATCAAATGACCAAGAGATTTGCGTTTGTGAAATTTGAGTGTGCATCAATCTATTAAGGAACTCAGCTTTTTTCTATTGAATTTGTAAGATGTAAAACTTAGTTGGTAGTGAAATTCAACCCCAGGTAGTTAATTTACATCGTTTAAATCCGTTTCTTTTGATATTTATTTGTTGCTCTGTTTTTAAATACAAACAATACTACAAAAATTCTTTTCTCAACACTGAACTTAGTATCTAAACGTGCAATTTTGTGCTCTCTGTGGACGATATTCGATTTACCACTATACTTAAAACCTGTTACACATTTTAGTGATGCTAAAATGCTTAACAAATTTCTGGCGCCGTTGCCGGGGAGAACGGTAGCCCTTTAGATATTTCGTTCAATTGTAAAGTTGTGAATAGTTAAATTCTTTGTTTTTTAATTAGTTATTATTTTTGCCTAACCTTTCTTACAATTTCTCTAGTGGTTGTGTATGCATACTCGTAGCAAGGATAACAAGGACCAACTACAATATTTAGACTCGATTGAAGCTTTTGCTCGGAGAAATCATTCCATTCATAGGCAATTAGAGCAAAAAGAGGAAGAAGTTGACTAAATTTTTTCAGGTTCGCATTCCAATTCAGAGACTCCCACCATGGAAGGACAATGACCTCCACCTCCTAGAGTGGTTCTCGGTGATTATGTGGCTCCACAAGGCCCATGGAATCACTTAACTATCATACTTTCCACTGAGGCTCAATAAATTAAAATAAATTCCTATTGGTACAATCTCATTCTCTCCCATCAATTTATGGGAAAGGAGCATGAAGATCTATGTACATTTTTGGAGAAATTTTATGATTGTGTGATTACAACGGGGCTGGATGAGACAAGAGTGGAGGATGCTTACATGAAGCTGTTTCATTTGGCACTCATAGGGGATTCAAAGAAGTGGTTCATACCCCTTTCGATTCAGAGTTTGAGGACATGGGCAGAGGTTGAAGAGGCATTCTTAACAAGGTTATTTCCTCCAGCCAAGATGATCCAAGTGCAGTCCAAAATTACTGTCTTTAAGCAAAGGCATGGTGAGGCATTTCATGAGGCATGGGGAGGTTCCAAGTGTTTCTTAGGAAGTGCCCAATGGGCTAACTGATGTGGCCATACTTAATGTATTATGTGCAGGGTTGAACCATGAATGAACCATCCACTTGACCGCCACTACGGGGATCGAGATAATTAAAAGTTGTTGACGTGCCAACCGCAACGGAAATCATAACTTCTATGGAAAAAAGTGATAGATCTGAGCATCAACCAATGAGCCAAGCCACTAAACCTAGAGGAGTTTTGGAGTTGAGTTCTACTGATACAATTTTGGCACAAAACAAGCTCATAACGCAACAGGTTAAGCTTCTTAACAAAACCATCACTCAACTAATGCCAAAGCCTCAACAAATCCAAGAGTGGCTCAACCTCCTCAACCTTGTCAAGTGGTGGTGTGTGAGTTATGTGGTGATCATCATCCTTGCACATAATGCCCACATGAAACTTTCCAAAAGGAGGAGGAGCTCAATTTTGTCGATAATCAACAAAGGGGTAACTTTTTCCCTCAATCTTTTAAAACTAATTTTTCTAAGAATGTAATGCAGGGTTGGGAGGGTCCTCAAGGACAAAATCAAGGCACTTGGAAGAATGCGATGAGTTCCTCAAGTAGACCTCCATTCATTCCTTTGGTGGAAAGGACTTTGAAGTTATAGGACACCTTGAAAAAATTCATTCAAGCCTCAATGTTGAATGATCAAAGCAATGAGGCTTTCCAAAAGAATACCGAGGCATAAGAATCCGAAATATTGAGACTCAAGTGGGTCAAATTGTGAAGCAACTCTCGGAGCTTACCACTACACCATTCTCTGCCAACGATATCACTAATCCTACGGAGCATTGCAAAGCAATCATCACAAGGAGTGGGAAGGAGATTAGTAAGGGGATTGAGGATCACTTGAGAGAAGAAAAGCAAGTTGAGGATGAGGGTGAAAAAGAAGTGATAGTAGAAGGAGGGAGAAAAAAAGAAGAGAGTGAGGAAGAAATTGAGGGAGTAAATAAAAATGTACATAGTGAGAAGGAGAAAAGTGAGGGAGATTTAAAAAAGAGTGAATGTAAGAAGAAATTTTTAAAGCGGCAAGTGTCATTTCGGAAGAATTTTCTTGGCAACAAAAGAAGAAATTTTTGAGAGATGCAATCTTCTTTGTTTTGGATGATCCGTACTTATTCAAGGTTGGGGGTAGCTGGTTTGCTTATGTCTCCAATGAGGAAGCAAGGAATATATTGTGGCATTGTCACAATTCAACCTATGGGGGCCACTTTAATGGAGAAAGGACTGCGACTAAGATTGTGCAAGCCGGTTTCTATTGGCCTACTATCTTCGAAGATGCTCACACCTTTGTGAAGCAATGTGATCAATGCCAAGGAACTGGGGGAATGTCGAGAAGAGATTAAATGCCATTGACCACTATGCAAGAGATAGAAGTTTTCGATTATTAGGGAGTTGATTTTGTTGGTCCATTCCCATCAACATTTGCTAATGAAAACATTTTGGTGGGGGTGGACTCTATGTCCAAGTGGGAGAAAGCAATTCCCTGCATGAAAGCGGATGTCGAGACGGTGGTGAGGTTTCTAAAGAAAAATATCTTCTCAAGATTTGAGACTCCTAGAGTGCTTATAAGTGATGGGGGTTCACACTTTTGTAACACCCAATTAAAAAAGGTCTTGGAGCACTATGGGGTGAAACACAAAGTAGCTACTCCATATCACCCCCAAACAAACGGTCAAGTGAAAGTTTCTAATCGGGAGATTAAGCGCATTTTGGAAAAGACTGTGATTGCTTCCAGGAAGGATTGGTCCCTTAAACAGGATACTACTCTTTGGCCTTACCGGACGACTTATAAGGCTCCTATAGGCCTAACTCCTTTCCAATTGGTCTAAGGTAAGTCTTGTCACCTCTAGGTAGAATTGCAACATAAGGCTTATTGGGTTCTTAAGTTACTCAATTTTAATCCCAAGGCTTCTGGAGAGAAAAGAAATTGAAACTTCAAGAGTTGGAGGAATTGAGACTCAATGCCTATGAGTCTTCAAGAATTTACAAAGAAAAAATGAAGTTGTATCATGATAGAAAGCTAGTGAAGAAAGAGTTTCGACCCGGTCAATTTGTCTTGCTTTTTAACTCATGGCTGAGACTTTTTCCGGGTAAGTTGAAGTCAAAGTGGTTCGGACCCTCCAGAGTGAAAGAAGTAAGGCCCTATGGAGCAATAGAGATTGAAGACCCAACATGGGCGGTGAATGGGCAACGATTGAAGCCATATCTTGGTAGTGACGTCGAGCGGCTAACCATCATTATGCATCTTAATTAAGCATGAAAATACTAAAGGCGTCGAGCTATTGACCTTAAACAAGTGTTGATTGGGAAGTAATCCAATTTTTCTCTATTTTAAAGTTTAAATAGTATTTTGAATCTTAGAAAATGAGCTTGGTGAATTCAAGAGAAATTTGAGTGAAATTGGCTATGTTTTTGGTTTTTGGCCCAGCGCTTAAGCCTCCAAATGGGAGCTTAAGCGCTGGTAAGAGGTTTCTTTGCTACCCTGATTTTGGGCCCATCACTTATGCGCCCAAATGGGAGTTGAAGCGCTGGTCACAACAAAATGGCACAAGTTCCCAAAATTTTTCTCTGACCCCAACGCTTAAGGGCTAGGGAGCTCTAAAAGTCCGTTTACCACTGTCAAGTTTTTGGCCAGCGTAGCACTTAAGTGTCATAAACGCGTAACATACTCCAAGTTTTCAATGCCGCAACGCTTAAGCGCTGGCCTGGGCGCTTAAGTGCTAGGGTTTTACGTGTTTAAATAGCGTTGAGGGGTTCTTGATTTTCAAATTTCCTTTTCTTCCCTCCGAAAAGCCCTAACACATTCTTTGTCAAAAATTCATCAAGTTCTTTCTTTTGTTCACCAAAGCTTCAAATTGTTGTGTGTGTTCATCTCAAGCTCCAACCATGAGTTTTAGGTAAACTCTCTGCTTCTGCTTTCTCTACTTCTTTTCAATCTCCTGTTTTGAATAGTTGTCATTTCGGTATGAATTGAGGAATTGGGTACATAATTGATGAGTGAAGGAGTGTATTTGCATGCAAATTGGGGTTTAATTTTTATTTTGGGTTCTTTGAAATTGAAAAGAATTGAATTATTTAGGTGGGTTCTTGCTATTTGAAACTTATTTGAAAGGAGAATCTTGTGAATAAATTGTATAAATGGGTATCTTTTTAAGTATTTCTGTCAAGTAGACCCTTTCATGAATAATTGTTGACTTTGTGAAGCCCATTAGCCATGTTTTAAACAAAAAATATCCCAAATTGCATTGCATGTTTAAGACTCATGAGTGTTGATTAAACTGACTCCTAATTCCACATTATGGGTTCTTGTTGTTGTTGTGTATGCAGACAAAGAGGAAAGACACCAGCCTCCGACACTGAGAGAGCCTCCAAAAAGAGAAAGGAGGTTCCCAAAAGAAAATGGGGTCCTCTTCACAGGGCGGCTCAGACCAGCCGAACCGGCTCATTGACAACGAGAGGGCACACCAATTCCAGGTCATAGAAGATTGGGAATTCATTGTTGAGAGGAGGGTGGAATTAAAGGAGGGTGAGTGTGATGAATTCACTAGCATGCTCACCTTCCGTAGTTGGTGATCAATAGCTTCCCTTTCCTGAAAAATTTGACCCAAAAATCGTGAAGGAGTTTTATGTCAATGCTTATACATCCAAGACTGATACAACATTTGAAAAGGGGGCAGTGGTGAGAGGAATTAAAGTCCCCTATGATGCCAACTAGATTAATGAGAAAATAGGCAACTTCATCATCTCGCCGGTTTCCAGCTTTAAATGGAGTGAATGCGTCATGGATGACTATGCCCTTCTAAAGAGTCAAGGTGCTTTTGATCGGGACTCGACTGTGGCGAGAATTTGCTATGAGCACAGGAGGATTGCGGAGAATACCAGGACTAGAGTTCCTCATAAGGTTCTCTGGTCTAATTTGACTTTAGTCTCCAAATTTTGGATTGAATTTATCCTGGCCAACCTCGAGCCAAACTCGCATCCGTCATGGAAGAGTGTCATCTCCTGGGCTGTATCAAGACTCAAGATGTGTTTATTGATCCTACAAGAATTATTTATGACACAATTTGGGAGAATGCACGCAAGGGAGGTAGGGATGGCAACGAGGTGGGGCGGGGGCGGATTTTGCCCTCCTCATCCATGCCCCCGCTAAGAGCGGGGCGGGGACGGGTTCGGAGAAAAACAAGGCGAGGATGAAAAATTCAGACCCAAACCCAACCCCGTCGGGGATCGGGGAACCCACGGGGAATTTAGACTCATATTTTTTTAAAACAATACAATTTCTTAGTATATTTTTAAACAAATTAAATACTTTAAAATTTTTAAAAATTAAATTAATTACTTTAATTCACATTATATGTAAAAGTTTATTATAAATATAATAAAATTCTAATTTTGTTATTATTAATATTGCTAATAATATTAGTATTATGTGTATATAAATATGAAAATAAGTAAAAATATA
The DNA here is from genome assembly GCA_037177725.1 of Cyamopsis tetragonoloba. Taxonomy (NCBI): domain Eukaryota; kingdom Viridiplantae; phylum Streptophyta; class Magnoliopsida; order Fabales; family Fabaceae; genus Cyamopsis; species Cyamopsis tetragonoloba. The sequence goes on along the minus strand of CM074121.1, from coordinate 14,847,227 downwards.
TCGAATTATAACGGCGGGGTGGGTTCGGGGGCGGGGGCAGGGCGAATAGTTAAAATCCCAAACCCACCCCCGTCCCACAAAAAGCAGGGGCGGGAAAACCCGAACCCGTCAAAACCCGGTCAAAGCGGGGATTCCCCGTCAACGTCGGGCAGGGTCGGTTGGGTACCCGTGAGTTCAGTTTTTATTGCCATGCCTAAATGGAGGTGTTAAGTAGAGTCTGGAGTTCCCTTCATTGATCACATGTCTGTGTGAACAACAAGGGATCCAAGTGGTGAGATGTAAAAATATTTGGGAGCCAATTGATATGAGGTACATCCGAAACAATTGTGCGGACTTAGAACCAAATGCACCTCCCCGCCAGTCGCCACAAGCCCCACCAAGGACCATTGAAGAACTTTGAGGAAGAATGGCCCATGAATTTCAAGGGCATAATCTAAGGCTAGACCACTATGATCAGCAGCTTAGTGCTATGCATAGAGGCCTCACTCATCTCCATAGGGCTCAATATGAGATGACTCAGTACACAATGCCTGGGCAAATTTTTTTTCAAAACCCAGAGGACTTTGCGGCTTATATAGCTTGGCCAGGGGACCGACCAATTCCGCCAGAGGGGGCAGCCAGAGATGGAGGAAGAGGTGGCGGCCATAATGATTATGGAAGAGATGGTGATAGAGGGATAGATGTCAATGACTATTTTGACGAGGATGACCCACTGTTTGGATGAGGGAGTTTTCTGATTTTCTCACTTTAGTAGTAGTTTAGTTTGTTTCAGTTTAGTAGTAGTTTTTTATTGTTATTTTGTGTTTATGTTGAAATTTTGAAAATAATATGGCATGTGTGATTTGTTAAGAAATCTTGGCATCAATTGAGTTGTGGTGTTTTTTTTTGGGGGGGGGGGGGATAGTTCTTTGAAGAAAAAAAACCAATTTGAAAGTTAAATGTGCATGAAATAGTTTTTGTGTAATTGGAATTTTTGAAAATCTTTGTTAAGGGGATTTGGCCTTTTTGACCTTGTGTGTTATGTGTATCTCACATAAAAATATGAGAGTCCTCTTTGACAATCTTAATAAGCTTTGCCTCAGTTTGTAATTGCCATGAACATTTGATGCATAAAGATGATAGAGGTGTAGTTTTCATTGTTAAGTTTGAGCCAAATAACTTACCTTATATGAATTGTTGCATCTGTTGTTTGATACCCAAGTTCAGCTTAAATGATGAATTTATTTCATGACCCTATACCATGTACATGAATGTTTTATCCTCACCGAGTGAGTTGGAGATAAATGTATACATACTTAGGGTGTTGGTTGGGTATTGAATTGATGATGTATATTTTGTAAGTTTCGCTCAAAAGAAAATGCTTGTTTGGTATCAAGTAAATAAATCCTTAGGCAACCTTCTATTTTGTATATATCTTTTTATCTTTCTCTCAAAAAAAAGAGAGAAAAGAAAGGCAAAAGAAAAAAAAATGAAAAATGAAATAAGTAGAGGTGTCTAAAGGAGTCAAGAAATAGAAAAAGAGCATTTAAAGAAAGTTTGGGGTTTGACATAATATGGGGTTGTGTAGAATAGGTTGAGGAATTTTGAGTGTATAGACATTTAATCTCCAACTTGTTTTGCTTGAGTAGAAAAACAAAAATTCTTTGTAGTCTAGCCCCAATACAACCTTTGAGAAAAGTCTTCTTGATTTATGGTTGATTTTGCGAATTGGTTTGATGGAAAATAATAGGCAAAGCCCAATTAAGATGTCATTGAGAAATTGAGCGAAATTTACACCATGTGAGATTTTGATAGTAATTCCCTTGACTTTGGTTGATTGATTGTCCCTTTTACACTTAAGTCATGAATTAAATAATTGCTTTTGTGATTGGCTGATCATGAGTTTCTTCCCTCTTTCCCGTGTGCATCATGGTGATTTTTGTGTTGAGTACTTAATCTTTGAACCACACTTGTCATAGATCTTGTTGATAGTTGTTTTTCTTTTGTTTTGGTTGTTACATTGCTTGAGGACAAGAAACGTTTTAGGTTGGGGGAGTTTGATAAACGTGCTTTAGTAGTGTTTTTAAATAAGAATTTCATGCTTATCATACTAAAAGTATCAAGTTTTTGGTGTAAATATTCCTCTTAAACTTCACTTTGTGCTAGAAGCTAGAAAACATGGGAAACAGGCTACCAGAAAAAATAGGCAAGCGCTTAAGCGCAGGAATGGGCACCTAAGCACTGCAATGATTAAGTGGAGCATTAAATGTAGCACTTAAGCACTGTACAGGGCGCTTAAGCATCTGAGAAGGCAGCTGACGAGTTTTGTTGAGCGCCTAAGCGCCCAGATGAGAGCTTAAGCGTTGGAGTTCTTCGTCTATATCTTTATAAACACATTCACTGCTATTTCGGTAAGTCAGCTCTTTTGAGAGAGAACTTCTGTAGAGAGGAACATTTTAGTGAGACCTACAGTTATTTTTCTTCAATGTATTTCTTCATCTCTTGCATGGATGCCATGGTCATGATTGGTTAAGTTCTCTACACTTGAGATTGAATGTAACTAACAACTCTTTACTCTTTCAATTTCAATGTATAGTTGTTGTTCTTATATGAATTTGGTTTTTATCTCTAATTCTTAATGCTTGGTTTAGTCTGATCATCTAATCCATGATATGTGATTGTATGCTTAAGTTGAGAAACATAGCTTATGATTTGTTATGGATAAAAACCTCATAGAATTGCTAGGCTAGAAATAGAAAGAAATTCTCAAGATTGCTTATTTGACACTTGTTCTCTTTGCAAAAATGAGTTTCAAAGTGCAAGAGATTGGATTATGATTACTTGTATGTTTTAGAATCAAATGACAGATATTTGCATTTGTGAAATTTGTGTGTGCATCAATCCATTAAGGAACACAATTTCTTTCTATTGAATTTGTAAGATGAAAAAGTTAGTTGTTACTGAAATTCAATCCTAGATGATTAACTTACATTGTTTAAATCCGTTTGTTTTGATATTCATTTATTGCTCTATTTTTAAATACAAACAATATTACAAAAATTCTTTTCTCAACACTGAACTTAGTATCTAAACATGCGATTTTGTGCTCCGCGTGGACGATACTCAATTTACCACTATACTTGAAATGTGGTACACATTTTAGTTATGCTAAAATGCTTAACACGCCCAAACCACAAACATACACATCACCGTGTCTGCTAGGGTTTTTTCCTGGTTCTGCCGTCACAAACATATACACATCACCACACTGTTACGTTTTCTTCCTAGCATCGACTTGCCTCTTATCCTTTTGTTCTATTCATCATTTCTTTCCTAACATTGTTTCTTATCTTCAACCATGGTATCCTCCTCCGTTCCTCCCACCACCACCGATGAATTCCTTAACCCCTCTTCCTCATACTATTTGCATCTAGGTGGTAACCCTAATGCTATCATCTCCAATCCCATTCTTTAAGGAACAAGCAACTATCTTCTGTAAGCCCGTAATCTTTAAAGAGCCCTAATATGTAAGGACAAATTAGGTTTCATCACCGATGATCTTTCACCTCTGTCTATCGACGACCCGCTTCATCATATATGGGTTAAGTGTGACACCATATCACTTCTGGGTTCACACGCTATGTCTCTCCCCAAAGCGAACAGATTTTTGCTATTTTCAATGCTTCCAAATATCTGTGGAATGAACTTTGTGAGGGCTATTCATAGGGTGACTACTTCCGCTTTTTTGATCACCTACAAGCCATACATTCAATCAAATAGGGAGATCTTAATGTTTCAACATATTTTCTTTAATTATAGATTTTATGGCAGGAACTAGATGCTTTAAGACGTGTCTTGTGGCGTTCTTGCTTGGTTCCTTGTATTTGTGATCTTTCCAAGAACCTTGTTTTCTGCCACGCTTTTGAGTACATAATCTGTTTTCTCATAAGCCCGAACGACACCTATGATCCAGTGTAGCGCTAGATTCTGAATTGTGATCCTCTCCCACAAATGGCATGGGTCTTTGGGCAAATCTAACAACAAGAATGTCAAGAACACTTGAATTAGTTCTTGGAGTCTAAACCATCTCCTCTTGTGGTTGCAATTGGCTGGAAAGGTCAAAATCCCAAAACCAACACTAGTGAGGGTAAAGGTAAAAATAATCAACAACACAGAAATCCATCTATGAAAGGTAAACTGTGTGAGTTCTATGGTAAGGAGAACCACACTGTCAAAACTTGCTTCTTTAAACATGGATTTCCTTAGAATTTTAAATTCAAGAACAAAAATAGTGGTTCTATGAACAATTTATCTTCAGGTGACAATTCTATATCTGTTCCTCCTTCTAAGTCCTCGGGCAGTTCTTCTTTTAATATAACCAAAGATTAGTATGATGTTCTTATTGATATGTTTCGCAAGGTTAAACCATGTGTTCTTATTGATATGTTTCGCAAGGTTAAACCATGTGTTCTTGAACACATTGTTAATCAATTGGCACACTGCACTAAACCTGCACACTCTACACACAACACACATATCAACATAGGTATGAACATTAATCTAAATATATGGCTTATTGATTTTGGTGCTATAGATCATATATGTAATTCTTTGTCGTATTTTACAAATTATGTTTCTGTATCACCCATTCATGTGAAATTTCCTGGTAAAGATATTTCTATGGCTAAATAGTATGGTAGAATAGTACTTTCTGATGCTTTATTTCTTGGAGATGTTTTGTTTATCCCAGATTTGAAGTTTAACATCTTAGTTGTTCAAATGACTGCTTCATATCTTGATGTCATCTTCACTATTGATAAATCTACTTGTGTTATACAAGAGAAAAACACGAACAGAATGATTGGGCATGCTAGAGCCCACAACAAGCTTTATATTCTTAAGGATCTTACACATAGTTTTTGTACTAATGATGTAGATACCTTTAAATCTGTTACTCCCACTATTAATGACTCTGATGTTTGGCATGACCGCCTAGGACACTCATCTAATAACGTTTTGCATAGTATCATGCATCAATTCCCTTATGTGAAACATGTGTTTGATTTTCCATGTGGTTCATGATATTTAGCGAAACAAAGTAAACTGTCTTTTCTAAATGAGAAAAACATATTTGCATCCATTTTTTCTCTGCTTCACATGAACATATGGGGTCCTTTGCATGTTGATTATGTTTATGCTCACAAATATTTTCTAACTCTAGTTGATGATCATTCACGGCACGCATGGATACATCTCATGAAAAAAAAATCTGAAATTCGCGGCTTGATTAAAAACTTTATAGCATATGTACAGTTTAATACTTTTGTGAAAGCTAGAAGGTTGGATAACGGTTTAGAATTTAATATGTCCGATTTCTTTGTTGAAAAAGATATATTGCATCAAATATCTTGTGTTGAAACACCTCAACAAAATTCTGTTACCGAACCAAAGCATCGTCATATTCTTAATGTTGCTAGGTGTCTTTTATTTCACTGTAATATCTCTAAAAATTATTGGTGTTTTTCTATTTCACATGCTATAAACTTGATAAATCATCTTCCATCTCCTGTTTTGGGAAATTCTAGTCCTTATGAAATTCTTTTTCAAAAACCTCCACCATTTTCAAAATTAAAAGTTTTTGGTTGTTTATGTTATAGTAGTTCTTTGTCTCAGATTAGATAAACTTGATCCTCGTGCATGTAAGTCTGTTTTCCTCGATTTTAAATTAGGAACTAAGGGATTCATCACTCTGGCTAGGTCCATATCTGTTTCTAGGAATTTTTTATGAAAATATTTTCCCTTTTAAGTCAGCTCAACAAGACAATGTTGTTACTGACTGTAATACTCCAACTCTTAATGAATCCCTATTTTTTTCTCAATTTTAGCCCACCCTATGTGGAACGCCATGTTCCTACATTAACTCCACAACATCATTTGGTTGTGGATACATCTCCTTCTACAATTCCCTATCCCCCTTCAATAGATTTTCCTCATACATTGAATATGATTGACAATGTTTCTATTGTTGTCATATCTTGTAATTCTGATTTAAATAATTCTAGAGAAGCCTTGGGAAATGTTCCAATTATACAAACCCATAAATCAACTAGACTTAAATATGCTGTGGGACACCCCAATGATTTCCACTATAATCTAATACAAGGTATAACAGAACCTCTCACATAAGTGAACCTCTCACTAAAACAATCAGGCAGTGTTATCAGACTCGGGTCACATATTGATTCAGTCGAGATGTTACTGGGTCGACTCGAGTTGACTCGGAGTCATTGTTGACTCGGATATTTATATATAAATTAAAATATATATAAAGAATTTCCTGTTTATACTTTATTTTACTTGTTTAAATCAAACATAAATAAATTTTCCAAAATAAATATATTAACCAACAAATTAATTTCATGTCTATAGCTAAGTCAAATTTAGAGAGCATAAAAAAAATATCATATTAAATTTTGTAACTTTAAACTAAATTTACAAATTAAATTTCATATTATTGATTAAAGCATATAAATATTTTGAATATGAATCACATATATGAAATATTTTTAAATAGTATATAAATATTAGTATTAGTATTTATGATATAAATATAAAAGAATTTTAAATTTAAAAGTTTCGTTATTATATAATATAATTATTGATTATTGAATATATGCTAGTTTTTAGTTTGTGGTCTAGTGGTATGTTGCTTTTTTATTAAACATGGGGAGTGAGGTTCAAATCCCACTTCTCCACTTTCTTAAATTTTTTCCTGGGTGAACCGGTTCTTGACCGGGTCGATTGCAAATTAAGTCAGCATGAAGAACCCTAAAACAGATGAATTTGCTTGCAAGCATGCTCACTGGTTGAAAGTTATGGTGGATGAGCTTGCTGTTTTATCTGCCAATAATACTTAGACTCTAGTTCCTTGCCCAAAGGAAAAATAGCTATAGACTCCAAATGGGTTTACAAAGTAAACTATGAATCCAATAGTGAAATTGAACGCCACAAAGTCATGCTAAAGGTTATAAAGAGATAGAAGGTATTGATTAATATGATACTTCTGCAGCTGTTGACAAAATCACCACTATTAGATAATTGTTAGCTATTGCATCTGTTAATGTTTGGGCATTGCATCAACTTGATATAAATAATGCTTTTTTGCATGATGATTTTCATGAAGATGTTTACATACGTGTGTCACAAGGTTTAGTTGTATTCTTCTCTAGTTTGCAAATTAAATAAATCGCTATATGATTTAAAATAGGTTAGCCGTATGTGGTATCCCAAATTATCAAATTTTCTGACTTCATTAGGCTATGTTCAATCCAAAAAAGACTATTCTTTGTTTACTAAAATCACAAACACTTCTATCATTGTTATCTTGGTTCACGTATATGATTTAATTATGATTGGGAATAATTCTGCTAAAATATATCTTGTTATATCTGTTGTTGACAGCACTTTTAAAATCAAGGATCTTAGTAGTCTAAAATATTTTTTAGGCCTTGATATTGCAAGGTATAACCTTGGTATTTCTTTATCAGAAATAAAATAAATATACTTTGGATTTAATTACTTATGTTGTCTTACTTGCGGGGAAAACAGCCCCAACACCTATGGTCAAAGACTTACTTAAAGATGCTCTTAATCTAAGGATGATTTTTATGACGATGTAGCTAGTTATTACAGGCGCATCATAGGAACACTATTATATTTGACAACCACCAGACTAGATATATAATACTCAGTCCAACAACTGAGTTGGTACTTGAATAAACCAATGATTAAGCACTATTAGGGGGCTCTCAGAATACTCACATTCTTAAAGAACAACCCAGGCTAAGGGCTCTTTTATCTAACTTCATCTTCATCTAAAATTCGAGGATATTGAGATTTCAATTGGGCATCTGGTAAAGAAACTCGACGCTTTGTCACCGATTTCTGTATTTTCTTAGGTGAATCCTTGATCTCCTACAAATACAAGAAACATCATACTTCTTTCGGTGTGCCAGAATACCGTGCACTAATAGCAACGACGTGTGAAATCCAGTGGCTTTCGTATCTTTTGACTGACTTAGGTATTCAACAAATTTCTCCTGCATTGTTATATTGTGAAAATTATAGCAATTTTGCATTTTAGCAAGTGTACTAATCGTTTAGATGAGTAAAACGTGATGAGCACGAGTATCGTTCACTAGGGTACTAAGTGTTAGTATATCAAATCTCCAAGGAAGTCACTATTTGGAAAATCAAATATTTGTGAGAAGCGTATTTCATATCAACAATTTAAAGACAATTAGAGATGTAAGAAGATTCTAAGAGAGTTTTGTAGCAATTTCAAACAATGTTAGGGGCTTAGGTTCAATTATACCTGCATTCAAGCATTCAAGTCTAGATTAATCTAAGTTAAACCAAACAATTGAAGAATGAAATTCGCCAGGCTAATTGTATTCCTAGAGCTTTAGCCCCATTTTCTCTAACTCAAATCTCCTAATGCCTTAGGCAAATTCAAGTGAGAACAAGTGCAAGAGTGAATTCTACAAGTTCTCATAACCTACTAGTTCTATGCCTAGAATCAAGTCAAGTTATGGTGTAATATTCCAATTCCAATTCAATTATCCATTTTTCAATATCAAATTCAATCTAAATCAAACCCCAAATTGATCAAATCAAGAGTAGCATTCAACATCGGAAACAATCACTAAATTTGATTGAATCAATTCACGAAGACCATTGATCATAGAAGCAAACACTCAATTGAATGAAGAAAACCTAGATTAATCATAGAAATTGTATTACATGAGTTCAAGAGTCAATTTCCCCAAATCCCTAACTTTAAAACCTAGTCAAACATTCTAAAGAAAGAGGAGAAGAGAAGAGAAAGAATAATACAAGGTGGAAGAATCATGAATTACCAAATCCTGCCCGTTTAGCTCTTTGTGACCATTTTCTTGATCCTTTCTTGGCCTTTTATCATCCTTAAACCTACAATCAAAGACACAAACACAAAACTAATATCAAAACCATAAAAAAACTAACACAAAAAAGCTACAAATTTCCAAGAACTACACTTAACTACTCATGAAAACACTTTCTTTGATTTTCTTCCAAACAAGTTACTAAAATGGAACTAAAATACTAACTAAAAGTGACTAAAAAGCTACAAGAAACATGAATAAGTGGCTACTTATCAGATAATGCATCTACTCTTCACATTGCTGGAAATGTAGTCTATCACAAGCACACCAAGAACATCGAGAAAGACTACCATGTAGGTAAAGAAAAATGGAACTTGGTTTACTAGATCTAAAGCCTTTACAAACAAAAGAACGGTTAGATGATAGATGCTTTCACCAAAGCTTTGGAGCCATCACCATTTCATAAGAATCTCTCGAAATTGCGCATCATTGACATACACTCCCTAGTTTGTGGGGGGTGATAAGGAATAATTGTCATATAACTTAGTGTATTTCAATTTCATGTATTATGTGATATAGAAGTTCTTTTCTATTTTGTTTTGGTCCCTATTGTGTATTTTATTAGGACAGGCCCAATTTCCTTTAATTCTGAGCAGTGTTCCAAAGGCCACTAACTCAATCGATTTTTTTAGTATATATTTATCTATTCTGATCAATAATAAACACATTCACTTTTTACCATATCACAAACCCTTTAAAAACTTCCTCTTAAAATAGTGTTACATTAGTATATATAAGTGTTTATAATAAAAGGTAAACTCTAAAAGGCTTCATAGTCAACAAGACCAAGCCTACTGAAGAAAAAGCTAAGACTTAAAAATGCAAATGAAAGTAAATATGATAATAATTGGGCTCTTAGGTTCATATCATTCCATCATTCTTTAGGAAAATGTGTCCTCAAATTTTGAACATCTTCATCCCAAAATTGCTCTGTCTTAAATATTGTTGCTGAAGCTTTTCTTTTTTTTTTTGTGGAAATTGCACCAGTCTTGTCTTTGATATTCACACTTCAATGCTGAATCTATTCCAATAATGATGTAATCATTCTTTTAATTGACACTGATATCACTGCACTTCTCTTGACATAAGTTGAGTACAAATATCTCAATTCAAATCTTGATCACTGATTCACGTAGATCATATACATTTTTAAGTGTGTTGTTTCGTACTCAACTTGTATTTTTATTTCACTTCTCGTTTTTTCTTCTTTTATTTTCTTCATTTTTTTTCTTTTCATCAATGATCTTTCTCACTGATTTCTTTTGTTTTTTTCAACTGGATATAGCATCAAACATATGGTATGCAACAACTATATATATTGAATAAAATAAGAGTGAAAATTTGGATAAAACTTTCTCACCACCAACTCTTGGAACCAACCTTTGGTTCAAAATAATATGAAATCGATTAGGATACATACTTTTCAAATATTCCTAGAGTTGAATTTAGTGGAAAAATAAATAAAAATAAACAAAAACAAATATATGAATACCACACTCCAAAACTGAGAAAGAATTTGGGAGTGATAAGTACTAATACCAAATGATATAAACCTGACTAGGGTTGCAGTTTATTTAGATCTACCAAGAGTTAGATTTATTGTAAAGATAATAAAAAAAAGATATGAGCACAACACTCTAGAGTTGAGGAAGGATTAGGAGTGATAATTGCTAACCTTTTGATAAGAATCATCACAAAGATATAATCTTTTGATAAGACTCACCACAAAAGGAATAGAAGATGGCACTACATTCATAAGATTTTTTTATCAGCTAAATAAGATAATTATATTAAAGCACCAGAGGTGCTAAATAGAATAGTACATAAATCAGTTTAACAACCAACAAAGCTTAAGGAAATAAATACAGAAGGAACAGACAGAAAAAAAAGAAACAACGGAGAAAGAAAAACAGAAATAACAAAATGGATCAGCACACCAGTAGAATCCGAAAATGTTCATCCAGATCAAATATAACTTTTCACAAGTAAAAAATAAATGTTCAGTTTCCACTTGATCACAAAGAACACATAGAAGGTCAGAATGTGAAGTGATTATTCCTCTTCTACACAATTTATCCTTTGAAGGAATACCATCGAGAAGCAATTTCCATGCAAATGCAGAGACCTTGAAAGGGACATGAGAAGACCACAAACTCAAAAATAAATCTTTATCGTGTGCTGAGATATTTCCAACCAAAAACTTGTAAGTATTTTTCAAACTAAATTCTCCTACTTTACCTCAAACACACTTCATCTATCATCCATGTTATTACAAAGAGTTACCTAGTTTATTAATGCTAACAGATCCACCAATGCAACTTTCTCATTCAATCAGAGGTATTCTCCACTCAAACTTCCAAACTCATCTTCCCTCCGCACAAGAACCCATCTCAGAGATGTTAACATTTTAAAATTCACACAGAATAAAGTCTACTAAATTCCAACTCAAGAATTCTACCACCAATCCAAGGATCTTTCCAGAATTTGGTAATCTTTCCATTCCCTACAATTTTCCCCATACCCTCCTCAGACCAATTCCTATGTTCACCCTTTATACATTGACACACTTTCCACATATCTTTCCACCAAGTACAACAGTGTCTCCAGCCTTCTTGTGATATCATAGAATTGAATAAAAATCAATCTCCATATTAGAGACTAGAGCTTTCCTTCAGAGGCCATCTGCAAAATTCAGTAACCTCCACCTCCACTTGGCAAGAAAACTTGTATTAAAAAGTTCAAGATCCCTCAACCCCAACCCCCCCTATCTTTAGGTAAGCATAATTTCTCCCATCCCACCCAAGCAATACTCTCCTTCTTTTGAACCTCACCAAAGAAAATTCCTTTGAATCTTATAAATGGTTGACACAACTAACTTTGAGATTTTAAAAAAATGATAAAAAGAAAATAGGGAGGACAAACAAGACAGACTGCAACGAAGTTATTTTACCACCAAAAGGTAAAAACCTTTGTTTCCAAGAGGGGAGTTTCCTCGAAAACTTGTTTTTCAAGTAATAGCTCATTTCGGATTGATAGGCCAATAACAACAATCACCACAAAGGTTTAAGAAACCTTTGACAAGATTCAAGGCCTAAAAGCCCCTACAAGGAACACCAACTCTCTAGGAGAAAACTCAAATTTTATTCCAACCAAACTTGCCTCCTCAGCAATTGTTACATGAGTAGCTTTTATAATAAAAGGTATCTCATAAAAGGCTTAATAGTCAGCAAGACCAAGCCTACTAATATAATAAAATTAAAATATAAAATTATTATTTAATTATTAAACTAAAGAAAAAGTTAAAACCTAAAAATGCAAATGAAAATAAATATAATAATAATTGGGCTCTTAGGTTCACATCAGAAATTATATTGCATACCACCGGAAAATCTTAGGTATATTAGAGCGAAACGTGAAAGCCCTTGTTGGACAAAGAATGATTCGATGTCTTTCTATTCTACCATTTTTGTGTGGACATTCAACAAGGGGTCTTTTATGTATAATCTCATCTAATTTGAAGCATAAAAATATTTAAGAGTGAACTCAGGTCCATTATCTCTTTTTTTTTATAAGCAAAACATATTATTAAAGAATGAAAGTACAAGGGGTATTCTAACCCATTAATAAAGTATTACAATTGTTGAATACACATTAAAAGATTTAAGTTGAATTGCAACCAGCATGATCATAAAAGATTTAAAATGAATCCAAGGAAATCGACTATAATAATCAATAAAAGTGATGAAATATCAAAAATCTTTAAAGGAATTAACGTGTGCGTAGTGGTACCCAAATATCAATGTGAATAAAATCACCAAATTGAAGTGATTTACTAGTGCTGTGAAAAAAAGTTAAATTTTTTTTATTGGAATAATGATAAACATCACAAAGATCAAATTTAAGAAAAGGAATTTCATTATGCTGAAAATTAATCTGCTGTAACACTATTGGGATTTCATATATGACCAAGTTTTGTACAGTCAAGTCTCGTTCAGCAGGAGATAAAAAAGACCACATGTTTCTTTTGAGCTACGCCAATTGTTTTCAGGCTGGATTTCTGCACAATATTACAACTAGTATTGTGAAATATAATCAAACAATAAAAAAATAGTAAGTTTGGGAATGGAAATCAAATTAACTGAAAAATCTAAAATATATAAGCATCTCTTAAGGATTTTTTCACTGGTTTCAAAATTGATTTCCGAAGGTAGATATTACCCATTTATAATTTGCAGATAATTCTTTGTTGGTGTGTTAAAATTCTTTGAAAAATGTCTTGTGCATGAAATCTATTCTAAGATGTTTTGAGTTGGTTTCTGGTCTCAAAGTTAACTTTTTTAAAAGCAAACTAATTGGTCTAAATGTGGAGAATGAGCAAATGCATACTTTGGCAAATATTCTTAATTGTAAAATTGGTTCCACTCCCTTTTCTTTTTTGGGAATACCGGTAGGTTCAAATCCTAGACTTGCCTCTACTTGGCAACCGGTTGTGGATAAATTCTCTTTTAAATTATCTTCTTGAAAAAAAGCAACTCTTTCATTTGGTGGTAGGCTAACCTTGGTGAAATCTGTTTTATCATCCTTACTCATTTACTTCTTATCATTTTACAAAATCCCAAAGGGGGTGACTAAAAAAATCACGCAAATCCAGCGTGACTTCCTTTGGAGTGGTTTTCTTGAGAGAAAGGAAATGACTTGGGTTAGTTGGGAAAAAAATTGCCTACCAAAACATAAGGGTGGGTTGGGTATTAGGGATATAGAAGTGTTTAATTGTGCCTTGCTTGGTAAGTGGAAATGGAGAGTATTGCGGGAAAAAACTCTTTGTGGTTCAAAGTAATGGAGGCTAGGTATGGGGAATCGCCATCAAGTAATCCTTCTCTTAATGAGAGGAGGTGGGCCAAATGCTCTAATTGGTGGAAGGACATTTGGAGAGCGTGAGGGAAAGTGAGGAATAGGGGTTGGGAATGGTTCAATGAGGGCTTAGGAACGGAGATAGAAAATGAGAAAATAACTCTCTTTTAGAAAGATAAATGGGTGGGAAATACATCTCTTAAAGAGAAGTATGTCAGGCTCTTCTCCATCTCCATTAACCTTGACCATGACCTTGACCATGATAAGGTGGTGGGAGATATGGGGGAATGGGAGGGCCAAGTTTGGAATTGGTCCTTTAGGTGGAGAAGAGAGTTATGGGATTTGGAAAAGGTTGAACTTGACTCGTTGTTGGGAGAAATTCATTCCTCCTCCTTAACCCGAGATAAGGAAGATGTATGGAAGTGGAAATTTGAGTCCAATGGTTTATATTTTGTTAAATCATCCTATTCTTATACAATTCTTGCTAACCCTCCTCCTTTTGATGCTCCTTTTAATCTGATCTGGAAATCATGTGTGCCCTCCAAAGTTATAGGGTGTGTTTGATGCGTGAACAGGATAGTACAAGTAGTAGTACAAGTTTTATGAGGCACTACACAATTTTTTATGTTGTGTATTGTTTGATACTCAATGCACATAACAAAAAGCACAACATAAATTTTACAATAATATCCTTCATGTTATGTTATTAATTTTTCTTAAATTTTTCTAAGAAAATAATATTTTGATATTTTATAATTATTTTATTATTTATTATAAAATTAAAATTTCATGATTTAATAAATTACTACATAATATATTTTATGTAATATAATAATTATATTATATATAAAAAAAATTATTATTAAAAAATATTTTTAACTCTTTATTTTTTAATATTTATATTTACCGTTAAAATTTATTTTATTATTAATACGTTATTTTAATTATATATATATATATATATATATATATATATATATAAATGACAAAAAAATGACGTAAACATTCATTTAAAAAAAAATACAACATAAACTACCTCGTAAATGGAGAAAATGGGGAAACTAGTTATGAATAAAAATACGAGGTTAATTATGCCTTTTGTGCATGGAACAAGAAAGTTGTCCCTTGGTTTAGTGAGGTACAAAAAATTGTCATTTTGTACTGTCTTGTGACTCAAATTTTGTGCTATTACTTGATAGCTTTTTGAATCAAACACAGAACAAAAAGTTTTATCCTGTGCTGTACCTAGAAATTAGCAAATCAAACGGACCCATAGGGTGCATATGGAAAATTTTGCATAATGAGTTGCCAACAAGAGATAACCTTCTTAGGGAGACATTTTAAACGAGGAATTTGTAAACACATGTGCCATTTGCAACCAACAAGAGGAATCAGTTAACCACCTCTTCTTTTCTTGCAAAGTGGCCTACAAACTTTGGATGAAGGTTTACAATTGGGTACAACTTTCGATACCTTTACCTTGTGCTCCAAAGAAACACTTTTTGCAACATGCAGGTGGCTGGAAGGGAAAGAAATCTATGAAGTTTTGGAATTTCATATGGTTCTCAACCATTTAGAGCCTGTGGAAGTGGAGAAATGAGCTCATCTCCAAGGAGACATCTACTTCTATTTGTGAAACCTTAGACCTTATTCAACTTCGCTCTTGGTTATGAATTAGCTCTAAAGCTCACAAGGAGTTTCATTGTTCCTTTTTGAATGGTGTACAAATACAAAGACTTGTCTTCTTTCTATTAAATAATTTTACCTATGCTCTCTCTTATCATAGGAGAGAACGGTATAAAATCATTTGGACTTATTGGCCAGGAGAACTTTCCCCTGCATTTTAACCCCTCGTTGTTTTTTGGTATTCTGTTATTCTGTAACTCAGACATGTGCTCTCCCTCCTTTTAATTCATATATGGTTTACTAAAGTATATACTGTTCTGAATGATAACAGGACATGGAATATAATTACACAGGGAGTAGCATATACAAAGCACCACTGATGCTAAATCTATGTACATTGATACTCTTCAATTCATACAACTAAGTTTGCAGATTAAAAAAAAAAAATTACCAAATGTAACAGTACCTGAAAGGTTAGTTTTACAATTGAGCATGTTCTTAATAACACTTGAAAGCAAAGTTAATTTAAATTTATTACCGAGGAAGAAATTCACTTGTAGACACTTTACTATTAGAGATTTGTGTGGATGCATTATTGATGGGTTGACCAGAGGTTGACTCTTCTGCCAATGTTTGTGGGTCCATTCTGCTGCTTGCAAAAAAAGCAGGTTCCTGTGGAGTTGGCAATTCAGTTAGGTTACTATAGAGATATGAAACAACTGCTGCCATTGTAGGTCTTTCATTAGGGTCTTGTTGAACACATAATAAACCAATTTGAATACACTTAATGACTTCAATTTCATTATAGTGATCAACAATATTTGTGTCCAATATGCTTAATGGTGTTTCATTCCTCCACTGTCTCCAAACCTGTAACAAATAATTCTCAAATTAAACATATTACACTCAATTTAATATTCTTTATTTGGTTTGGTTTGATTTGAATCAATGTATGTGTATATATGTTCTACTTACATGAATCAAAAGGCCATCAGCAAAAGAAAGTGATTCATAAGAGCTTCTATTCTTTTTCCCAGTAATAATTTCTAAAATTATCACACCAAAACTAAAAACATCTGATTTCTCTGAATATTGCCCGAGTAAGAAATATTCTGGAGACATATAACCACTATACAATTCAAAAAAGAAAAAATAGTTTTCAATTAGGAACAACGTATATATTTTATGAAGAATCAGGAATAATAGAATAAATAGAGATGAAAATTCTGAAGTTACTGTGTTCCCGCAATCCAATTTGTACTTATGTGGTCTTCGTTTATGTCAACAATTCTAGCGAGACCGAAGTCTGAAATTTTTGGAGTCATATTTTCATCTAGTAGAATATTACTAGGTTTAAGATCACGGTGAATGACTTTAAGACGAGAATGCTGGTGTAAATAAAGAATTCCTCGAGTTATTCCTCCAACAATCTCATAACGTTCAGACCAGCTTAAAGATCTTTGTCGTTGAGAATCTGCACATGTTCAAATCAAAAACACAAAACCAGAGAATGTTTTGTAATCAATATAGTTAAATCAAGTTCCAATATGTAAAATCTAAACTATGATTAATAAAAGATTATAGAAGAGTCAAAAGTGTCGAACCAAATAAAAAGTAATCAAGGCTCTTATTTGTCAAGTATTCATAAATGAGTATTTTTTCTTGTCCTTCGAGACAAAAACCTATGAATGCCACAAGATTTCTATGTTGAAGCTTGGCTATCGACAAAACTTCATTCTTGAACTCAGTTGCACCCTGTTTAGAATTTTGTGAGAGTCTTTTTACTGCTATTTGTCTTCCATCTAGAAGAACACCCTGAAAATAAAAACCATTACCTAAAGGAAAAAAATAAGAATATATATCAAAAGAAAAAAACATTATTATGTTTTTCGCACCTTGTAAACCTCTCCAAATCCGCCTGTACCAATCTTATTTTCATTTGAAAAGTTATTGGTTGCTGCTTTGATTACAGCAAAATTGAGTTGTAGTGGCTCCAATGTAGCACTTTCATCACCAACTAGAACAAAATTAAATATGGTAACATTGTTAATTAAACTAAGTAGTCAAGTATCTTGCACCATAAAATCATAGGTTTAATTTGAACATTTGTTTTAAAAGTAATTAACCAAAATGATCTGGAGATATTTTAGTACATAATTTTGTAAAATGCTTAAATTAGTCCTTAATTTTGTACTCCGTATGTTTGTTTAATCTTTGGTATTAAATGACATGGAGTGTCTATTTAGCACATAATGTCACACCTAAAAGTCCAGGTATACTATCAAATCATATTTTGGGATGCCAAATTTAAGTTTTGATGTAAGCCACAAGTCACTTTAATCCCTGAAATCGCTTACAACAAAAATTTGATTTTGGGCTTCAAAACATTGTTTTCAACCCAAATTGTTATTTGGTTGTTTATATAGACTCCTATATGTTAAATAACATGCCGCCACATAGACCCTTAACGTGCCATATAAGTATTAACATTTAGATACAATGTTAGAGACTAATTCACACACTATATTTTACAAAATTAAGGACTAAAACACTATGTGATCACTATCAAACTGAAACCAACTTGAATGATTACTCTTTGTTTTAACTTACAATTTTCTTTAAGGATAGCTTTATGACTTTTTAGTACAATTCTATTCAGTATATAGCAACTGAAAGAGCATAGCATCACCAAGACAATTGTGGGTATAACAATGAATACAATCTTTCTCGTCTGGGATTTTCTTTTCTCTGCACAGGACAATCATTTGTTAGAATATGTGTGCATGCTCAATCTAAGAGGATGAAAATTTGTAGGTTCATAGGTTAAAACAATAAAGAATTCAAAACATACAGGCACACACATACATGCATGCAACAAGTAAACACACATTCATACATTCCCAGAGCGCGTGCGCACACACGTGCACACAGAGTGTGAATATACACTACTTTGGTGCTCCAAGATATTTGTATTTTCAATTTAGGTTCTGTCGGATAAAATTTGCTTATAGTTAATGGCTTATAATTTATAACTTATGATTTTTGGTGACTTATAACTAATAACTTATAACTTATTGTTAAGTATAGTTGTTTGGTAAAATTAACTTATGACAAGCTGAATGACTAAAAGGGACATGCATTAATTACATGTAATAAATTATTTGAAAAAGTAAAATATAATAAATTATCTAGAGTTTTGCTATCCATTGCCCTTAGGGCAATGGTTAAGTAACTCATTAATGGAAATTTTGTATTTAAAATAAATTAAAAAAATTGTAGCATTAAATATTTTACACTTTTTAATACGAAGTTTCTATTTATGGGTAGCTTAACTATTGTCCTAAAGGAAATGGATAGCAAAACCCAATTATCTAAAGGCAAAATAGGAAGAAATTATTAAAAGTTGATTATAAACTACAGACTATAAGTTATCTCAAGTAGTTTTTCATAAGCTAGTTTTTATAAACTATAAGCTTAGTCTCCCAAAGAGTTTTATTACCATTTTAGTCTTCAAAATATTGACAACATTACAAAATTGGTCCTTCAGGACAAATTTGGTAAAATTTCAGTTTTTCAAGAGTTAAAAATATTGTGTTATCATTTTAGTTTTTAAAAGATTCAAATGTCACTAAATTGATCTTCAAAAGTTTGAAATGTTATCAATTTGGTTCTTAAAATGTTAAAATGTAATTAAATTGGTCATCCATTATAAAGAGAGACCAATTTGTTGATATTTTCAATCTTGACGAAAATAATAATAAAAATCTCTATATGACTCAATTGATAACACTTACATTTTTTATGGATCGAAATTACATTTATCTCGACCTTGAATGATATTCTCTTTCAAAATTTGACTTTTACGATATCTTAACGCTTACATGAAACTTTAAAAACATTGAAAAAATTAACAAATGTATCAAACAATAATGCAATAGAATATAAATATTAATATAAAATTGAATATTAGGCCAAACCTATATAAAATCACAGAAATAAAATTTATTTCCTGTATTATGTTAAAAAAATTGGAATTAAACTTGAAATTAAGCTAAAGATTAAATTGAAAGAATAAGGACAATGTGTTTTTTTGTCTATCATTTTGTAATTTTCTTTTATGAATTAATTAGTCTCCTCAATGAGATGTACTTTTAGTAGGTATTATCTCAATTATTTTTTCTTTTATTTTGCAATTATTTTTGTTGGGTTGATTGTTCTCCTCCCTTGAAGTTCAGACTCATTATCATCTTTTATTACTTGTGATTTATGATTTTTTTTTATTTTTGTTTTTATAATAGGATAGCTAACCTTATTATAATTTCTTGTAACATAATTAATGTGTTAGTATAAATATTTTGGGTGAATACTAAAAATTTTATAATCTATACTAGTATAATAACCGTTAGTGTACATTAATTCTTTTATTAACAAATAAACATATAATTATTAACAAATAATTTCGTTATTAAAAGTTATAAAGTGAATACTAACAATAATTATCCTAATATTTTTAAAAGAAAATTTTTTAATGTATAAACTTTTTTTAGTGTTTAATTATTCACTTAAAGGCATAACACGTATAAAGGCATAACACGTATATTAAAAATATTATAATCATTATTTTAAGGTAAAGCCATATTTATCATGTCCCAATTCAACATCAATTTGTCGGACCATTATATTCCAAAACTTTATTATTATCCTTTATTTATAAATTGATGATGATAATTTTTTTTACGTTGGACGTAATGATTTAGTTAATTATTTAGTTATTTAATCATATATTTTTTAATTTTTAGCTATAATTTTTATATAATTAATTGTTAAAAAAACATATTTTTTTATATTTAATTATAAAAATTCGGTGTACACGATGTATACTAGGTTGGTGTATCCAAAACATTATTTGAAATTAAATGTGTCAAATCTTAAGGATTGGCTTAGCAGACAAAGATCCTGCTAAGTTTATAAGAAAATTCGTAGTTATAAAAAAATAAGAAATAAAATGTGCCTGACCTGAGGTATGAGTCCTGGGCAACTGAGGTTCTTCTCCATCCCTATAGAATTGGAACATTTCAAATCTGAGATTGCAACTTGGATACATAACTCTCCCTCCTATGCTTCCCAAACGGCTCCACGGAATTGTATTTGCGATCACATCTTGTAAACACTCCAAACAATCACTTCCAGTTAAATCTTGTGTACATTGACCGAGAGAATAAAGGGTTTGTAAATCATTCAATTGTATTGATTTGGTCAAATATTTTTTCTCACTCCGTGCTACCGCTGATGCCAACTTGGCTAATGTATTTGATAGAGCAAAAGTAAACAAGTTTTGGCTAGTGGAGCTATTAGTGATATTCAATTTAGAAAAAGTAGGACTTTTGTCCACATTGTAAAAGATATAGCGATAAGAGTAGCGAATCATGCAATGATTGTACCAAATTATAGTGTCTCGAGACGATGATTGACACTCTGAGGATATTCGATGCGCTGCGTTTAAGACGCATTGCCCACAAAGGCGAGTGGGAAGGTCACCTCGACACATAAAGAGGCCACGCAAGTAATATGAATTAAATATTTCCACCTGATGAAATAACTTGTTGCCGCTGGTGGCATTGGAAGAAAGTTGCGAGAGGAGAGTCGTTAGATACACTTGGAAACCATCATTTGAGGTAGTAGTAGTTGCGTTGGTAATTGAGCAATTGTGGTGAAGATAAATAGGATCCTCTGAAAATTTTGTATCTACAACGGAATTTTTCGTTGCAGGAATCAAATTTGACGAGGAAATTTCTGATGTAGAGAGATAAAAAGGGTACATTTCGTACCTAATATTACAACTGGGATATAGAACTATCCCTCCTTGATTTCCCTCATCATTTATCGTGTTCTCAAGACATTCTCTGCAATCATTGGGTGACAGATCAGGTGTGCACTGAGCCAAAAAATAAATAGTCTGATTTTCAGATACATGTGCTTCTCGGGTGGCGAACTTTTTGTTAACAATAGTAGAATTGGCAGCGTTGTCTATGGCTTCCTTCGTGATCAAAGACAAGGAATGGTTGAAACTTCCTCCCTGATCTGTGATATTATTGAAGTTCCACTTGTAAAATCCACGCCACGTGTCCACGACGGAGAAGAATGAGTGGTTGGAATAGCGAACCATGCATTCGTCGTACCAGATCACAGCTTGTTTGGAAAGGGAACACTCTGGCTCTGTGGATAGCCGCGCGACAGCATCTCGAACGCATTGTTGACAAAGCTTGGAGGAGACGTCTCCCCTGCACATGAACAATCCATAGATTGATGAGTCTGAAGGGTTTTTCCCAATGATTGTGGTGTTGTAGAATTCCGTGAAACGTGCATTAGATGATAAGGAAGAAAAGAGTTTTTTCACATGTAATTGATAGGAGGAATTGACTTTGGTATTTTCGTTGGAGCAATTTTGATATTCATAGTAAGGGTCAAATTGTGCCTCAATAGTTGTAAAATTAATGAAGCTGATAACATTAGCAGTGATAAAGAGGAAGAGAAAGTAAATGGGTGATTTAGCTTTGGTTGTCATGTTAAGTTTCATGGTTAGTTGCAAGTAGTGAGTAGCTGATGGTGGTATGGTAATTTAATTGAAATTTGTAAATAAGGGACGTGGTTTGAGTCCGCTAGGTCAAAGAAATTAAATTGAAAGGGATTAAAGAAAAAGGGAGGTGGAAAGTCATGTTTGGCTGCTGCACAATGGGATTTTTATCAGCGCACTAAGACTAGGCAAAAAGAACGTAATACTCCTGATATAATAACAGGGTGTTTGCTTACGCGTTAGCCCCCTTTCATAGGTGAGAATAGCGCAGATTTAGAAGAAAATATATATAATACATAATATTATTTATAGAAGAAACGATTCACCTGTGTTCGAATTTTCTCTATACTATCTTGAGATCAGACCAACCATGTAACGCGAACAAGATTATATTTATTTTAAGGGTGAAAAAACTAGTAGTTATAAAAAAAAAATAGGATATTTAATTTATAAATGAAGTGGATAATTTTGTAAATAAAGTTAACTTTCATATAAAAAGAACTTATAATAACAAAAATTGCAATAAAAAAACAAAATATCATAGAAATCAAATATATATAACATTTATAATTATCTAAAGAACACATTTTTCGCATTAAAACACGGAAGTAATGATAATTAATTTTCATAAATTAAGTTCAAGAAAGAAATATTTTTAGGAAAACATAAAAAATGTTTTATTTTTGGATTTTTTAAAATATATAATATTAAAATAAGATTATGTAGAAATATAATATATATATATATTATATATATATATGAATAATTGTCACAGTAAAGAGCAAGATAAGTTGTTCATTATGTTTCAAAATAAAAATAATTTTTAGTTGAACAACTCAACTGAACTTTGATGATTTCATTATCTTATTCTCTATTGAGGTCTTGAAATTTGTGTTTTTTCATATAAATTTTACTTTGGATGATAATTTTTTAAAGAATATGATATTTCTTTTATTCATAGGAAAGTACAACAACTTGGGATCGAACCCGTACTCACACACGCATTTCCACATGTGCTCACCAACTGAGCTACATGACTATGACTAAAGAATATGATATTGAATGTAAAGATAGTACTCCTTCAGTTCCTTATTATAAGACATTTTTAACTAATATTACACATACAAATAAAGGTAGTTAAGTTTAGTTAATTTTATTGGTTTTCTAAAAAAATTATATAACATACCAATTTCATCCCTCATTGCTAACCAATCACAATTGAAGAGTACTATTGTGATCTAACCTAACAGGGATGTAGGACGAGCAAGATGGTCTTCTTTATCAGCAAAGGGCAGTAGGATTGCTTCTTGGCCCTGAGCTCCGGCGGCGGTGGTGTGCACCTGCAAGCACTCCAACGCTCAAGTCAGTGAGTGAATTAGGGTTTGTGTATATGATAATATATCTTACGTACCTTGCATGGTGCATTATGATAGTATTTATAGAGTGAGGTAAATGACCTAATGCGGTCCGTATTGGGCCAGGATCTATGCCTGGGCCCAATCCTCATCATCTGGGCCTTGATAGTAGGCCGCGCCCAACTTACCGGGATGCTGGTGGTAATTGGCGGCTTCTTGACCCGGCACGTAAGCGTCTATCCGGGATGCCATTATTTTGGTCCACAACAGTTGCCCCCCAAGTCGTCAAGCTCTTCTTGGGAGAGGTTGGCGAATTCAGTCGTTATGCCGGGTGGATGTTAGATGGCGATTCTGGAAATGTCACGAGATGACGGTTGGTTTTTTTTTTTTGGGCGTGTGTGTTTCACGCACTCCTCTTTGGGCTCTGTGCAAGATGATTAGCGTGGTCTTGGGCCCCCACGTCCATTAAGGTGATGTGACGGTTTTTACTTTATTTCTTTTCACCTGTTACATTTTACCTCTTTTCTTCCTTTCAAGTTTTCACTTTTCTCTCTTCGCGCTTCAACCTGTTCATCTTCCCCTGGGAATAGTTTTCACAACTCTTCCTCTTCTTTGTGCCAAAGTTGCAAGCATTCTTTTTTCATCAACAGCTTTATTTCTCAATAACAGGTATCGCTTATGTTCCTTATCAACTTATAATTTGTGTGATTCTTTCCTGATTCTTGGGTTGTTCTGTTATCCCATTCCCATTCTTTAGGGTTTAGTTGTAGTTTTTGGGTTTCTTTTCTTCAAAAATGGCCGATAATGTTATCGTGTTGGCGAGTGATTCTTCTTCGGAATCCAATGATACTGAGCTTCTTGAGAGTTTTGCGAGGGGGCTTCGAAAGCATAGGTCTTCTAATGAGCCAAAACCTTGTTCAGGTACGCCCTCCATAGCCAACCATGACTATTGTGAATCTTCCCATTTTTTGTTTTACCCATTGTATTCTTGGCGAGTGGAGAGTGCTGAATCAGTTACCCAGAATGTGGATGGGTCGTTCAACACTTTAAACCCAGAGCCTTCTGCTCTTCTTCTTGCATCAGCCCACCTTCCTGATGAATATAGTTCCGAGAGTTCTATCTTTGTCGAACAAGGTTCAGATTGTCGTGCTCCCGTCAATTTTATTCCGGTGGGGGATGAAGTTGAGTCTTCTCATCCCGGGGATCCTCTAGAAGATAGAGAATCTATGCCGTCATCTATGACACATTCCTTAGATTCTGAGTCTGACCCTGCTTATGTTCCCTCTTCTCCCAGTCATTCTTCCCCGGGGTCTAATTCTGCTTTCTCTTGTCATGTAGATATGGATCCTACTCAAGGTGACCTTCCTATCTCGGTAGTTCCTAATGCTCCGGGATCGTCTGCTGGGGGCTCAGAGGTTGTCGTGCGAGGAAAGGGCGAACCCAGTACTTCTCAACATAGAATCGAGTGTCCCCCTGATTTCTTAGAACTGAAAAATATCTGGGCAATGTTATGGGTTCCCTGGGATATCCTTCGGGAGGAATGTTCAGTGAGGGATGGTCGCCGGCTCAGACTGGTGGAGAAACGTTGGAGGAAATGTTTTCATTACGGGCCCAACACCCCTGGGACTGACGTTATGGCTGATCCTTCTTCAAACCACAAGTTGGTCATTCCGAACAAGAAGGAAAGAATTTGTACGCCGGCTTCTGAAGGCGAAGGTTCTTATATCATGATGTTGGAGTCTTCATCTCGCTCCAACCCAACTTCATCCTAACGGTTGGGGATTTCTTCAGGCCTTTGAGGTCTTTTGTTGGGCCCAAGGCTGGCATTGCTCCTCGACCTTGTTCTTGTACATTTTTGGCCTTTATCGCGGTCCGAGGAAGAAGAATTAGGTATCCCTTCGTCATCGCTCCGGGATTCCGCAATTGTTTGTCCCTTATGAAGAGTCCTTCAAGGCTCATCGGGACTTTTATGTTAAAGTCATCCCTCGGACTGACGATTGCACTCCCTTCTGGATGGGACAAGACAAACAGCCCTTGTTCCCGTTATATTGGACGGAAGAGCATTACCAAAGGTCGCTATCCCTGAATGAGTTGGAGATTAGCTTCCTGGAGGAGGAAGATCAACAAACTTTCAGGAGTTTGTGCGTCTTTGTTAAGCGTGGGGGGATACCCATCCATTGCATGGATGTTATAGGAGTATCTCGCCGAGACCAGGCGACATGCTTATGTAGGGCATTGTTTTTCTCTGTACCACACTGTTTATCTATATTCTCCATGTTTTCGACTTTTATTAACAAGTGTGTTCTTATTTTTGCAGCCGAGATCATGGCCAATTATGCCATTCAAAAGCAGAAGCAAGATGCCAAGGGGAAGGGGAAGGCTACTGCCTCTGGTCCGCCTCCTTTTCCTGCTCCGGTTCTTGTTCCTACCCCGGTAACTCCTACCGGGATTAACATCTCGGGTGTAGCTCCTACTAGGGGAGCGTCTCCTGCTAAAAGGTCTGTTCCTCCTACTTCTGGCGGTGAGATGGCTACTATGCAGCAAAAGCGTCGCCAGACTACCAAGTCTGGTATGTTTTTATCCTTCTATAATTCCTAGTTATGCAGGGATCGAGTATTGCCTTTTTATTATATCGTTTAGTTCAATTTGTAGGTGACCAACCTGGGGATGTCCAAGGAGCTTCTGCCGGGATGAATCCGGTATTGATGGCGCCCTTCTCTACCCCTTCTTCTTCCTGGGAAGGATTCCATTCGCCCCTGATTAAGTTCCAACATGGGGACTTTTTCACAAAGGGTGGAACCTCTACCGTGAAGGTATATGTCCTGTCATTTGATCTCGTTAACTTTATGATGATTAATCTCGGTAGATATATATTTAATGTCTTCTTGTTTTTTTTGTCTTTTGTAGGAGCAAGCCAAGTCCCTTATGGGCTGGACCGCTATGAGCATGGCCATGCTCCAACATGTTCACGACCATGCAAAAGACATGGGCCAAGCCTCTTCTTTGAGGGGTCAGCTGCGGGATCTCCGAGATGACTTGGAGCTGAAAGATGCCTTGATCCAAAGCATCAAGGAGTCGGAATCCCGGGCTAATCAGGAACTCACTTCTCTGAAAGAGAAATTTGCTCAAATGGAGGAGGCTTTTGCCAAAGAGAAGGAGCGGGCTGCCAGCTTGGAACTAGAAAAATCCAAGTTGAAGGAAGAAATTTCCAGGCAGAAGGCTAAGGCAGATGAGGATAACTCTGCTATTAAGCTTCTTCAGTATGAGCTCTTGGGGTCGGCTTCCAAGTTCCATGAAGTTCAAGTGGAGCTATGGGAGACTCAGGATAAATTGGAAGAGGCTTACCGTGATATGGACACTATAGTGGATGATTCTTACCGGGATTGTGTGAAGACTCTTCAATTTTTGAATCCCGGGATAGAGTTGAACACCCGTGGTCTCTGCAAGTATCACGGTATGAAGGATGGGATGTTTATGGATTTCCATGATCCTCATAATCTCGTGCCTCTTGATCCTGCTAATCCCAGATTGGAGCCATTCGACTGTAGCACTCCTCCTCCTTCTTCAGATCCCGTGCCGGAACCCGAAGTTGCAAATGCTGGAGGGGCTACCTGATTTGTTGCTGTTGTTTCTATATTTCTCTTGTTTTATTTGTATTTTGTAATTCTTACAGAAAATTTTATATTGAATGTAGACTTTTTCGTTCTCATCTTCCGAGATGTTCTTTATGCATAACTTCGTTTACTTTTTGTCCAGGTGCCTTTTTACATCCTGCTTGATATAGAACTTTCTCGTGTCGTTTTAATTGTTAGGGTACATCCGTGATGATACCCTTTTAACTCCTTAGCAGGAGGGAAAGTAGTTTGTACTTTCTCTAATTTTGGTTGAAGTGTAGCTTCGGTTTATGCCTCCTTTATGTGTTGGAGTTCTTTCTTTCTATTGCATTTCTGTATGTCGCTGAGGCGTGGCCGTTTCAAGGTGCCTCTAATTCTCGCTTGGCATGGACATTTTTTATGCTGTTTGAATTGTTAGGGATACATTTGTGATGTCGCCCTTTTAGCTCCTCAATAAGAGGGAAAGTAGTTTGTACTTTCTCTTAGTTTCAGTTGAAATGTGACCTTGGTGGTATTTCATGCTTCTTTATGGCCAGAGTTAACCCGTTTAGGGTCACTACTGAGTCTGTAGCAGAGAATTACCCGTGATGGTACCTCGACTCATTTGTTAGCCTTATGTGTACGTCAGTTTCTGCCTGTTGCTGGCAGCTTAATCTCGGATCATATGTACTTCTCATACTTTCTTCCGATCTGTTTGCTATTAAGAATTGAACTAACTTGTTTGTGTAAGAGTGAATAGAATGCTACTTTATTAATAATAAGAAGCAAATAACAAATGGGGGCCTCGTTAAAACCTCTAGCAGTAAAACCCTCCTTAGGGATAAAACCTGCTACAGGAAAAAGAGTACCCCTTTATTACAAAGAATGTAAATTACATAACTTAGCTATAATAGTGCCTTAAGTCTGCGACATTAAGCGTTCTGGGAATCTCTTTGCCTTTGAGAGTTTCTAAATGATACGCTCCGTTAGTTGCGATGGTCTTGACCCGGAATGGACCTTCCCAATTCGCTCTAAGCTTCCCGTCTTTAGCATTGCGATTTCCAATACTGGCTCTTCTTAGGACTAAGTCACCTGTTTGGAATCTTCTCGGTACAACCCTCAAATTGTATCTCTGTGCTACTTGTTGTTTCCGGGATAACTCTTTGATTCTGGCGGCTTCTCGGATTTCCTCGACCATGTCAGAATCTTCTCTAAGGAGTTGCTCATTTTCTTGTGCGGGGTACATAACCCTCCAGGATGGGTGCCCGATTTCTACCGGGATTACGGCATCTGATCCGTATACCATTCAAAATGGAGTTTCTCCAGGATGTGAACTTTCTGGCACCTCTTTTTCAAGCCATTAAGTATGACTTTGTTGGCGGACTCTGCCTGTCCGTTCGATTGTGGGTGCTCTACACTGGCAAAGTATTGCTTGATACGGAGACCTGCTAGCATTTCTCGGAATTCTTTGTCGGTGAATTGGGTCCCATTATCACAGATAACTTCTGTCGGGATACCAAACCGGCATATTATTTGCCGGAAGACAAAATTCTGGGCTTTAACTGATGCTATGCTAGCTAAGGGTTCCAATTCGATCTATTTAGTATAATAGTCAACAGCAACAATGAGATGTTTGAACTGGCCTGTTGTTGGAGTGAAAGGTCCCAAGAGGTCCAAGCCCCAAGTGTGGAAGGGCCAAGGGGTGGAGATACTGTGCAGATCTTCAGCCGGGATGTGGGACAATGGACTGTGTTCTTGGCACTTTTGGCACTTCTTCACGTGATCAGCTGCATCTTTATTCATGGTTGGCCAGAAGTATCCTGCCCGCAAGGACTTTCTTGCCAACGATTTTCCACCAATGTGGTGACCGCAACTTCCTTCATGCACTTCAGTAAGAACACATCATGTTTCAGATGGTCCAATGCATTTAAGCAAAGGAGTTGATAGTCCTCTCCTGAATAATTGTCCTTCTATCATGGAGTACCGGGAGGCATTTTGTACCAGCCGTTTTGCTTCCCGGGTATCTGCCGGGATGGTGCCTTTAGTGATATACTCTATTATTGGAGTTCTCCAATCGTCATTTTCAACCTGCAAAATAGCACAAGGAGAAGGGAGAACTTCTTCTATCACTAACTTCAAAGTTGAGGATGACTTGGTACTGGCCAATTTGGAGAGTAAATTAGCGCGACTGTTCTCTTCTCTTGGAATATGCTTGATCTCAAATTTAGAGAGACCAAGTAGACTTTCTTTAACCTTTGTCAGGTATCTCTGCAACAATGGCTCTCTTGCCTGGTATTCCCCTTTTATCTGGGACACCACCAATTGGGAATCTGAACATAAAGTAATCGCGGTAGCCCCTAGTTCTTTTACCGCGCGTATCCCGGCTAGACAAGCTTCATATTCTGCTTGATTATTGGAGGTTGGGAATTCAAATTTCAGAGAATATTCTACCGTTATCCCTTCGTCATTTTCGATTAGTATGTCTGCGCCTGCTCCTTTGGGGTTTGAGGACCCATCAACATAAATAGTCCAGGATCCTTTTGGCTCCTCCCCGGGATGTGTCATCTCGGCCACAAAATCAGCCAACGCCTGTGCTTTGATTGCTTGCCGTGGTTCGTAGGAAATATCGTATTGTGATAATTCTACTGCCCAGGTCATCATCCTTCCTGCCAAGTCAGGTTTGTGCAAGATTTGTCTAATGGGTTGATTAGTTCTTACCATGATGGGATGACATTGGAAGTATTGCCTCAACCGCCGGGATGCAAATAGCAGGGCATAGGCGACTTTCTCGAGCCACTGGTAGTTCAACTCCGACCCCTGTAGCGCCTTAGAGACAAAATATACCGGACTCTGGTTCCGGGATTCTTCCTTTACTAAAGCCGCACTGATTGCTTCATTGGTGACGGCTAAATAGAGATATAGGACCTGTCCAGGATCTGGGCGAGACAGGAAAGGTGGGCTTGAGAGGATTTTCTTCAACTCCCGGAAAGCTTCTTCACATTCTACATTCCATTGGAAATCTTCCTTACGTCGTAAGGTCCTAAAAAAGGGTAAGCATTTTCTGACTGAATCTGGAAGGAATCTCATCAATGCAGCGACCCTTCCAGTTAGCTGTTGGACCTCCTTAATAGTTCTTGGACTCTGCATATTTAGCACAGCACTACACTTGTCGGGGTTGACTTCAATCCCTCGATTGGTTAGCATAAAGCCTAAGAACTTTCCGGCTTCGACCCCAAAAGTACATTTATTAGGATTTAGCCTTAAATCATACCTGCGCAACTGTTGAAAAGTCTCACGCAAGTCAGCTACCGGATCTTTGTCTTCTGGGGTTTTTACTATCATGTCGTCGATATAGACTTCAAGGATTCTACCAATCTATTCTTTGAAGACTTGGCTCATCATCCGCAAGTAAGTTGCTCCGGCATTCTTCAAATCAAACGGCATCATGGTGTAGCAGTAAACACCCATGTCGGTGATGAAAGCCGTTTTCTCTTGATCTTCAGGGTACATTGGGATCTGGTTATAACCGGAGTAAGCAACCATGAAAGATAGATACTTATAACCTGCGGAGTTGTCCACAAGTTTATCGATACAAGGCAAGGGGAATGGATCTTTGGGCATGCTTTATTCAGATCTGTGTAATCTGTGCACATTCTCCACTTCCCGCTAGCCTTTTTCACCATTACCACATTCGAAAGTCAATCTGCATATCGTATTTCTCGGATGAACCCTGCATCTAGCAACTCCTTTACCTGCTTTTCTATAGCTGCTTGTCTTTCTGGACCCATTTTTCTTTTCTTTTGGACCACCGGGATGGATCCCGACCTCAAAGACAAGCGATGGCACACGAATTTCGGGTCAACTCCGGGCATGTCGGAAGAAACCCAAGCAAACAGGTCTTTATTCGTCTTCAACAACTCAATGAGTCGCTCTTTGATCATGGGGGGTAAGTTTGCCCCTATCTTGACAGTCTGATCTTCTTTAAGTCCTATCTTGACTAAGATCTGGTCCCCTTCGGGTTGAGGTCGTTGATATTCGAAGTCTGCTCTGGGATCTAAGTTAGTCATCATGACCCCTGCATCCCGCATCAGATCACGTCTCTCCATCTTTTGCTTCCCTTTCTCTTCTGCCGTTACCGGCAATATAGATGGTGATTTCGTGATTTTAAGGCTTTCTTGATAACATTTTCGCGCATCACTGCTCTTCCCACGGACAGTTACTACTGAGCCATCTTCTCCTGGAAACTTATGGCTAAATGGATGGTAGAGACTATGGCGCTAAGGCTGTTCAGGGTTGGTCGCCCAATGATTGCATTATAAGCTGAGGGGCAATCCACCACTATGAACCTAGCGGGAATTGTTTTGGTATTTGGCTTTTTGCCAAAATTCACCTTAAGGTCAACGTAGCCTCTGGGAATGATTGTATCTCCGGTGAAGCCAATTAAGCTACCTTTATGGGGAATTAAATCCTTGGATCCTAATCCCATTTTATCAAACAAGCTCCAGAACATAATGTCAGCTGAACTTCCTTGATCAATGAAGATTCGATGGACTTCAAAACCGTTCAGATTAGCTGCTATGACCAATGGCTCGTTATCCCGGATTCGTTCTTCCGGGAAATCCGCATCTGAAAAAGATAGCACTGGGTTAGCTACAACAGTTACCTGGGAACAAGAATCCCTGACATCTCGGGTCCTCTTCTTGTCTTCGAGACCCTTTAAACTGGCTCCTCCAGCTATGACTTGAATTATTCCCCTAGGAGGGGATTCCTGTGCTCGCCTTGGGCTCCGGGATCTCTGACGGGTTTCAACTCGTTGATCTCGATTCCTAGGGGGGATCTGAGTATCTGTGTCTAAGGAGATGGACTTCGGCGACGATCCCGCCTTTCTGGGGATGCTCGAGCGTAATTTCTCAGCCTCCCTTGTCGGATCAGCTTTTCAATTGCATCCCGGAGTTGAATGCATTCATTGGTAGAATGTCCACGGTCCCGATGGTATTCACAGTACTTATTGTTGTGCTTCCCAACTGTTTTCAAAGGTGGTGGCCGCTCTCTTAGTTCGGAATGCATCACTTCTTTCAACACTGAAGCTGGCGGGACTGTTAGCGGAGTGTAATTGTTGAAAAGACCCTTGCGCTTCTTGGGAGATCTATCCCGGGATTTGTCATCTTTACCCCGGGATTGGTTTGGATAGACAATTTTTGCTTTGTCATCCTTCTTGGCGGCTTGGGCCTTCTCCCATTCTTCTATTCTGATCCACTTTTCGGCCCTGACCTTCAAGTCATCCATGGAGGTGGGTTTATCTCCGGCCAGTTGCTTGGCGAAGGCTCCTGGCTTCAATCCTCTTACAAAGAAATGTAACACCAAGTTAGGTTCAACATTCCCAACTTCTAATACTTCATTGTTAAAACGTGTTATATGGTCTCGTAGAGATTCATCTTTTCCCTGTTTAACAGTTTCTAAGTGGAATTCATATTTGAACTGTCTTTTACTGCTAGTGAAATGAAGAATAAACTTATCTTTGAGGGTTTTCCAGTTGCTGATGGATTGCGGTGGAAGGTCTGAGAACCAACGACTTGCAGCCTCTAACAATGTGAGAGGGAAGGCACGGCATACGATGGCCTCATTTACCCCTTGAAAGTACATGGCTCTTTCGAAAGTGCTGACATGTAGAGTGGGATCTTTGGTTCCATCGTATTCCTTTAACTTCTTTGCAAACTGGAATCCATGAGGAAGGGCATGGGACATTATCCAAGGCGTGAAGGGATTGTCAATGTACCCAAAATCCGGGGTATTTTCAGCCATGTGCTCTTGGTTACCGGCTTGTTGTCCGGCTTGCTGGCCCCCAAGGGGAACAGGTGGCGGGTTGGCCCCCTCAACCCGAGATTGATGCAGGGCCCCTTCATGTCGGCGACTTATCCGTCCTTCGTGTTGCCTTTCCTGAATTTTCGGATTTCCTTCTTTTTCTCCTTCAATTGTGGATTTCTGTTGCTGCTTTTCCGCGTTGTCGTTATCTTTTTCCAGATTCTCAGGGTTTGACTGGGTATGCCTCTCAGCTCTTTCCTCCTCTGAATCATCTTCGATAACAACATGCTTGCCCTTCCGTTGTTGTTCTTTGAGATCTGCGATCTCTTTGGCTTGTGACTGCACCAACTGCTGCAGTTTACGAAATTCTGCTTCAATATCAAAGTGCTGGGATACCCTTGCTTGATTCGACGCACCAGCCTGCTGTCCAGCTCCTTGGTTTTGCACGCTGGGATCGTTGTAATCCCTATTTCTGGTCGAGCCAACCATTGTTGATGATAGATGGAGACGGAACTTTTTGTTGCGTCCCCACAGACGGTGCCTATGTTGTGATCTAACCTGACAGGAATGTAGGACAAGCAAGATGGTCTTCTTTATCAGCAAAGGGCAGTAGGATTGCTTCTTGGTCCTGAGCTCCGGCGGCGGTGGTGTGCACCTACAAGCACTCCAACGCTCAAGTCAGTGAGTGAATTAGGGTTTGTGTATATGATAATATATCTTACGTACCTTGCATGGTGCATTATGATAGTATTTATAGAGTGAGGTAAATGACCTAATGCAGTCCGTATTGGGCCAGGATCTATGCCTGGGCCCAATCCTCATCATCTGGGCCTTGATAGTAGGCCCGCCCAACTTACCGGGATGCTGGCGGTAATTGGCGGCTTCTTGACCCGGCACGTAAGCGTTTATCCGGAATGCCATTATTTTGGTCCACAACAAGTACAAATAGTCAATGCATTTAATAAGGGTAAATAAGAAAACAAGTAATAAATACTCCATAGAAATTATAAAACCTCTTATAAAAAGAAACATCTAAATCTTCTAACAGACATCTTATAAATAGAAACGGAGAAAGTAATTTGTAACAACTTTTCAACTATTATAAATTAAAATACTAATTATTAAGTGATTTAAAATTTATTATATTAAAATATAAAATGTTTAATTTTATTCATTAAAAATTTAATCACTTTCTTTTACAATAATTATGTTCCCTCTATATATATTGAACTCTTAGATTTGAATTTAAGTTATGATATATACCATTATTATTTATTTTATTTTGTCTATCTATCTATTATCTATTATTTATTATATCTATTAAAATAGAAGCCAAAACTATACATTTGACGCATCAGACAAATTTTTTCATAAGACAAATTCTTTCATAGCATTTAGTCATATGAGCATTTTTATTCGTGTGATACAACTCAATTGCTAACATGTTCACCATTAACTCACTCTTCTCTTCTCTCTCCCCACATTAACTTCTTTAAATTGCTAAATAAAAAATGATAATAATATTATAACATTTTTAAATAAGAAAAATATAAATAATCATATTATAACTAAAATTTAATATATATTTAAAACAACAATAATGTGTATTTTAAATTATATTTAATTATTATTTTTTAAATTCAATTAGTAAGATTATAAATATACTTTTAATTATAAATATTACTTTTATAAGCATCCAACAGATTGGTCAGATGGTCAAGGAGTACTACTTTGAACAGTAGATCCTCGGTTCAGCGATATTATTTGAGTTTCTATGGAATATATGGTTCAATGGGGATGGAGATACATGGAATCTTTTTGTGGCTGAATTGCAAGAATGACTCAGCAAAGTAAATAAGGTTTTGTGGTCTTCTAAAGCACCTTCAAAGGTACTGGTTTTTTCCTGGTTATTGTTTAAAGATAGAATTTCTACAAAACAGAACTTGTGTAAAAGAGGTATCATAGGAGAAGGAGAATCTGCGTTTTGTTCTTTCTGTAGTGAGGAAATTGAAGATTGTCACCATTCATTTCTAGGTTGTCCTATTGCTAGTGGTCTTTAGAGTAAGGTAATTAATTGGCTTGGGTTAAACACCCCACTGGCAGCGACGTTAGGAGAATGGTTTATCCTTTTTAGGGAGATTTTCAAGGGAAAGGATGCAAAAGGAATGCTAATATGGTATGCAGTTATTTGGACTATCTGGCTCGGGAGAAACGCAGTGATTTTTAAGGCACGAGAGATTGATTTGATGGCTTTACTTGATTTAGTAAAATCTAGATCATAGTTTTGGGGTCATGCCTTGGGAGAAAATCGCATGTATTCAGAGTTGATTTAGGAGTTGCTCTATTTATTCTTGTTTGTTTTGAGTGCCAATTGTGTACTCCTTGTACTCAATCTTGTAACTCTTACCTTTTTTATTAATATATTTCTTTTGGCTTATAAAAAAACCGAAAAATCGATCCAATCCAAACTGCAGAAGATTAGTTTGGATGGGTTCGGATATCATTTAAATTACAAAACTGTACAGATTGAATCAGATGAATTTTTCCTTCAAAACCGAACTAATCCGCACCGAGAACACCCCTATAAGTTATGCTCCTCTTCAACTCTGAGACACATTTTTAAGATAAATTCGTGAGGCCTTTCTTACAATTTGGGTTTGGGCCTAACTCAATCCCAAAAGCTAGTTTTTAGGATTGAGTTAGGCCCAAACCCCAAATTCTAAGATGGTATCAGAGTCTATCCTAGATCCGTTTGTTGGGACCCCATGTTGTTGGGTGTGTTATTGGGTGTTTGTTAGTCCCGTATTGTTGGGTCACCCGTTTGTTTGTCCACCTGTGCTTCTCCACGCTCCAGCTGTGTAGTGCTGGGCGTGAGGGGGCGTGTTAGAAGTCCTACATCGACTAGTGTTATGGCCATTGTTGAGTTTATAAGGGTGTGACAAACCTGATCCTACAAGCTAGCTTTTGGGATTGAGTTAGGCCCAAACCCAAATTGTAAGAGCCTTAAAGGTCAAAGTGAACGATATCTCAATTATGATCGATGGCGGATTCAAAAATTTCAAGGGAGGGGAGTTTTGCACCTAGTAAGATTTGAATCGTGCACCCTGGTATCCATTAGAACTCTTGCTAGAGTACTATCAAGGAGATTTTATATACCACTTTTTTAATCACATAACATTTAATATTTAAATAAACTTGATTATGGTTTTTCAGTTATAAAATATCTCATTATGGTAATAACAAACAACTATATATTT
The DNA here is from genome assembly GCA_037177725.1 of Cyamopsis tetragonoloba. Taxonomy (NCBI): domain Eukaryota; kingdom Viridiplantae; phylum Streptophyta; class Magnoliopsida; order Fabales; family Fabaceae; genus Cyamopsis; species Cyamopsis tetragonoloba. Next base: position 14,811,209 of record CM074121.1, on the reverse strand, counting down.
CTTTATAAATGAATCAGTTAGACGAAAATATAGTTTTTGTTTCAAAAATTTTATTGTGATAAATTAATTCATACCCATTTTTCATATTTTCCCAACCATTTGATTTTAATAAAATATAATTTTTTTAAAAAATATTTAAAAATTATTTAATTACATGTTCACCTAAATTCATCTTCAATTTTTTACTACAATGTATGTTTTAAATTGTTATGTAAGAAATTTATTAAATGAATTGCAAGTTTATGTAAATTAATTATTTACATAAATTTTATTTTTTAATCCAAGTTTGATAATGTATAATATGTTCCCTCCGACGACGTCCGTGTATTGTGCGGATTACCATCCAGCTATTATTATAAATCTTATGTGATTAATTATTATTAAAATGAAATGAATATTAATATGGTTTTTTATTAATTTAATTTGGGTTAAAGAGAAGATTAACTGTGGTGAAAGAAGAGTTGTAGTGGAGAAACATGTTCTTTAGGTTTGCCAAATATTGATAGTGTCTTTCTCAGCTCTTTTTGGCAAAATTGTTCAAAGCTCAAGGAACCTCTCTTACTATGAGTTCAACATATCATTATCAAATGGATGGCCAAACTAAAACCTTAAATAAAAAGCTAGAAATGTATCTTTGTTGTTTCGTGTTTGATAATCCTAAATCGTGGTACTAGATGTTACCATGGACCCAATTTTGGTATAATTTTTCTTTATATCACAGCACTTTTTGGGATGAGTATTGTAAGAAATACACAAAAGATAAATTTAGGAACAACATAATGAGATGGAGGCGGGAGAATTTGTTATGACTGACAGTCACGTGTCAGAAGATCAATGAGAAAATTAAGGTCACGAGAAAAGAGTGCAAGACTAAGAAGGGGAAATGTATTATTGGGGGCATTTGTGGAATGAGCTCACTATGTAAGCGGTAAATATTCCCTTACGAACTTCTCTCATTTTTCTCATAATTCTTCTGCATCTTATACTGAATCTCTACTTCCTTATCTTTCAGGTCCCTTAATTGATGATTGATGGTGTCCGTCACTTATTCTCTTTTACTTATTTTGAATTAATGTTTCTACGTTTTCAATTGTACTACATGCATACTGTTACATTCATTATTGTACCTCCAACCCTGTTATTGCTTAAATACAATTTATTCTTGTTCCAAACGGGAGACACAACTCTAGGCTGATGGGTCTCGACGCTCTCAACCTGGACAACACAATTAAGTCAAGCATATCTTTAGGAGTCATAAGCTAGTGCTTATATAAAGTGTCACTAGGGGACCACACGTCTATTATAACTCTAATGGCTATGACTATTAACGTGCCCATCATAGCAAGTAGTCACGTCTGTAAGCTCTACGTTCACTAAATGACCATCTACATTTAGTCACTTATTACTAACTAATGACTGGTAATTCTATGCCCATATATATTATAACATGATCACTTTTGGGTCTATAGTTAAGGTTGGTTTAGTGACAAGTCACCTTAGCGCAATATATGCATCCACATGTCTTTATGTGCAAATGCCTAAACAATTGTCTAGTAAATCATAATCCCAACAAATCATCGTTAAGGGAGGATAATATTCCGTGTTAAGCAAAAAGGGAGTATAATTTTGCTTTATACTTTAATTAATTTTGATAAATAATATTACTTTAAATTTTTTGTTATAATTGTAGTCTTCAATCAATTAAAAACATTACTAAATTAATTCTTTGATTAAATTAATTTGTTTATTTAAAAATACTTTATTTAATGTTATTATATATTTTTATTATTGTATAGAAAAGTAATATCTTTAAATGTAAATAATAATTTTAATTAAATTAAATTTCATTTTTGTCTATGTTATTATGGTTTACGTTCGCCTTTAGTCTCCTGATTTTTTTTTACACTTTTAATCCCCCATTTTTTGTAACTTGAAGCTTTGGTTATTTTTCAATGTTTTTTTTTTAAAAAAAATTAATGGATCATATTGATACATGAAGTTTTCTTAGGTAGCGTTTGACAGACGTGCTTGAACCAAACAAAACACTGTGTACTGTTTCCTGTTTGGTGCATCAGTCCAGACGAACAGAACATTGAAGCCAATGAACGAGACAGATTGGTTCCATTGAAAAAGGTGGAACAGAAGAGAACATAACATAACAACAAACAGAAGAATTGTCATTATTTTTCTAGAGTCATTTTTTATTAATAAAATAATATATATTTAAATTTCTTAAACCTTATATTATTTTTTCCAACAAAAAAAATTATTTTTTTAAAAAAATTTATATAATAAAAATATATTCAACATAATTTATGTTTAAGAATTATTTTTAATAATTGTATTTATTGAGAGAAGTTTGTATTTAATAATGTATTTTTTCATTAAATATTAATAAAAAATTAATATATTTTAAAATTATTATTTAGTTATACTCATAATTTTTTTAAAAAAATATAATTTTTATTTTTTCATTAATTTTATACTTTCTATCAAGTAAATTAAAATTTTATACGTATTATAAAAAAAATATGTTTTATATTTTAATCTTCACTAAATACAAAATACTACATATGGTTCTATTCTATTTCATGGTCACCAAACACAGTACACGGAGTTCTGTTCCATTCAATTCCATACTATTCTGTAATATCTCGTTCCATTTTGTTCTGTACCGTTACCAAACTCTACCTTAATGACATTATAAAAAGGGTGTTACTGTTCACACATCTTCAATCTCTTAGGGCGCCACACCATAATATATTTTTTTTCAAAACTAACCTTTGCCCGATTTTTAAAAATCGGACGCGCTCGGGTTTTAGAAACTGAGCGAATTAATAAGTTTTCCGCAAAATTAACTAACGGTTTTTAATTAGTGGGCGTGCCTAGTAATTAAAAATAGTTCGCCAATGGTTTTTAAAAACTATTAGTTACAATTGCATAGATTTATGCTTAATTCAAGTACCAGTTTTTAGAATCTGTGGGCGAACAATTTTTAAAAACCGGATGTACTCGGATTTTAGAAACTGAGCGAAATAAGTTTTCTTCAAAATTAACTAACGGTTTTTAATTACTGGGCGTGCCCAATAATTAAAAATTGTTCGCCCATAATTTTTAAAAACCGTTAGTTACAATTGCATAGATTTATGCTTAGTTCAACTTCCAGTTTTTAGAACTCAGGAGCGAACAATATTTAATTACCGGGCGCACACGGTTTTTAAAGACTGTTAAGGTATTTTGTAATTCAATTTCAAAAATTTGTCCTATTTTTAAAAACTGGACGTGCCCGGTTTTTAAAAACCTAGCGAAAGACAAATTTAAAAAATTAAAATTAAAATTAAAATGTGTAGTGTAACTAAAAATTGAAAAGGTGGCAATAGTAGTCACCTTATTAAAAAAAAGAATAATGCAATTTCTAACGGTGCTTATAAAGATATAACCTACTACAAAGACCTTTTGTCTTGGTCTTAATTCCTCAGTAGCCATTTCTAAAAGATTCAATTTTATTCGGATAAAAACTGAACGAATCTTCTAAGTTTTCAACTACGTTTTCATTATGCTTTTCACATATGACTCACTAAGATACAGTTAAATGAAAGTTTAATTCACAACCACTCCCACAACAAAAGCAATTAATCGGAAGATAATAAAAGGAAGCAAAATTTAATTTTGCGCAGACACTTTTAATCGGAAGGAGAAAAAAGTTGCTTAGACAAAACTCGTTTTAATGTCCGCCCGTCTCCCGACTATAAAACAAACAGGCTATTAATCTTTTGACAATAAAATAATGACGCAAGCACTTTTGTAAGATCAAAATAAAATTCTGTTTGTCTCTAAATATAAGACTATTTTTAAAAAATACACAAAAATTAAGAAGTATGATTAAATTCATTAATTATGTTTAAAATTTTATATTAGCTTCTAAAAATATCCCTTTCATTTATTGAAACTCATAATTATACTCTCTCTTCACTTAATGATTCTAACTTTTGTATTATTAAATGCTAAGAGTATTTAGGTAAAAAAACCTTTAATTTGACACAAAATTTATAAGAGAATCTTATAAAAATGGAAAAAAAAAATTTTTGTAGAGGGTGTTACATTTAGGGATGGAGGGAGTATCTTTGAATAATTCTAAATCCTCTTAATTCAAGTTTCATTTCATTAACTATGGTTAGTTTCATTTTTTTTTTTTGTAATGGTTAATTGATTATTTTTTACATTAAAATAGTTAGTTTTTAGGTATGAATTAGTTTTAGTCCCAATATTTTTTGTTTTTCATTTTAATCGAACTTAACTCAAAAAAATTTTTAGTTCTTAATAATGTTAAATTTTTTCATAACATTTTTAGGAGACTAAAAGAAAATTAAATAATAGGATTAAAGTTAAGAAAATTAAATTTTTTATTGAAAACTAAAATTTAAAAATTCAAGGGACTAAAAATAAATTTTTTGAATTAATTTAATTCTTAATTAATTTTTTTGGTACATTAAAATGGTTAGTTTTTAAGTTTAAATAATTAGCCCTAACAATTTTTGTTTTTCGTTTTAATATAACTTAATTCAAAACTTTTATTTTTAATCTCTGATAATGTTAAATTTTTGCATCACATTTTTCAAGGACCAAAAGAAAAAATAAATCAAATAACATGATTAAAGTTAGAAAAAAGGGACCAAATATAAACATTAGTAATTACAAGGACTAAAAAATTATATATTTATCATGAAACGAAATTTTACATGGATTAAAAAAAAATGTTTAGAATTAACCAAAGGGTGGTTCGCCCTATAATTTTCTTTTTAAATTTTTGACAAAATTAATTAAAAACTTTTATTTTTAGTCCCTTAAGTTTTTTAATTTTAGTTTTCAATAAAAATTTTAAATTTTTTATTTTTAATCTCATTATTTAATTTTCTTTTGGTCCCCTTAAAAATGTTATGAAAAAATTTAATATTATTAAGAACTAAAAATAAAATTTTTGAATTAAGTTGGATTAAACTCAAAAATAAAAAATGTTGGATTAAAAACTTATTCAAACCTAAAAACTAACTATTTTAATGTAGAAAATAATCAATCAACCATGGTAAAAAGAATCATAAAGAAATGAAACTAATCATAGTTAATGAAATGTGATGGAGTGCAATTTTACCTTAAGAATGGGGTAGAGTGCAATTTAACCAAACTTCAAGGCTAGTAAGTACAATTTACCCAAGAATAAAACATTAATTGGTCTTCTCTTACACCCTATGAATGGCCAATTTAAGTATGTTTTCAATCTTTTAAAGATTATATTGGTGACAAAAATTTTCTATGTATTATGTCGATGACACTTACATATTTGGAAGACAAAAATAATCTTTATGTCTTTTATTTAAATAATTACTATATAATTTATTATAAGATATTTTATTTTAGAAATATTATTTAAACTATTATACTTGAAAAATATTTTTAATTCAAGTAAATATCCTTAGGTGCAAATATCATGGGCTCATACTTGTCTGCCTCGTTTCTATCCCTAATTAGATCATTTTAAATTATAGAAAAAATATAAGTAAAAATTATTTATTAATATGTTAATTGATTAGTTACACAAAGAACGATATAATTCTAATAGGTAACTACTCTGCTCATTCCTTATTATAATTTCTTTTATTGGTTCTTTAATTTAAAAGAGATATAATTTCTTTTATTGGTTCTTTAATTTAAAAGAGAAATGCTATATTTTTTTATTAAATTTTTTAACAAATTATCTTATTCACTTAATTTTGATAATTGTCATTATTTATCATTTAAAAAAGTAATAGTTACTTAATGTTTAATGACGGATAAATGACAACTGTCATAATTAAGTGGGTATTAACATCATTTGTAAGAAGATTGAGTACGATGATAGTATAAAATTTTTTAGATATATTAACGACAAATTAAATAAGAAATCAAAACATAAATGCTTTATAAAAAGTACAAAACATCTTATAGAAGTATATCAAATGAGAACACTAATTATTATTATGAGCTTAGAGATGAGATGAGTGAATCTGGACTACTAGATTATTTTATGAATGACTGAGATTAAAACCAAAATATTTTTTAAAAAAGTAACGTGAGTTTTGATATGAAAACTTTAATATATAGGTTAAATAAGTTGGGAATAATTAATTAATAAATCAAGTCATGACTACTAGACTTACTAATATTTTAATATGAAAATTTTAGAAGTCAGAAAAGAAAATTGTAAGAGTCTCAAATTACAGCTCTTCATTTCCCATCAACATTTCAACGGTTTATCTCCTCTCTTTCTCCCCCTTTCTTTTTCCTTTTAGACTTTCTCGAATTGAAATTATAAATAAATTGTCATTTAATAATATTTCTTTTCTTGGTTTTAGTTTAATTAGATATTATTAGTATATATTTTGTTTAATAAATAAATTTGTTAATATAATTATTAAAGACATTTATTAACAGTTTATAAATTAATGGTATATTTCAATTATTTATATTAACATACTTATTTATTAATAATTATATATTTATCTGTTAACACAAATATTATATGTTTATATAAATGAATTAATTTTGTTAGATAAAATCTATATTAACAATAAAAATGAAAAATAAAAATCATTATTAATAATAATTGTTTTATGCAGGCATGGTCAATGATGAGCTGCAAGTTGAGCAAAAGGTAACATTTAATTTTTATTTTCTTTTTCTAGGTATTCAAAATTAGAAAGTAGTGATTAATTTCCTTTTTAAAATTGGTTTTCGTATTTATTGTTCCAAGGATAATGGTTGAGCAATTCATAAATAAAAATTTAGTATTAAAAAAAGTGAATTATTTTTAATTTATTTTAAATATAAAATTTTTATTTATGGATTACTTAATCATTACCCTTAAGGTAATGAATAACGGAACCTTTTCAAAATTGAATTTGCATGAAACAATTGTTAGATGGTCATAAAATGTAATGTCACTCAACTCTCACTATTAAGAATTTAACGGATAATTAAGAGAACTACCATTACGCTATACCACAATTGTCAACATTTATCATTTTAATACCAAAAGAAGAAAAAGAATTTAGTCATTTATTACAATAAAGTGACAACAAAGACTTGGGTTAGGTTTGTATTAAAAAGAAAAAAAGAATTGCGTTAGGTGGAAGACATTGAGGCTTATCATAAAACAGATTTGAACAATGGTAAGCTTCGCTGAAATTATTTCAGCCTTTTAGGTAATCAATCGAGGTTTAAAGAATTTTGTGTTCATATATATAATTCTGTTTTCTATTTTCCATTTTTCGCTGAAAAGAGCTCAACATAGAAGAAGAAGCACGAGGGTATTTTGCGTTCAATAACTAAAGAAGTTAACATGAAAACTAAATTATAATAATCAATTTAGTTTTATTAGTTTAGTTCATAAAACTATCTGTGAAAGAGAGTTTTTAATTCCTCATATTTATAATTTTCAATCAATATAGACTTTAACATTATAAGAATTTTATTAACTATTGTTCTTTAAACAATAAATAAGTAATTTATAAATTAAAAAATTATATTAAAATATATAATTAATGAACATACATTTATAATATTTGATGTTACAGTACTTTCTTTAAAAAAAACTAAAATTATACCCGTGCAATGCGCAGAATAAATTAGTTCTAATTGACATTTAATTTTATATAAAATTATTGTCTTTCAAAAACAACATATTGTAAATTATAAATTATCCACATATAAAAATTATAGAAAAAATGCAATGTTTTTAGGATACTTTTTAAGGATTTAAATATAGTAAAAGAGTATTAGGAAGTTGTAGGATTTTATATTTCCAAGACACGGAATATTGTGTGCTTATGATTAATTTTCTTAATCTAGCAATTTTAACAAATGTCCTTAAGGCATTATATTGTTTAGCCAGACCCGAATTATAGTTATAGACTTTTTTTTCTCATTTTAAGAAATATATATTGAAAATTATTTACATTTTATGAGATAATTGCTAGATCTTGATGTTGGAAGAAAATTATTGTTGACACGTATCTAACATTTAAAAAAAAATACAAAATGCGGATAGGCTTTTATGGCTGCATACCGTTGATGGAAATTATTCTATTAAGTCCGGTTATAATCTATTGCGTGAAGGCTCTTATATTGCACAAACCTCTATGGCTAGTCAAGTTACACTGAACTGGAAGAGATTGTGGAATGCAAATGCAATACCAAGGTGTAAGGACTTAGTGTGGCAAGCTTGTAAGGCAGCTTTGCCAGTTAATGCTAAGCTTCGCAAAGTGGCTTCGGCTTCTTCTATTAGCATGTGACGCCGATGCTCTAGGCACGTTGTTTAACATTTTATATGCAGTATGGCAGCGTTGAAATCAATGGGTTTTTTCGGGAAAAATGATGTCTCTGCAAGAAGAAATCCCCCCTCGTATCTTCGTGATTATCATTGTTTCTCCATCATGCTTAACCTCTATGAACCACAGTCTTATCAAGAGGCATGCACTGATCCCCTTTGGCAACAAGCAATGCAAAAAGAACTGAATGCCTTAGAAACCTCTACAACCTGGGAATTGGTTGATCGTCCCTTTAATAAAGCACTGGTAGGATGTAAATGGGTTTACAAAATTAAAACCCATTTTGATGGATCCATTGACCGCTACAAGGCCCGACTAGTGGCAAAAGGTTTCACTCAAGAGTATGGCATTGACTTGAAGAAACGTTTGCCCCTGTAGCTCGACTCACTTCTGTTCACACTCTTCTTGTCATTTCCGTCTCACGCCATTGGAAGCTCCATCAAATGGATGTTAAGAATGCCTTTTTAAATGGAGACTTAGAAGAAGAAGTTTATATGTGACCACCTCCATGGTACCATTGTCCAGCAAACAAAGTTTGTCACCTTCATAAAGCTTTGTATGGTGTTAAGCAGGCTCCTCGAGCTTGGTTTTCCAAATTCAGCTCTACTATTGGCAAACTTGGTTTCTCATCAAGTCTCCATGACTCTGCACTCTTTGTTCATCGCACAAAACAAGGTATTGTTCTTTTACTTCTTTATGTTGATGATATGATCATTACAGGTGATGATACAACAGGGATTTTCAACCTAAGAGACTTCTTGAGCCATAACTTTGAAATGAAGGATCTTGGCTCTCTCAACTAATTTTTGGGTCTTGAAGTCCTCTCGTCTACATATGGATTACTCCTATCCCAAGCCAAATATGCTTGTGATCTCATTGCTAAAGCTGGTCTTACTGAGACTACACCTCTTGAGCCTAATATTCACTTTTCTGCCATGGATGGGACTGTGCTTGATAACCTACCCGCTATCGACAATTGGTAGGAAGTCTGATCTACCTAACTATAACCCGCCCAGATATCTCATATGATGTTCATACAATTAGTCAATTCATGTGCGCTCCACGCACCACTCATTATGCTGCAATACTTCGGATCATCCGCTACATCAAAGGCACTTTATTTCGAGGACTTCATTTTTCTTCACGCTCTCCTTTGGTTCTCCAGGCCTATTCTGCTGATTGGGCGGGAGATCCCGATCATCGCTGTTCCACTACTGGTTATTGTATCTTCCTTGGTGACTCCCTCATCTCTTGTGAAGTAAGAAACAAACTCTGCCTTCCCGCTCTAGTACTGAATGTGAATATCGTGCTCTTGCTGATACCACTGCTGAGGTTCTCTGGCTTCGTTGGCTCCTAGCTGATATGAGTGCTCCCCAACCTTCTCCTACTGATCTTCACTGTGATAATCAAAGTAAAATTCAAATAGCTCACAATGATATCTTCCATGAGCGCACCAAACACATAGAGGTTGACTGTCACTTTACTCGCAAACACCTTGTTCATGGCATTATTCGCCTTCTCCCTATCGGAACTCTTGATCAACCTGCTGACCTATTCACCAAGTCTCATTCACCTAAACGTTTTACGACCTTAGTTTCCATACTCAATTTGGTCTCTTCCACACCCACTTGAGTTTGAGGGGATGTTGAGATATCAAATTGATATTGTGATATTGTAAATATTTAAATTGATTTTGTAATATTGTAATTAATTTGTAATATTAGAAATTTGATATAATAGGATTAAGTTTAGGATTTGATAGGATATGATTTGATTTGTTGAGATTATTTTATTCATTATTTCGATTGTATTCTCACTTATAAATAAGTGGTCTATTGTACAAAAGAAATACACCAGAAATATACAATATTTTTCACTTTCTCTCTTGCTCTAATAAGTTATATAACGTAAAATCTAAGATTCAATAATAAATAATAATATATTTATAAAAATTGGAAAAAAATATTTATTTTTATTTTGAAATCCCCATCCCTATGTGTCAGCAATTCTATCAAGAGCAAAAAATTATGTATAATAATTACATATTTTTTAGATTGAAATTTTTTTATGCATTGTGAGTAATGCTTGCTATCCCGTAGTCATATCACATATGTACTTATATTATATAGAATAATACTCTAATTCCTTTTTGGTTGTATCTTAAGTTCTTCAACCTTAACTTATATTTTAGTACCGTGACCTATGTGATGCACGGGATATATTTGTTTATAATATTTTTTATTATTCAAATTAATTGTTTTAAGAAATTGACTTAATAACAAGGTTTGTAATTCCTAAAATGTTTTGAAAATAGAAATTTCTAAAAAAATTATTTGCACTAAATTTTTGTCTATTAATATTTATCCAAAATCAAATAAAAGAAATAAAACCCATAAATAGAATGATTTTATTGAAAAGTGTAACATGGTATATATATTAGATTTTTTTTATAATAATTGTCAAAAAGAAATATTTAAGAAATTTATAGATAGAATGATTTTATTGAAAAGTGTGACATTTAGAAATACACTTTCATTATGTTTTTTAATTAAAATTTCAATAACATAATTGCTTAATCATTGTTTTTGGCAATTGTTAGCAAAACTCAATCCTCTCAACTACAAACTCCACACCATCTGCGCTAGATGTGTTCTCCAGTAGAGAACCCTAAAAAATGAAAACCTATAATATACACATTTTTTCTTAGAATAAGTCTATAAAAATTTTTTGATATAACTACGGATTTTCCCACCTTTAGAATGAGATTAATCCCGTTCGCACTGCGTGACTGACGCTGGCCCTCAAGAATTTGGCATAGGTGGGATTCAAACACGGATTTTCCAGAATAAACCAAAGCAAATTCAAAATCTTCTCAAAAAATCAAAATCATGAAAGTAAATTGACCTTTTTAGGATAAATTAAACTTGATCTCATTTCAATATTTTAAGAGACTAAATTGATATGAGTAATTAAATTAATTAATTGCAATAACGGTTTTGCTATTCATTGCCTTTGGGGCAACGGTTAAGCAACCATGAATTGAAATCTTACATTTAAAATAAATTGAAAATAATTTAATAGCATTAAATATTTTACACTTTCTAATATTAATTAAGTTTCTCAAAATGAGTTGTTTATTCATTGCCCTAAGAGCAATGGATAGCAAAACCCTAATAATAATTATAAGAATTAAGGCTCTGTTTGGTAAAACTAGCTTATAGCTTAGCTTGTAACTTATGACTTGTGACTTATAATTGAGTAGATGTGTTTGGTAAAATTAGCTTATTAGGTAGCTTATATTTGTTAAATGACTTAAAAGGAGAAGTAATAATTACATGTAATAAATTATTTGATAAAGTAAACATAATAAATGACTAGATGGTAAAATAAAAAAGAATTATTGAAAGCTAATTTTCATGAGCTATAAGTTACTTGAAGTAGCTTTTTATAAGCTAGCTTATGAAAGCTAGCTTATAGCTTATATAAGCTATAAGCTAGTTGTTACCAAACACCTCCACTTGACAATAAACTACAAGCTATAAGCTCCTAAATAAGCTATAAGCTAGTGTTACCAAACACACACTAAATTAGTATCTTATACTACACCCGTTCCTAATTATGAGCCCTTAAAAAAAGTTAGTACTTCCTCCAGACGGATTTATAAACAAAAAAAAAACATCAAGTTTGTTGTCTTAAAATATAAACAAATTCCAACTACTTTTATCTCATTTAATGTCTTTATTCCTTAAGTATCATTATTTGATTGACTATTTCACTTTTTAAGTAGAGAGAGAATAACCATGATAGGTTAATTTGTTAAATAGAATTAAACATTTGCTTGAAAACAAGAAAATTAGTTTTCTTTGTATGTGTAAGTTAGTTTTTTTTTTTTTTTTTTACTTATAAATCAATCCAGAGGGAGTATTATTTTTTATAAGTCCCTAAGATAGAAAATTGGGGTATTTATTATGATTTTTTTCAGTTTACCCCTAATTAATGAAAATAGAGGAGATTGATTTTTATAATAGATTTTAAATAGGGATAGAATTAGAGATTTATAATAATTTTTTAAAGTATCAATGCATTTTCTAAATGTTAACAAATTTCTTAAATATGTGAGATTTTTTTTAGAGGATTATTATTAGGAATAGTACAAAATAAAATACAATCATTACATAAGGAGAGATATTCTTCTCTTTAAAATATTACAACTGATTGCCTTAATTTTTTCATAACAAATTTAGGCATTTTTCAATGTTAAATAGCATGCTATTTCATTTAATAGTATACCATCATCACTAGGGATGGCAAAATGGGCCAGTCAGACTTGTTTGGCCCGTAGCCCGCCATAAAACGAGTTGGACCAACTCGCCAAAGTTATACGGTCCCAAAACACTAGTTCGACCCGTATCTTGCAAGTTCGCACGGGCTACGGGTTGACTCGCCAGCCCGCCAACATAGCCAAAAAAAAGGAAAAAGCAAAAAAATAACTGAAAAAACCTTTTTTTTTGGTTTGTTTCTTTTTTTTTTTGGACTATTGACAGTTTTTTTTTAAAAAACTAGACCTTTAAACTTAATTTTTTTTTACTATGGACATAAGGTATTTAATATTTTTTTGTTTTTTTAGCTCAGTTATGTTTTTTGTTTGAATTGAACATTTTTTTTTAAAAAAACTTTAATTCTGAGATTTCAAGTTTCTATCTCATGTACAATAAAAAAAATAGCTCGTGGGTCAGCCCGACCCGCCACTGATTTAGCCCGTTGAGCTAGCGGATTAGGCGGGGCGGGCTACATTGGGTTGGCGGTCCTCAATGATCAGCCCAACCCGCTTATTTTATACTGACCCGTGAGCCAACCCGCCAGGTCCAACCCGTTTTGCCACCCCTAATCATCACCTTCAAAAACATTTTAAACTCTAATTTGAAAGTAAGCAATAAAACTTTTTTAATTTATAAGATAACATGTATGACACATCATTTTACGGAAAAGTTTTTAGTAATAAGTAAGGTTTAATTTTCCTAAAAAAATAAGCACTTCATTTAAATTCACCAGGAATTTAATTTCATTTGGGAAGGTCAGATTTTAATTAAATTGCAATTGCAATTCCAATACTGCTTAACTTTAGAAATGAAGATCAAGTGGAAATAAAGGTCAAGTGATCCGCCACTAAATAAATCGTTTTGATTTCTAACTTTAATATCAATCTCTTCCAAATTCCGTTGAATATATATTTCATAAAAACCAAACCGACATTAGCTATCCATATATATATATATCACAAATAACTAAAAAATAAAACACTTAATAGACTTTTATAACTATCGAGATAATCAACATAATTTTTTTATTGAAAACTTGCTACGATTAATTAATATATGGGCATTTTAAAGTGTTGCAATTATATTGCATTCTTAAATAATCTTAATTTTTCAGTATTCTTAATATATTATATATTAAACTTTGATATTTTCAAAAAAAAAAAATGCCGCTAAATTGTATTTTAGGAAAATTATATATTATCAAGATTATAAGTTATAAATACACTTTGAAATGTATTATTTATTTTGAAGTTTTTAGCTCAATTTAGTTAATTTTTTATATTTTTTAAAATTGAAACAATTTTTTAAGAGATTGTGTACTATATATTTGAAGAATAGAGTGTTTTTCAAAATAATCATGAAAATAAGTTTTTTAAATTACTTTAATTATTAGAAGATTTTTTAAAAAAATAATGTATCATTCACTTTCAAGCTCTTAGCTCAATTTTCATAATTAACGTTTTAAAAGATTGTGTACACTTGCAGAATATGATGTTTTTCGAAATAAAAAAGAAAATGTGTTTATAAAATAACTTTAATTCTTTGAATTATTTTTTAAAATAGTATATTATTTAATTTAAAATTTCTAGCTCAATTTACATAATTTTTATACTTTTAGAATTACAACAACTTTTTAATGGATCGTGTACTTTTTATACATAATTTTTATACTTTTAAAATTCTATAAAATTCTATTCTTTGAAAATTTATTGAAAAAAATGTACTACTCACTTTATAGTTTATAGTTGAATTTAATTAACTTTTTATATTTTTAAAATTGTAACATTTTTTTAAGAGATTGTGCACTAAAGAGTTGAAAATATGGTATTTTTCAAAATAAAAATGAAAACAAATTTTAAAATTACTTAAATTATTAAAAAAAATTTAAAACAATTTATTATTCAGTTTGAAGTTTTTAGCTCAATTTACATAATTTTGATATTTTTAAAATGGCAACAACGTTTTAAGAGATCGCGTACTATACACAGGTGTTTTTCAAAATAAAAATTAAAATGTGATTTTTGAATAACTTAAATTATTTGAATTTTTTTTTTAAAATAATGTATTATCCACTTGAAAAATATGGTGTTTTTTGAAATAAAAATGAAAACACATTTTTTAAATAACTTAAATGCTTTCAAATATATTTGTCCAAGTTTTGTAGCTCAGTTGGTGAGCACATGGGGACATGCGTGTGTGGGTATGAGTTTGATCCGTAGTTGTACTACTTTCCTTTGAAAAAAAAATCCTTTAAAATATATTTGAAAATAATGTATTATTCACTTTTAAGTTTGTAGCTCAATTTACATTTTTTTTCATATTTTTAAAATTTTACTAACTTTTTAAGAGATTGTGTACAATACACTTGAAGAATACGATATTTTTCAAAATAAAAATGGAAAATGAGATTTTTAAATTACTTATTTTATTTGAAGTTTTTATGGAAGCAATGTATTATCCATCTTGAAGTTTCTAGTTCAATTTACTTAATTTTTATATTTTTAAAATTGCAACAACGTTTTACTATACATATGAAGAATATGATATTTTTCGAGATAAAAATGAAAACGCATTTTTTAAATAACTTAAATTCTTTGAAATTTGATTGAAAACAATGTATTATTCACTTCAATGTTTTTAGCATAATTTACATAATTTTTTATATTTTTAAAAATACAATAACTTTTTAAGAGATCGTGTATATATACTTGAAAAATAAGGTATTTTTTAAAATAAAAATGAAAATATATTTTTTAAATAACCTAAATTATTTCAAATACTTTTTAAAAAAAATTGTTATTTACTTTTAAGTTTCTAGCTCAACTTACATAATATTTTATAGGCCAAAATATGTTTTTAGTCCTTATAAAATAAGGTGTTTTTGCTTTTGGTCTTTATAAAAAAAAATTTGAAATTAGTCCCTCAATTTTAAGAAATGGTGTTTTTTAGTCCCTTGAGTGTGTTAATCAAATTTTTGCCAAACAATAACTCATATGGTCATGTAACAAGCCTTAAAGGTTTGAGAGTTGGAGGTTCAGGATTCGAATCTTGGCGGTGGTGTTTAGATTAAGATATTAATAGGAGTTAGTTTAGGATGGGTGTATGCATTTAGGGTTTAGGGATGAATACGTGTGTATTTGCCGAAAAAAATTAACTATTTATATTTATTATATATATTTTCTTTTTAGAAAAATCCCTTTACCACTTTCCCTTCCTATTCAGTCATTCCTCCCTATCTAGAAACCACTGCCGTCTTCGACGTGGTCGCCAACCGCCAGTCATTTCCCCTTTTTCTTTTCCATTTCCCCTTCCCTTCGGTACACCCACATTCCTTTCCCCTTCGACCACAACCACAACCACAGGACATAATAGGAATCACTTTATGATAACCAACAAAGATAGTGGCGAGAGTGACGATTTGCACAACGGAAAGAAGTTGTAGTGACGTTGGAGAAAGAATTGAGGGAAGAAAGGAAGAAGGAAAGCTACCGTGTTCATGGTAGCACCCCGAGAAGGAAGGCAAAGATGTCAATAGCAAACAACTTGACAACAACAGCATATGATTCCCATGATGGAAATGTGCTTTTGCAATGGAGAATGAGTCAACGATGGGGTGTTCTTAGAGGCGAGAAAGGCTGCATATTGGGGCGGTGACAAGAACTAGCTTTGTAGAAACTAGTAAATGAAGGCCGAAAAAGAATCAAGGAAAAGTTATTAAAAATGATCTTATAGTAGATAAATATAAATATAAAAAATATTTTCAAAAGTATGTTTGTTGTTCAAACACAATGAAATTGTGTAATCCATAGAATCAACTTCATCCAATGAGATAAGACTTTTGTCATGTTGTTGTCTTTTCTTACATATCTTAAACATCCTATGTGTCGAGAAGTGCAATGATTATTATTTCTCTAGAAAAGATGTTCTCCAATAATCTCTTATAAAAGCTCCAAATTAAACCAAAATAAACATTAACTGATTTTACATATTCAAGAACTATAACTCTTAATCATAAGGAATGCTTGCATGTGAAGTAAAAATTGAGGCTTATCTCGTGACTTTTGAACTTTCTTGATTTTGATTACTTTATACACAAATTCATCAATCTCCCCGACACATTTCTTGAGTGATGCTTCTAATCTTATGTTGAGAAACATCTTGACCTTCCAGAAAATATCAATATAGCGAAGTATATATAGTAATTTCATTACACATTCTTCATCAAAAACATGGGAGAACCTGGTTCCTTCTTCATAAGTTCAACAAAGAGTGTCTACTGTCTAGTTCTACACCAAGGACTATTTTACATACTGAATCCATGGTTGATTTGAAAAACAGGTCCTGCGATTTCCACCATGATTATAGTAGATATAAATACACACACACATGGTCTTACTACTAAAGTCTCACATCGGGTAAGAATCGAGACAACAAGCACTTTATAAGTCCTATTCCTCCTCAATCTACTGGGATGCATTTTTAAAATAAAATCATGAGGTTCAAAAAGTCAAAAAGGACAATACCTAACTGAAGATGCTCGACAAAAAATAACCAGAACTACAATTGCATTAGTCTTAACTAAAAAGCCAAAAATGTAATTAAACCTTTATCTTTCTATTCCTTTCTTGCTACTCCTTTGTTCCACCAAAGAGAGGTGGAGAAATATCACCACTCTTAACCAAATACACCAATAGTCATGTGAATTACTATCTTACTTGGATTTCAATTGTTTGATTTGAGATTGATGCTTCAGTCACTATTGCAGCAAATTTTACAGCAATGGATTTGAAGACAGAGCTGCTGTATTCTCTTAACATTCTAGAAGAAAATTGATAGCTTGATGCAACCTTTAATTTCTCTGATGATGCCACTTTTCCCCATCTACAGTACTGTGAATATATATCCCATCACCAAGGAGATCCTTCAAGATTTCATACTGGTACTGTCCCTGCAAAAAGGTTGAAATAATTGTAAGACTTTAACATAGGAAACTCTGTTAAGGATTCAAAGATGTGTAGATGTTTTGGAAGACAGATTACATTATGCAAATTGGTGTTGTTCTTTATGAAGCTATGAAGTGTGAAAATGTTCCTATCAATTTAACACATTATTCTACTATCTCTATGACTTGATACATAAATTATTTTGATAATAAGACACATAGAGTATGTACGCCAAGAGAAAAGACTTGAGCTTAATTGCAATTTTAGTCACGTCAAGTATGACTGATGTGCAATTAGAATCCCTTAGTTTCATCTTTTTTTCGGTGTTTTTTTTTTATCTAATGAAGTATGCTAATGTATAAAGTTCTTTATACATTTATTATTGTAGTAATCTCTTTGAAAAAAAAAAAAGTTATATCTCACCATAATCCATTAGAATTTGCAAAAAATTCCAAAAGAATGACTAAACGTTACAAAAACATGAGATTGAAATTGCTCGAAAAATATCATAAAATTAAAATCACACATCTAGCTATCTATTGGAACAAAAACACAGTTAAGTCAATAAAAAAGACTTATCTATCAGATAATAATGAACCTTAATAATGCTAAAGTGTGATTGTGTGAGTGGTTTTCTTCTCAGGTTTTGGTTACAAAGAATAAGAAAGCTATAGCTGCAATTGCTGAAAAAGGATCAGTAAGAAAATATAAGAATCTCATAATGTGATTGCTGAAGTGTGATTGTATGAGTGGTTTTCTTCTCAGATTGGTTAAATTTTCCAATGGAGATTAATTTTAAAAACCAAAAATTGGAAGAGGCCAAATATCCAGCCAGCTAAGTGACACAACGGTTCCTAGATTTCTTGTGACGCATATGTTTCTGTCCTTATATTATATCACAAAGGTAAAGACAAACAATGAGCATTTTCACATGTATCAAGCTTTTAAATTACTGTTACAGTTATTTTTACTGTTGTGGTCCATTAGGACAAGGTGTCGGTTATGGTTCTTTGCAGACAGTAATCACATTCCGATGTAATATCAAAGATGGTCGAATCTTTGATATCATGGAACGGACCACAATTAGAAAACTCATTTCTATTAAAGATACTCAGAAATATTTAGGGGCTGTTTGGTTTGCATTTTCATTTTCTGTTTTCTATTAAAGATACTCAGATTGAAAACAGAATATAAAAACAGAAAATGAAAACGCAAACCAAACAACCCCTAACAATGAGCATGTTCGTATGTATAACAACCACACTAACAAGCGTGTTGGCATAGTAGTGCAAGCACACTTCAGCCCAGTAAAAGACTAAGGTTATAGTCATAAAAAGAGTTCTGATTAAGAGAAAAATCTATCTACGTTTAAAGAATTGGTCTCATACCCAATAATAAGGTAAAGGATACCTAGAAAACCAAAAAAATTATGATAGTGACTAATAAAACGGAGTTTTGTAAAAATTCAAATACTAATTTGAAAGGGTTTTAACATAAATGAGTTATGTTCATGGATTATTCAAACTTCATTAAATAACATTGTATTTTTTAATTATGGTCTTGTCTTTAAATAAAATACACCAAAAAGTAATTTAGTAATGAAAATAAATTAAAATTATATATTAATTAAACAAGCCAAATTTAACTTAATTTTGCTAAACATGCATTATTTCTAAACAAAACTCAATTTACATTCTACAAACCCTACAGTTTTTAAGGTGTTCAAATGAGAATCCAAATACTCCTATGTACTAAGCCATTAGAATTAACCTACTAATGAAAGTGGTGGAGTTCACAAGGCACACAAAGAAAAATTTATGTATTACAGAATCCTCTTATAATTATTACGCTCTTCGTTCTTATTTAATTGTTCGGAGAGAAAAAAAAATATTAGTTCCTATATGTCCACTCATATTTTTAATATAACATTAATGGTACTTTTAATAATATTAACCTTATCTTTAATTGGAGGCTAATCAATGCTCCACTATCCAACCAATCAAACAATGAAAGATAAAGGGTATTATGGGGAGTTCAAAATTTATTTTGAGAAAAACTATAACAATTATTACATTTTTTAATATGTGTGATTTTCTCTCTTCAGACAGTTAAATAGAAACGGAAGGAGTAATATATTAATAAAATATTATAAATATCCATGTCAAATATGAACATTAAGCATTTTGCACCATTGATTCCATCTCTCTAAAACAAGTGGTGCAAGGCAAATGGCAAAAGGTTTAATTAATAAATATCAGTTCAGAACTCATTGCCATAGTTGTACCAAAAAATATCATGTGTTTAATGTTCACAAGGAAAAAGTAATGTATACACCACCATTTCTCCATTTTTAATTTAATAATAAAATAAAGAAAATATATCAAATCAAATGTCACATCATTATTTTTTCTCCTTTAGATTTTTCTCCAATAAATTTAAGTGATGTAAGTTAAAGGAAGATAGACACTATGATTTTAACTTAAGAAATAAACATTTATTAACAAACTACTCATGCTTTTTTTTTTTTTCACTTTTCTAAGTCTCAATTTCTAAGACACAGGCCCAAATCTGTGGGAAGCAAGAACATTAAGACCACCATCAATGTGCAGAGTGAGCATAGTTCTATAATTTATTGATTCGTTTGGCACAGCTAGATTGAACTTGAAGCCATGAGAAAGAACAGCAGCAAAAATTTTCATATGCTTATATGCAAAATCCTTTCCTAGACATATTCTTGGTCCTGCCTGCATAATCACAACAAGTTGAATATCAACAATTACTGATCAAGAGAGACACTTTTGTTTTTGTTAATTGTTATTGACAATCCATAGATTTTCTCATTTTTCACAATTTTGTTAAAGTGTAATTATGTGACATTCGACTTTAATTTGGTCCCTATATGTATATAAAATATTATTTTTAATGTGGTCCCTATTATTTGTTCTCATTATAATGCCACCTTCTTCTAGTTAATGTGTCTATAGGGACTTATTAAATATTTAAAAAAAATAAAAAGTGTCTACAAGGACCAAATTGAAAACCAGCGTTAAATGTAAAGATCAAAATGAAAATGAGGTTATAACAGGACCAAGGTGGCTACTTTGCCAATCATACATTTTTTCATGTTTACTGTACAAAGCAAACGGATATTAATTTTTGTATCGAAACAGAAGTTAATATCCAAACAAACCTGAAAATAGAGACTTAATACAATGAAAATAGAAATCTATGTGAAAACACATATTAATATTCATGTGAGCATTTGAGTTTACGTACAATGTGATGACAAAAGTTAATATATGTTAGCTAGAATATTAATATAGGTTTCCATTCATATATTAACTTTTGTTTTGTTGTTTTGAGCATGTGCTTTCTAGGTTTGCTCAGATATTATCTGTTTCGATACAAAAATTAATATCCGTTATAAATAGTATGGTGACAAAAAAATAAAAGCCTCGCTCGGAGGAAGTTTTCCAAGCAAGGGTCAAAAATGAAAAGAAAAAAACCAAAAACGTGGTGCACATAGAAAACAGTGTGATAAGCAAAATAGTTGCCTAAGATTAAATATGAGGACCAAATTAAAATTGGGCATCACATACTAGAACCAAAACTATGTTTTCATCTCACAAGTTTTGATTATTCATATTTTAATTTGCACTTGCTAACCTGAAAAGCTGTGAACTTGAAAGGACTCTCTTGTTGGAAAGTTCCACTTTGATGAAGCCACCTCTCTGGTTTGAACTCCTCAGCATCATCACCCCATATGAATTTCATCCTTCCCATATCATATGGCTGATATGATATATAATCACCTTTCTTGATATTAAATCCATCTGGTAAAGTGTTATCTGATATGCAAAATCTACCATCCTATATGGCAGCACAAAAACAAAATCCTTACAAAAGAGTGAGGTCTTACAAATTTATTTTACTTCACAACTTTTTTTTAGTCCCTATGCAATTTTTTTTTAAAAAAATCCTCCTACTAAATTTTCTATTATTCCTCCTACTCACTTAATTTTGACAAGTGTCATTTATTTTCCACTTAGCATTTACTTTTTAAAAAATAGATGACACTTGTTAAAATTAAGTGAGTAGAAGGATTAGTAGAAAGATTTAGTAGAAGAATTAAGTATTACTCTTTTTTTTTATTTTTTATCCTATGTGCAAATTTATTTATGCATTCATTCCTATTGTTATGATGTTAAATTTTACTCAAGGGTCCACCATCTTTACTAAAGCAACATAATGCCATGTAGGATATCAGCCACCTGAGCAAATTTTAACACCGTTATTGATAATAGGAATTAATTCTCAAAATCCTTTTTATATAATGACTAAAAGGTAACATTTTTTCATATAGGGTCAAAACGAAAAAGGATAAAAATTTCAATTTAAACCATTTTTTAGTAAATATAAAAATAAATTTTCAAATTGGTCTCTGAGATGGTAGGTGTCGTGCATATTAGTCCGTGAGATTATGAAAATCTTAAATTAGTCCTTGACTTCACAAAAAATCATTCATTTTAGTCATTTTCTATTTAGTTTTTTAATGTTGTTTAATAGGTAAAAAGACTAAAATGCATATTGTTTTGTAAAATTGGGGACTATTTTGAGGTTTTTAAAATCTCAGGGACTAATCTGCACGACACCTACCGTCTCAAAGACCAATTTAATGGTTTACTCGTAAATATAATGAACAGGTTGATCACCACTGGAACTGCTGGGTAGAGTCTGAGTGTCTCACTCAAAGCTGCATGCAAATATTGCATATTTTCAAGGACTTCTTCAGTTAGACTATCTACAAATTCATCAAAATCACAATTGTTCTTCAACTTTGTTGCCTCTAAAATTTCTTGTGCAATTTTTTCATGGACATGAGGATGTTTGCAGAGCATGTAAAAAAACCAAGAAAGAGTAGAAGCTGTTGTGTCTCTCCCTGCAATCATGAAGTTGAGGATAATGTCTCTTAAGTACTTTGGATCTGTCTCTTTCAATGCCAAAAACCTTGACACCATATCTGCTTTTCTTTCCTGTAATTAGATGTGTATATCAAAATATTTATGCAAAACTTAAATAGAGCAAAGAAAAAGGTTTATGCAACTTTTAATCAAACTAACAAGTGTTTAATTAAGATCCGCTTTTACTTTTCACATATTTCGTGACACTTATTTTTGGAGAAAAGATTGACTTTTACTTTTTAAGTTAAGTACAAGTTTGGTCCTTATACTTGATACTCTTTTTTATTTGGGTCTTTATTATATAAAAAATCTCTATGTTTTGGTACTTATACAAATTTGTTTTACAAATTAATTTCTACAATTTGAAACGGCGTTAGATTTTGCAGATTTAGCTAACATTTTATCCTACGTGATGTCACGCCACCTCAATCTAAACAGTGGATATCTCAACAACATCCAATGCCACTATTATGGTGAAGATTAATCCATAAATGGTTTTACATATGAAGACTAAAACGTAATATTTTTTTATAAATGGACAAAAACGAACAAGTGTCAAATTACATGGACCAAATTCTTAATTTAACCTTCTTTCTAAAAGAATTCTCACAAAAAAATAGAAAAAAATAGATTGTTTATCTAAATTAAATTTAACTAAACAGACACTAAATTAATTTTGCATCACCAAGAGATTCAACTTACAGGAAAATCATGTTCTGACTTTTGAATTTGCTCTGTCTTGATTCTGAGAAGTCTATAAACAAATTCATCCACCATTTTAATTTTGTTCCTCAGTACTGATTCTGATCCAATGTTGAGAAACCGCTTGATCTTCCAGAAAACATCAACATACCTATACAAAGTAATCACACTTGCTTCATCAAAAGCATTGGAGAATTTGCTTCATCAAAGAAGTAATCCCTTCTTTTCCACAAATGGTGTCCAATTCTACACCAAGGATGATCTTGAACACTGAATCAAGAGTTGATTTCATAAATAATTCCTGCCATTAAACACCATGCACCATGAGATTAGTATTTTAGATCCTTTATTTATAAGAGTAAACCCCCGAAACATGTTCTCAAGATTGTTTGAGTCGGACATTTAACTTCTAGGATTTTAAAGCTATCAAATTAGTTATTGACTTTTCAAAAAACATCCATTATAGTCCTTTTCCGCTTAATTTTTCAATGTTTTTCGGTGCCTAAAAGGATTAAAATGAATGTAGTTTTGCAAAATCAGAATTAATCTCAAGATTTTTGAATATTAAGAACTAAGTGTTTGATTGGATTAGCTTATTTCAAAGATTCTCAAACATGTTCTAAAGATCATCAATCTCTATAATTTTGATGACTAAATTATAGATTTGCTCTTTCTTTACTAGACCAAAGTTTTAGAGCTGAGCGATTCAATAATCACCCCAAATTGCATTAGGCTATGATTATCCTCTACAATAGTCTCCTAGATGGTCGGACAACTATGACTACAATCATAATTTAAAACCTTGGACTAACCATCTTTTACCTAAAATATGAATGGAAAAAAAAAAAAACTTACTTGGAAGTCAAGTGGTTTATTTGACATAGCAGCTTTTGAAACAACTCCTGCAAGTTTTACTGCATTGGATTTAAACACTTGAAGACTAAAATCTTTCACTGCTTTTGTGGAGATTTCATAGCTCATAACCTTTCTCTGATGTTGCCACTTTTCTCCATCCACTGCAAATATTCCATCACCCAAAAGATCTGATAACATCTCATACTGGTACCAGCCCTGTAATTGCATAAAGGAATTGCAATTTGAGGCTCCATATTACTAGGGTTTTCATTAAGAAATCTAATTATGTTTGAATAACTAAGGAGAACAAAACCAGCATAGAAAATAATAAAGGAAGTAATATACTTATAGTTCAATATATTTAACATGTATCATGATATTAGATCAACATAGATTTTTTTCAAGTATTAGTTTATCAATTTTGTAATTTATATTCAATTTTAGTCATACTTCTAATCGACGTGGAATCTCAACACATTAACACCCAGCAATTCAAATAAGAAAATGTTGTGCTTTCTGTTAACTGTCAAGAATCCAGTTATCCCAAACAAAACCTTAGGCAATTAGGAGAAGGCCTAAAAACAGGAAGTATTAATTTTGCTTTAAATTACTATGGTTTGTCTGGTGTGGGGGTAAGAATGAAGGTCAAAAGTTCATCAATCAGTTAAATTTGTAAAACTGTTTTGAAGGTTTATTCAAGAAATTTTCATCCCCTTTGTTGACCCTTTACCAAATTGAAAATTATTGGTGAAATCATGTTTCAGAATAGGCACCTATTTCCAGAAACAGAACCTTTGTTGCAATTATACATTTCATCTAATTAACTAGATGTTTAGGTTTTAAATCAAGTTCTGTGTTTGGTTCAAATGATACATTTTTGTTTCTCTTTAATGGTCTTGGCTCTGAGCCCTTAGGTATGGAAAAAAAATCCAGTTAGGAGAGCTAGCTCCACCATGACGTGGATGTTTCCGACTCGAACAAAATTATCTCCTATAAATATACTTGTGGTCTAGGACATCTCGATTGTGGTCCATAACAACCACATTCTACCCAAATTTAGTTGCATTCAACACAATGCAACTATAATCGCAATTTAAAACCTTCAGAATAAATAAATAAAAGAGAAAAGAAAAATCTTAGACATTAAGTACCTTAGCATAGTTTGGAAATTTGGTTTTGAGGATATATTCAACATTAACAGGATCTGCAGTGTAAACCTCACTCCTAGAAAAGCTTAGCAACCTATAAGTCTTGTGTTTTCTAGCAAGATCTGTCATGTAATCATGAAGCCTTTGGAAGTTGAGAAGTTGGTGTAAGATTGTTCCTGCAACCACATGGCTCCTTCCTTTTTTGTAACTGAATTTTCTGAAATGGGTTTTGATTATAAAGAAAATTAAAGTTATTGCTGCTATTAGTCCTGCTGTTGCTGACATAGGATTATGATGTAAAAAATCTAAGATTCTCATAATTGAGTTAGAGGATGAAGATGTTGGGCTATAACTCAGATTGCAATTTATGTTTTCTTTTATTTATTTTCTGAATTCTCAATTTCACATACACCTTCCTACTTGGAATATTCACATTTATTCTTTCTATTTTTAGTAATTAAAAATTATGAAGGAAAAACTCTTCAATCCCGAGCTAGGTCAAAATGACGTGTAAAAACTTCTTTCACAAAAAAAGCTTGTAAACACGCACTCTCAAATTATGTTAACCTAGTACTCTTTTTCTAGGTTAAAAATATCAGAATTGTTTGAACTAACAAGGATGTTTCTCAATTATTTGTACGCATTACGCATGTCCACCGTTGGTAGATGTCATGTCATAATCTTAAAAATGAAAGACACAAGACTAAAAGACAGTGTAAGGATGTTTGGTAACGGTATAAAACAGAACAGAATGGAACGAAACGGAATAAAACAAAACTGTGTTCTATGTTTGGTGACCACGGAACATAATAGGACCATATATATTACTCCCTCCGTCCCATAATATAAGCCCCAACTAATTTTTCACAATTATTGGAATTAAAAGTATTAAGTAAACTATTGAGATGTTACACCAATTAAATTTAAACACGGTTTTTTTCTATTGGTTGAATGACTTTGAAAGTTAAAAAATCACAATAAATGCTTCTTATTTTATGTGTAGGTGCTTATATTATGGGACAACACATTTTGGTAGTTGGGGCTTATATTATGGGACAGAGGGAGTATTTTGTATTTAGTGTGGATTAAAATATAAAAATATTTTTTATAATACATATAAAATTTTACTTTACTTGATAGAAAGTATAAAATTAAAGGAAAAATAAAATAGTATATTTTTTTAATTTCTTTTTTTAAAAATTAAGAGTATAAATATAATAATTTAAAAATATATTAATTTTTGTATTGAAATTTACTAAAAATATAAATTATTAAATACAAACTTCTCTCAATATATACAATTTTTAAATATATTTTTAAAAATAATCATTAAATATAAATTATGTTGAATATATTTTTGTTATGTAAACTTTTAAAAAAATATTTTTTGATCGGAAAAAAATAATATAAGGATTTAGGAATTTAAATATATGTTATTTTGTTAATAAAAAATGACTCTATTAAAATAATAATAATTTTTCTGTGTGTGTTATGTTCTCTTCAGTTCCACCATTTTCAATGGAACAAATTTATCCCATTTGTTTGCTTCATTATCCTGTTCCGTACCTGTTGACTCATGTACCAAACAGACAGGGAACAGTACATAGTGTCTTGTTCTGTTATGTTCAAACACGTCTGTCGAACGCTATCTTAGTTTTTACATCCCATTTACAATCTTGACTATGTGGACCACTATTCATTCTTCAACTCATTTACAACTAGTTTAGAATGTATTTTTTGAAAAAAAAAAAAAAGAAAAAGGACCGGCGGGTCCACATAGGTAGTTGTTAATGAGTTGAGTGTGAATAGTGGTGTGTACATATCATTGTTATTTCTTTCTTGGTGAAAATGATAAAAATAAAAGGATTGTACAAGTTGTAAATATTTTAGGTTGTACCCTAAATATTGTTGATTTTTGATACACAACATAAATTTCAAAGGGAATATATCAATGGTTGAAAATTTTTTATGTGACATTAAATATGATATTTTTTAGGTATAATCACATTAATGGTTTGCATTTATTATATTTATCTCTTTTTTTTAAAAAAAAGAATACACGAACCTCCTAAAATTTGAAACTCTATTATATATACTTATTGATTGAGACATTACACTTATTCTTTAAAATTTGAAATTCAGTTACACTTATTTTTTTAGCGTAATAAGCGCAATTTCCAGAAAATGTTCGTTTAATTATCTCTATTTAAATTGTATTATTATTTCAATGGTGGGTTTGTTTAACGTAGTAATTAGGCTATAATAGTCTCTACATGAGAACCATTGAATCAAGGGCAAAATAGTATGAGAGAGATTATGTTAGACGTTCTAACGATAGTAGTCCATGTAAACGAAGCATGAATAATGTCCAAAATAAAGGAACCATGATATAACAATCCTTTAAATGGTTAAAGATGAATTGTTTATCTATACACAAGTTTTTCTTTGTGTATGTTAAGTAAAATTTGCAAATCCATATCCTAGATGTTTCATGGTTGAAATGCACATGTAAGCGTGTGATTAGCTATGAAGTATTGACATCTCTCTCAACTATTGTGTCGCCGTGTCCGACACTTGTTCGACACGTCTTTGACACCTCTCTAGTAGTGTCCAATTAAAAAGTATTTTTTTATTGGCTCGACACTTCTAGCCAACAACTTGTGTAGCTCGACACTTCTAGCTGACACATGTGTGTAGCTCGACACTTCTGAGATGATTTTTCTTAATTTGTTAGAGGCTATGTTTTTCAATGATGAAGGTTAAGAAAATGGTGAGATACCTTAAATTAAGATTTCTTTTCAAAGTTTTTTTATAAGGCTTAATTTTTCCTCTTTTTTTTGAGGCATTATGATAAAGGTTAGGTAAAATGTGAAGTTTAAGTGGTAGGAAAGGTACAATGTTTACATTATAATGACGTATCACGATATTTTTTATGAGACTCATTTTATTATCAAGTTGGATTGTAAAAAATTAACAACTTATTTTATAAAAATAAATACAAACATCTTATTTATCGACTTATAATTTATTTTTATCGTATTTCATATGATTTTTATATTTTATAATTTTTTTAATATTTATATATAAGCGGTGTCCCAATATCCTATATTTTGAATATTAACCATGTCAGAATCGATGCTTTATAAGTGATTAGGTATGCACCCCACGTTAGAGAGACAAGACAAATAAATCTCTTTTTATAGGGCAATTTTGATTTCACATATTTTTTTTATAAGTATACTCACAAGTTGTAGGATGTAAGAATATATAGAAAGAGAGAATAGACTGAAAATAAAAAGAAAGAGAGAGAACATAAAAAAAATAAGTGATAAAATGGATAAAGTAAACAATAAAGGTTTATGAATCAATAGTTAGATACTGTATTACTGTTAGATGTTTCCTGGATAGAGATGGAGCTAGAGAATATCCGATCGGTATGGTGTGCCTATACCTCATCAAATTGTCATCACAAGTTTCAAACATGAATTTTTCCTTGCACGTCCTCTGCTAGCATCCAAAAATCTAAGATGAATTGGAATTTTCATCAAGAATGTGCACACAACAAGGCAGCAATGCTATTTCAAGGTGACTTTTAAGATGCATTAGTTTTCAACTTATTCATGGTGCACTAGTTGAGCATTAACTGTTTGATTAAACTAACTTGGATTAAGTCATTAATTTATCACATTTAAACTTACAATTTAACGGTCAATATTCAACCGGTCCACCATGAACGTTGTATTTCAAATAACAATGTAAAAGTATCAAGATCGTGTGGAACAATTGATAAAATTGGCAAGTAAACTTGAGAGCCCAAAAAATTAAGCGCGTTGCATGATCAAGTGGTTTTCCTGTGATCATGCACTTTCCATGGTCTGATATTCTAGTAGGTATCCAAGTAAATATGCAGAGATTTTCATTTCCATGTCATAAGGGAAGATGAAGTAACTATAATTTCCTTTGTTAATCATTGAACTAGTAGTTGGTCAGAAATTAGAACACATTGCTATGGTTGATTGTTGTAATATTGTTCAATACAGCAATGTGAATATTTCTCCATATAACTATTCAAGTTATGTCATGCTTCTGCTGATAAGTGATAACTCACTATACTCATATCTTCATCTCTTTACTTAATCTATTCAAGACCAATAATAGTTCCTTCATAGGAAATTCAGATGATTCTCCAGCTGAAAATTCTTGAACCACCCCATTGATTTCAATCAGGCTACATCCTGGGATTTCCTTTTTTACCCTTCTTTCTCTCATCAAATTCCTAGTTTTTCTGGCAGCATCAAATCTGCCAGCTTTGGCATATACATCACACAAGTTCATATAGAAAGCATGGTTATGAGGTTCCAATTCTATCAAATGCCGCGCTACCTTTTCTCCTAATTCAAAGTTCCCATGCATCTGACAACCTCCGAGTAACGCACCCCAGACATAAACATCCGGCTTCATCGGCATGCTTCTTATGAGAATCTCTGACTCGTGGAAGAGCCTCGCTCGACTAAGAATGTCAACCATGCAAGCATAGTGATAAACTTGTGGTTCAATTGAGTAAACACGTTTCATTATATCGAAGACCCAGCGACCTTGATCTACCAAACCAGAATGAGCACAAGCTGATAATAATCCAACAAATGTCACATGGTTTGGTTTTACTCTAGCTTTTTGCATCTTGAGAAAGCAATCAAAAGCCTTCAAACCTAATCCATTAAGAGAAAACACCGAAATCATAACCGTCCACGCTGAAGTATCCTTCTCGGGCATTTCATCGAACACTTCAATTGCTTTCTTCACATCCCCACATTTGCCATACACGTTAACAAGTGCTGTTCCAATTACCACATCACACTCTATGTTGTTTTTTCTCATATAACCATGCACCCATTTTCCATGATCTATAGAGCCAATTTCTGCACAAGCTGAAAGTACACTAGCTATTGTAATTTTATCTGGTTTAACCATATCATCACTCAAAACCTGCATTTCATGGAAGAGTTCCAGAGATTCCTTCGCTCGTCCACCTTGAACCAACCCGGTAATAATCGAATTCCAAGTTATGATATTCCTCCTATTCATCTTCCCAAACAAATCCATTGCCATGTCAAGAAATCCATTTCTCAAATACCCAATAACCATTGAGTTCCAAGTGACAATATCTCTCACTGACATTTCATCGAACACCTTCCCAGCATTATTCAACAACCCACAATTCATGTATAAGGTTATCAAAGAATTCCCAACATAAACATCGTTAAAAAATCCAAACTTTATCACATGGGCATGAATTTCGTGGCCAGTAATACCATCCAGAAATCTAGTGCAACCCTTTACAATGAAAGGAAAAGTGAGGGAATTGGGTAAAATCCCATTGTGAAGCATTTGCTTATAAAGCATCAAAGCCCTGTAAAAATTGGCTCCAATAGTTCCATCATTTTCCTCCTCAATGCTTGAATATGCTCTGATCATGATGTTATAGGCACGAAGATCTGGATTCTTGATCATGTGAAAGACATTGGTGGAATAACTGAAAGAACCAAAATTGGAAAAGGTGCTGAAGAAAAGGAGACGGGTAATGAGATAATACTGGTCACTAATGTGTAAAGTTGGGGACTTTAGAATCTGGGTATGAATTTTTTTCAATTCTCTGAGGTTATTGCATTGTTCAATCAATCTAGAGAGGGCGTTCTTGAGAGTTACACTTTTGGATTCCAGAGTTTTGAAGTCAACCATGTCATCAACTTAAAACCACAGAGTATGATAATGGTGATATTCATTGATCAACCAAAATTGTAGGCGGTAGGGCAGAACCAAAATGAAAAACAATGTTACTGGGGGTTCAATTTAAAGCTCAAAAGGTCTGTTAGATCATCATCAAATTTATGTTAAAAACTACGGCTTAAATATATTTTTCGTAGTTGTAAAATTAGCGTAATTTATTTTTTATCCCTTCAGAATCTTTTATTTATAAGAAGTCTAAACTTTTTTTAAGACATTTATTTTTAGTCTCTACAGTTAGTTTAGTCAATTAACTGATGACATAGCTACTATTTTTATCCTATCAAGCTATCACATTAGCATTATAAATAATTTTTAATGTTAATATAGGGTCTTAAACTTGCAAATGTGAAAGACCGCATGGCAGAAACGTCAATAATTAACTAACATTTTTATCTCGTCAAACTGCTATATTAGCATTATAAATAGTTTTTAAAGTTAATATAGGGTGTAGAACTTGTAAATGTGACAGACCCATGGCAGAAACGTCAATAATAAACTAACATTTTTCTCTCGTCAAACTGTTGTATCAGCATTTGAATATAGTTTTTAAAGTTAATAGAGAGACAAATTTACATATATAGCAGATTGACATGGCACAAACGTTTATTATATTAGCAGTTAACTGACTAAACTAAAAACAGGGACTAAAAACGAAATTTTTGAGAAAAAATTAGACTTTTTATCAACAAAATATTTTACAGAAACGAAAAGTAAATTACCCTAATTTTACAGAGATAAAAAATATATTTAAACCTAAAAATAATGATACTAAGGGTTCAATTTAAAGTATATTTTATAAGGAAAAAATATAGTAAAGCACAAGCAGTCAATTGTGTTAAAAAAATCATTTTAATTTTTATTTCAAAAAATAGCCAATTCATCAAGTGTATATATACTACATGATCGGTAAAAAACACCTTAATGTAATTTTAAAAATATAAAAATTATGTAAATTGAACTAAAAACTTCAAAGTGAATAATACATTGTTTTAAAAAAACTTTAAATAATTTAGACAATTTAAAAAGCAGTTTTTAATTTTTATTTTGGAAAATACGATATTTTTCACGCGTATAGTATACAATTTCTTAAAATATTATCCAATATAGTTTTTAAAATTTAAAAATTATGTAAGTTTCACTAGAAACTTCAAAGTGATAATACATTATTTTCAAAAAACCATTAAACAATTTAAGTAATTTAAGAAAATATTTTTATTTTTATTTCGAAAAACACCCTACTTTTTAAGTGTATA
This sequence comes from Cyamopsis tetragonoloba, assembly GCA_037177725.1. Lineage (NCBI taxonomy): Eukaryota > Viridiplantae > Streptophyta > Magnoliopsida > Fabales > Fabaceae > Cyamopsis > Cyamopsis tetragonoloba. Next base: position 14,778,878 of record CM074121.1, on the reverse strand, counting down.
ATACACGATCTATTAAAAAAGTTGTTGTAATTTTGAAAATATATAAAATTATGTTAATTGAGCTAGAAAATTCAAAGTGAATAATAAATGGTTTTCAATCAAATTTCAAAGAATAGTACACAATCATAAAGTGTATAGTACAAAATCTCGTAAAAAGTTAGTGCTATTTTAAAAACTATAAAATAGATTTAAATATGTTTTTGGTCCCTATAAAATAAGGTATTTTTTTTTTAGTCTTTATTAATTTTTTTAAATTAGTCCCTTATTTTTATAAAATAAGATCTTTTAGTCCCTGGAGTGTATTAATCAATTTCTGGCCAAACACAACCCTTATTAAATTACTAAATCAAAAATAAAAAAAATTCTTCACCACTTTCCCTTTCCATTGGACGCCCACAAACCCTAACCAGAAATGGAAGATATCAATCCTCCATCGGTTCACCATGATTCAATCAGAGCCAAAAATCAGCACTGCCATAATCAAATTGCACCACCAAATGGCCACAGTGAGCACCACTTATCACCGCCCCAATATGCAGCCTTTCTCGCCTCTAAGAACACCCCATCATTGACTCATTCTACGTTGCAAAAGCACACTTCCATCATGGGCATCATATGTTGTTGTTGTCAAGCTGTTTGCTATTGACATCTTTGCCTTCCTTCTCGGGGTGCTACCATGAACACAGTAGCTTTCCTTCTTCCTTTCTTCCCTCAATTCTTTCTCCAACGTCGCTACAACTTCTTTCCGTTGTGCAAGTCGTCACTCTCCCCACTATCTTTGTTGGTTATCATAAAGTGATTCTTATTATGTCCTGTGGTTGTGGTTGTGGTTAAAGGGAAAAGGAATGTGGGTGTACCGAAGGAAAGGGGAAATCGAAAAGAGAAAGGGGAAATGGCTGGCAGTTGGTGACCACGTTGAAGGCGACAGTGGTTTCTAGATAAGGAGAAATGACTAAATAAGAAAGGAAAGTGGTAAAGGGATTTTTTTAAAAAGAAAATATATATAATAAATATAAATAATTAATTTTTTTCGGAAAATACACACGCATCCATCCCTAAACCCTAAACACATACACCTATCCTAAACTAACTCTCATTAATATAATAATCTAAACACCACCGCCAAGGTTCAAACCTTGGACCTCCAACTCCCAAGCCTTAAAGTCTTGGTACATGACCACATGTCTATTGTTTGGCAAAAAATTGATTAAGACACTCTAGGGACTAAAAATCACATAGTTCTTAATATTTAAAAAATCGTAATGTGGTTCACCTCTAAAACTTTGGTCTAGTAAAGAAAGAGCAAATCTACAATTTAGTCATCAAAATTGTAGAGATTGACGATCTTTAGAGCATGTTTGAGAATCTTTAAAATAAGCTAATCCAAATAAATACTTAGTTCTTAATATTTAAAAATCTTCAGATTAGTCCCGATTTCGCAAAACTACATTCATTTTAATCCTTTTATGCATGAAACAACATTGAAAAATTAAGTGGAAAAGGACTATAATGATTTATTTTATTTTTGCAAAGTCAATGACTAATTTGATAGTTTTAAAATTCAGGAAGTTAAAGGTCCGACTCAAACAATCTCGAGAACAGGTTTCGGGGGTTTACTGGCTCAGGATTACAAGGGGTACTCTCAAAGAGACAAAAAAAACTCAAATGAGTTACTCAATACATTCTCCAAATACACTTTATGCTCAAATCACACAAACACACACCTATTTATACTACTACTAAGTGCTCTAAAAATACATAAATATCTGACACAATGAAGCTATCCAGAAAGCTCTTCAAGTTGGAGCTTTGGAGAGTCAACAATGGTAGCTCTTCCATGTGAGCACCGTTTTCTCTTTTGGAAGCTTCTACCTTTCTAGAATTTGGGCCATATTGTTGGGTTATTGGGTCTGGGTGAAGCTCTGAAGTTGGGTGCTTCAATTCCATGAAATTTACTCTTATAAATAAAGGATCTAAAATACTAAACTCGTGGTGCATGGTGTTTAATGGCAGGAATTATTTATGAAATCAACTCTGGATTCAGTGTTCAAGATCATCCTTGGTGTAGAATTGGACACCATTTGTGGAAACATATGAAGAAGGGACCAAATTTTTCAATGCATTTGATGAAGCAAGTGTGATTACTTTCTACAGGTATGTTGATGTTTTTTGGAAGATCAAGCAGTTTCTCAACATTGGATCAGAATCCGTACTGAGGAAAGAAATTAAAATGGTGGATGAATTTGTGTATAGACTTCTCACAATCAAGACCGAGCAAATTCAAAAGTCAGAACATGATTTTCCTGTAAGTTGAATCTCTTGTTGATGCAAAATTAAAGTGATGACTGTTTAGTTAAACTTGATTTAGAATTTAGATAGACAGTCCATTTTTTTTCTAGTTTTTCTGAGAATGCTTTTAGAAAGATTGTTAAATTAAGAATTTGCTCCAGTAATTTGACACTTGTTTGTTTTTGTCCCTTTTTTACTAACTTTCCCGATACTCACGCGATGTGGGGATTGTTCCAACGATATGGAAGAGTCCGAGACGTGTTCATTCCTCAGAAGGGGATCAGCGAGGACGACGGTTTGGCTTTGTCCGTTATGGTGAGGTGGCAGACACTAGGGCTTCTCTAGTGCTATTGGAGGCCGATGAGGTAGTGATTGATAACGAGGTCTTTCCGATTCAAGTTGCTGAGGATGTTTTTGAATTGGCCATGTCCTACTCCTACCAATATGCTCAGGCAGTAAAGGCTCACGGCTTTATTCCCTCTTCTACAGAACCGTCGGAAACGTCCTAGGGACCGGATTAGGAGGAGGAAGAAGTAAAGGGGTGGGAGGAGAGATGGGATGAAGCTTTTCCACACCGGCAAGGAAATCCACGTCGGCAACATTGGACTTGGGGTCCACGACGCAACGGCCTTGGCAGTTCCTGACGCAACAACCTCCGCGATTCCAAAGTCAAATTTGAAGGTGGATATTCAGGCAGATTTGGCGCGTGATTCTAGTGAGTCTAATGGCATGACTGTTGTGGTGAGATGTAAAGCGTACTCTGGTGGCACTATTACCATCACACTTTTTTCAAACTACATCAGACGTCTTTTTTTTTTCTTTCTAAATTTGCCCTCAATTTGAAAAATAATTTCCGAGCAATTCTCGATTTGATTATCCGTAGGAGAGTTAAACTTTTGGAAAATCGTTGATTATACTGATTTTTTTTAACCGGATTTGAGAATCCGGTTAGAACCAAATTTTATTATCTGATTGGAACCAAATTTTATTATCCGGTTGGAACCAAATTTTATCCAAATCCTACGTATCGACACCAACCAGAAATTTTTATCCGGATTCGGCCGGATATTATTATCCGGTTGCCCGGAAATTATTTTTTGGATCGAGAACAAATTTGAAGAAAAAAAAAGTCGCATGTGGTGTAATTTGAAAATGGTGTGGTGACAATAGTACCACCCGACACGGTCGGTAGAAGGTGAAGATTTAATTTATTTATTTTTTTGGTGAAGATGAAGATTTAATTGGGGAAGCGATCAGTGTAATTGAAGAGAATTTGGTAAGTATGGGCCTGCAGGGGTGTAAAAAGCAAGGGTATTTGTGGGTCGGATACAGAATCTCGACCTTTTCCACAAATGAGGCCCACGATGCCAAAAACATTACTCATGCCCCCCTTAGCAACAAAAAAGAGGTTATATTATGTTTTTTAAATGCATATATTGCATTATTAATACTACTTATGATTTTCACTAATGTGGGAAAAGTTTTTAACTATACTGGTACTTGACCCATGTGTTCGTATCAGTTATCGCCGCCTTTGTACACGTTATGAATATACAAATTTGAGGAATTAATGTGGAAAAAAACAACTATTAATAATTAGTTTAACAAAAAGAATGTGATCAAATTATTTATTTAGAGTGAAATGTTAGAACCTTTGATTATAAAAATTCAAAAAATAATTTCTTAGCTCAAAATATTAGAAAAATTAAATTTATAATGGTCTGATATCTGACAACTTTGCAATAAGTTTTCTGATTTTGGTGTGGCATGATGCGAGGCACCAGAATACTAAGCTTGTGCCAGATTAAGTGCAGGTTGTTGATTTCGTGCATCACTTGAGTGTTGTAGGTTAACCTTGCTTGCAGCAACACAGTTGAAGAACAAAACTTTTTTTTTCGGTAATTTTTTTATAATTAATATAAAACCGAAAAACAAAATTAAACAAAGTAATGCACCCTTTGAGACTTGAAATGCACTATCCAACAGAAACAATGTGAGTTGTAACGACTGTGCTAACTACTCCTAATTGATACACAATACACTTAATAATATGTTAATGTAAACAAAAATCTTTATATGTACACTTAATATATACTTATATCAACGGCATTTTCTTTCTTCAATTATTGATATTAATAAAATCATATCGGGGAAGCATTAAAACTTTGAATTATTCAAAGGAATCTAAAGCAAAATACTACATAGAATATTGTCCGATTTAAAAAAAACCTTATGAAATCATTACAAAATTATTTTAAAACCATTAATTAGAATAAGAGGCTGAGGAGAAAAGAGAAGAAACTCTCAATTTTATTTTAAACTCACTCAAATTTGCTTGATTAAAATCTGAATATATTGGGGTATTTATATTACTTAAGGGAAAGCTAAAAATACATAAAATAATAAAAATATCTCTGAGTAGTTGAGAGTTAGAGTTGATAGAGTTTCTATTGTCAATAATGGTGACTTTTTCTCGTGTGTACCCTTTGCTCATTTAGCATTTTTCTTGATTCTAGAATTTGGCCACATTGCTGGGTTCTTGAGCGTTGAAGCTTTGGTTTGATGTTTCTAGACCATATCCCATTCTAATAATTAATGTGATAAGCCTTAATCAAGCACAAAGCAATCATTAAATTTAATTGAAACCCTTATAATATTTCAAAAGAAAACTTTATGAAATTTAGATCCAAACATCATTTAAAGAATAATCATACAATGATCATATTAAAAAAAAACTTCATAATAACTTGACGGAAACTAGGCCCTGATACCACTTGGAATAGTTTTTTTTTGTACCAAATAGAAAATATCTATGAACACAAAAAAAAGTTGTTGCGTCATAATTATAGAGTTAAAAGTAACGATAAATCTGGACCTTTAGTGCTCCTCAATCGACCGAATGCAGCAAAAGAATATCGTTGGTTCACAAGCACTGTCACACAAATCGTTATCATGAAATCTACGGCCATTATCCCTCTAAAGACTCCACTTGAATTCATAGAGAAATGTGGGCAATATCTAGAAGAAACAAAGGTGTGGGTTCTTTCATCATTCTTTATGCACAATTGCTCTTTATTTTTCTATAATAATAATAGTCTATGAAGATGAATTGGTTGCATATGACTCGGAAACTATAACCCTTATATGAAAATTTTATATTTCTTATTTCTATTTTAACCCATCATAAAATAGAATAGGTTTAAATACATTTTTTATCCTATACTTGACGCTCATGGGGATTATTGTTTAAATAAGTTCATAACACACAATTAATGACATAGGTAGGCTCGCATATTAAATAAATACCTAACAGTTCAAATGTATTTATTTTAAAATATAATTATAAATTAAAGTTTTTTTACTTATAATTTTCGTGTATTCAAAAGTTTTAACATTAATGAGTTTTTCACAATTTTCTTTAATTATTTATTATAATACAAATAAGGGTGTTACATGCTATGGGTGAGTTTGAGTCTGTTTGATAAATAGTTTTAAAGCTACCGTAATTTAATGCTTAATTTTGAAAACTGCATTATTTTAATCATTCTGCCTGAATATCTACCAAAAGTGTGGATTTCCTTAAAGTTCCATTGTGGCTTTTCATGGTTGCTTGTTCAGTTGCATGTGTCATTGTTTATTCTCTGTTGTAAATTTCATGCCAACATTTACTATCTTTGATTGAGGCTAGTTGCATAGGCATGTCATGTGACCAAGGGATGACTTAGGACTAACTATTACAAGTTTTCAACATTTCGTTTCAAATTTACTTGAAACATATTCTTTAGAAGAAAAACACTTCTAAAAATTTGAACAAAAGAAAAAGTGTTGACGATTACATGTATATACTTATTCGAGCTTGAGAATGAAAAATAACTAAAGAAAACAGTATTTGCTAACTTAATTAATGAGCAAATAATTGACTCTTTTCAATTCAACCCAAATAGATAGTTCAAATTTCATGTAATCACTGTATTAACTACTTGAGTGTTGTTAATTAGTTTGTCTCAAATCATAAATCCTATTTAGATAACTACACCACAGCTCATCCTTTGTATATATTCTCAAGTTCAAAAGATTTTCCATATTACATAACACATTCTAGTGCCAATACCAACATTCTTTGCCTCTTGTACAATCAAATTTTACTAAACTTGAAAACATAATAGAAATGAAATAGCATGAATAGAACACAAATCCTTATGATCAAGACGGATTTCTAGCGGCAATGCAGTTGTACTCAAATTGGCTACATAGAGCTGACCATTTGTAATCGATCTCAAATAATTCTTGCTGAACTTTTCTTTGATCTTCCACCATTTGAGACTTGTCTCTCCTCGTATTCTCAAACTCTTTTTTATACCCTTTAGTTTCAGCAATGCATCTCCTCTTTTCCTCCTGAATAGATGATAGGCCAGCCTCACATTCTTTTATTTCTTTCTCCAGCCTTACGATCCGCTCCTTCAAAATTGCCTCCTTCTGTCGAGCTTTGTCCATAAAATTCTTAGCCTCGGAGATGTTGGAAACAAGAGAAATAGCTACCTCGTTTCGATGAGCTTTCAGTGCCACAAACTTATCCGTGGTAGTAGATGCTTGCTTGAAGGAACAGAGAATGCTGGGGAATTCTTTGTGCATGGAGTCTATGATAGCTTTAAGTCCATCAGATAGAGTCACATCTTTTGCAGAGAGGTGGGACAAGAAGTTAAGTGCCGTTAGAAGGCGAAGGGTGTTAGCCTCAGAGGTAGCTATGTCCTTCAGAGGAATATTTAGAGAATCTTCCAGATCTGTAAGGACCTTTAGAACTAAGTTATCTTTTGTGGAAGGATGCTCTGCAGGTACCTCAGAAACAGAAAGTGTGGTTACTTGACCTTCACCATCTTCCTCCACATGCTGAAATATACTACTGATGAGATCATCCACCCCTAATTCTTCAATGTTCATACATGTCTCGGGTTGATTAAGCCTGTTTTTTCCCTGGGAAAAAATAAGAAGAAAGGAAAAACAGATGCAAAGAAAAGGTTATCCACTACAAACTTAAGAGTTCAGAGACAAAAAACTTGAGTAGAAATTGAACTATATATCAGAGTGATGGTAACAAATTTATGAAATTTATTTAAATTCATAGTTCTGACATTGTGCACTTCATTTTCATGGTTCCTCTTTTGAGGCAAAAAAACATGGTATCGTTACATTTAAGCTGACAAAAATGTTGGAAAGGTCAATTGCATACAATACAAAAGAGTTATAAACTTACATGTGGATATTGTCTATGTTGAGATTCTAATGAGTTAGACTGTGAGCTAGAGGACTCAAAATTAGCCACAACTACTTGGGAATCAATCTTCTCCTCTCTAGCTTCTGTGCGCGCTGCAACAATATCAACCAAGCTAGCTCCTTCTACATCAGCTGACAAATTCACTTTCATTGCTTCCTTTGATGTAGCCTCTTCTTGAATGGTGTCTTTCACTTTATCCTTGATACTCTGTACACCACAAAAGGAAGTGTTTTTTTTTTAGGTGATAACTGGTGTGTCTGTTTTGTCAATACTCTATTGAATGCCAAGAGCCATGTTGCTTTGTAATAGTTAACTTTCATCTTGATACATTTAGTTTGATGATATCTAGTTTCTGGAATGAATAAAAAAAAGGAGAAAAGAAGTCATACTCATACCTCTGTCAAGTTTGGGGAAGGATTGGGTGACAATTTCTGCTCCATTTTGCTTTCTCTTTCAGATTGGAGCATCTTGTAGCTTTCTATTTGGTTGTGTTCATGTACTGTTCCGGCTAAGTCACCCGACATAGACTGATTAGTATGTGAGGAAGACAGATCGCGTTGAGATGTTGCTGGATCTCTATGGTTCATTTGAAGTTGAGAAGTGTTCTCTGGCATAGGATCACACTCCTATTTAAATAATAAATATTAGTTAGGGTAGAAAATATGTTCAAAAGGACAATTAATGGATACAATAAGCCATTTGATTTAGTTAAATGAGTTGATGAGATCAACATAGTATATCATAGTATTATTACAAAAATGACAAGAAGCATAATATCAATGCAAATCCATCTGAAAGGGATCAAGAAATGCTCCTGTTGATGTGTTCCATGCCTCTGAATTTGAGGACAAACAAAGTAGCCCTTACAAATCTGTCTCATTGTTTTTCTATAGTATAATTTAACCACTCATTCATTCATTTCCTCCAGTACTAAGAAGGGCTTATAGTAATTAATCTTACATGTGAACGTGTTTCAAGTCGAGGAATTTCCAAGGAACTTGGAGATGGCCTTTCAATCAGTTTTGAATCTGTTGAAGTTATTGTAGCTGGTACTGTTGAATTAGGAACTTTCTCAATAAGTTTCTCTTCTGATTTTTCCTCAATCTGAGCAATAGCATAAGATAGAGAAAAATATCCTAATAAGTTAATTTTCTTTTAATAAATATCAAGTTATAGATAACATGGATTGTTTTTTCGGTTAAATAATTAAGTCATAACAAATGGAGACAAGGTGTGGTGAAGCAATAAATATATTTCATATATTTTTGTCAAGTTTGGTGAAATACTAGACAAGTTATTCGATTTGATGTCATATTAAGATTGTATTAAGCTAGATTAGCTTGCATAGATTGATTGGTACTGAAGAAGAAAACTCTCTTCCTAATGTTGTTTGAGATTCAAGGTCTACTATGGCATTTTCAGGAGAATTTTCAACTTTGCTATCTTTGGTTTTAGAGACTTCAACTAATTTAATTATTTGATGGTATAACTCCCTCCTCCTGTTTTCCAATTCTAAACAATCTGTATGATAGTACTAATAATTAGTAAATGAATAATAAATAAAGGACTTCATTTGACCATCAAACTTGGGATCATAGCTTTCAAGCATGGATCAATGATATCGACATAATTAATGAAGGATAAAAATGATGGATGAAGTTTCGTAATAGGAAAGTTTGTTTAAGACGCATTTTTAAAAACAATGACTATAAAGTCTCAGAACATAATATGAATTATGAAATCACATATGCTTATAAAAAAAAAGGGAATTAACACTAAATCATCGAGTATTTGGTTTGATTATATTAAATAGTGTGAAACTCATCAATGTGTGCTATTATATATTCATTATAAGATATTAACACTAACTCAAAGGTGCAAACGACGAGGGTCACGTACTAGTACATATGAAAAAAGAGCACTCTGTCATGGAGAAACCATACATGAAATTAATATTTGAATAATATTGTCTTGTACCCCCAAAAAAGTTGGACAAGTATATAACTAAAGACATAAAAATAGTACGAGAGCAAAATGAAGAGAAATGATGAGTGATTATAAAAAGGGAGAAAAAATGTGCATGCATAAATAGTAAATAGATGTAAGAAAAGAAAAGTTTAAGAATACAATTATATGTATTTGATGGATTATGTGTGTATTGTATTTATCTAGATCATAAAAACTTTCCTTTAACTCTTGAGGAGTGATAGTTGAAGTCAAAGAAAGGTTTGGACAGTTGTGAACAACACGGTGCATTATTGTCTCCAATTCAGTCCCTTGGCAAAGACTTGACAGATTCATAAACATCAATATTTTTAATTTTGGAACTTCAATTTTGGGCTCTCCTATGCCAGAACCTTTTTCTTCTCCACATCCAATTAGTTCTTCTAGCTCAGAGGCTCCATTTATGATCAAAACCTCTAAGTTTGGAAGATCATTAGATGCAGTAGCAGAGATGATGCGTTTCAACTTGTGGCATTGTTGGACAATGATTATTCCAAGCTTTGGGAAACATGGTTGTGGGTGTGGAGATAAAAGATTTGACAATTTCTTATTCTCCGCATCATCCTCAATGATGTGCTTTAGTTCTTCGCATTCACTTATCTCTAGCCACTTCAACTCTGGTAGGCATCTCAAAATAGATGTAGGAAACACTACTTCTAACTTTTCACACCCTTTTATTCGTAAATTTTTAAGATTTCGAAAGGTGAAAGAATGCTTGGAACCCATACAAATATAAATCATCTTAGGTAAAGCTTCCAGTTCCAAATCTTCTAACCTCAAAGTCATCTGTTGTCCAATTATCTTAGGTCCGTTGGGACAAAAAATGGTCTCTAGGTAAGAGTTCTTTATGTATAAAGTTTTCAAACTTGGAAAATGCTTACGAATTCCTCTTATGTCCTGTGATACACATAAGAATTGTGAAAAAATATAAATAATTAGTATGCCAAGCCAACAAAGGAAAGAAATGGTAAGTGACAAATAACTAAAGAAATGTGAGTACCTTTTTGGCTGTGCTTGCTGGTTCACTTGGATCCAAAGAGACCATCAAATCATGAATAGAATCATTGATGAGTTGGGAACATCCATCCAACTGAAACTCCTTCAGAGATGACCATGTTGTGGACACATATTTGGCAGGGCAAATGCAGATAAACTTTGGTAAGTTAGAAAGAGAGATTTTTTCTATGGATGAGAAATGAATATGAATCTCCTTATTATAATTTTGATGATCCAAATCCAAAGGGTATTGGCCAAACATGTATTCCAATTGGCTACATTTACTCAGTGAGAGCTCTTTTAAGTTTGGGAAGACATCATCCCAGTTATTTTTACCACAATCATCTCCAATGTCTATTATGTGCTTTAGTCCAGAACATGCCTCAATTCTCAAAAATTTCAACATCATTGATGAGGTATTGGACAAGGTAAATAAGTGATTTACCTTATCTATACCTTTTAATTCAATCTCTCTAATATTTCGCATAACTAGTATGCTGAACCCTTGCGATTGTTTTGAAAGACATTGATCACTTTTAACAGGATGAAGAGACTCCGAATTTGATACCTGCAATTCATACATTAAGGTGTTCTCTTAACCCCAGACCTTATAACTTAATTGTAACCACTTTTATATCCAAAATCCAATACTATTGCTACAATGTTCAATATTTAAACTTAATACTTGTTATATTGAACAAAAATCAACGCACATACTTAATGTAAAATATTTTTCGAACAAGCCAGATTTCAAGTAAGTCCAATACTCTTTTTCAAAGCATGATCGAATAATGAAATTAAAATCTTAAAATGTAGTATGTGATAAATGGATGAAAAGATACAAAGTGAGTGATGAATAATCATACCTTGATGGTAATATAATCCTGATGTCTAACCTCTGAAGTTATTGTTGAACAATTTATTTCGGAAAATTCAACATAGTTCCCAATGCCCAATGATAGTTTTTGCAAAGATGGGCATACTACATAATAATTGCCTGGGCAAATGCCAATCATTTTTGGGATATGATTGAGTTTAAGTTCTTCTAAAACAGGAAGCTCAAGCTGAATTAATTTTTGCTGCTCTTGGCATTGGCTATCTTCCAATATATTATCACTTTGGCCAAAGATATATATCAAATTAGGAGTATCTTGGATTCTTATGTCTTTCAGATTCGCCAGGCATTCAACAAAAGTGATGGGGAACACATATTGCAGCGAGTCGCAATCATCTATCATCAACTCATTCAATGAATTCAATGTTTGAACCATGGATGGTGAGAATAATGAGCCCAACTTTGGACATTTTTCCAGTCTAAGGCTTGTAAGGCTAGATAGATTCAATGATTCTGAAAAGTGGCCACCACACAGGCACACATAAGAGATGTAATGCTACTTATCGATTATTTGGTTTTGAAAGTCTTAAGGAAGAAAATCACAATTTAAAACGAGGAGCCATAGGTTAATTGTGAAGAATAAATCCATGTGATGATGACAAGTTGACATTCTCAAATTGCACAACTTAGAAAACTAATAGGAGAACTAGACCTAAGAACAATACGCAAGAGACTGTCCTCCCTGCACTATTTCCTACCTTCACCCTATCATAAACCTTCTAGTTCTAATAGTTTTATGTGCAAGATGATGCTCTATAAATTTAGACCATATATGCAAAATATAGTAATGGTCAGAATATTCAAAGCTAATAAAAGTTATCTATACACTTTAATCATTATTTATATCAGAATATTCAAAAGTGTCTGTCTGCCAAACAACAGATAGTTTTACTAGCTAACTCAAAACACATTCATGAAATGTAAAGGGTACCTGAGTTACCATCTAAATGTGTTGTTGGAATTGAAGTGATTTCTGTTAAATACTCTGTTTGATTAGATTCCAAGTGTAACAAACTAAGTATAAACAGAGATGTCAATTCTGGACAATCTATTAAATGTAGCCTCTCTAGTTTTTGGAAATCACCATTAGGAGGAATGTGACCATGCCATAATGCTCTTAAATGCTCCATGTTTTGGATTGTTAGTTCAACCAACTTGGAGAAAACAGCTACTACTTGGCTCAAATAATTGGTTGTACTTGTATCAACCAAACACTCTATTTCATCCGAATCACATATGTGAAGCTTAATAAGATGATTCATACCCCCTCCTTCTGTTTGAAATATGTCAGGAATAATATTTTTTGAACCTCCTTGAATATTTGCCATGCCCAAAGCATTTGATTTTCTGGCCAAACCCTTCATTGTTGTATTTGATGTGTGAAAACAACAAAGGCATAAAGCTTTGCAATTAGTAGAATGTACTTCATCTTCAACAAACTCTCCAAGTAGGGTTCCAAACTGTATTCCATGCCTTTTCAATGCTTGGGGAACCCTAAACTTGTTAAAGAATTCAACATTGTTTCCATTTTGAACATCCCACTCTCGTCTATCATCAATAATGTACAATTCTTCCAGCTGTGGGAGTTTTCCGATCACTTCAAAATTATTCATTTCCATGATACATTCACTTAAATGAAACAGTTTGAAATTTTTGAGTTGTTTAAACACGGCATCATCGGGTAATTCACGAAGTGAACAACTAAGCAGTGAAAGACCTTCAAGTTTCTTCACATCTCCTAGAAATGAAAAGTCACTTATTTCCCAATGGTAAAGGAGTAGATAACGGAGATTTGTCAACGATCTAAATGACATTGTTGACAATGGTCGTCTCTTCTTGTAATTGATGAGAGTTAAAACTCTGAGCTTTCTCAATCTTTTGAAAAAATCATCTAATACCTCTAGTTTTGTTTCCACGAATAAAAATTCAAGATTAGTACAGTCTAATTCATTCAGAATCTTCCCATCACATTATAGGTATCTTATTGAACGGTGCTCCAAAGTCACATCATTGCCCAAATTACACACAATCACCTTATTCTCATTCTTTGCAATCCACTGGGCTACATCACGAACTAAGTCATGCATTTGGACAGATTTCCCATCATTAACTTGTAACAACAAACAAGAACTTACGAGCTTATTTTTAGCTACACTGACTTCGTTCCTCGCCCCTTCATATGTGCGCATCTCTCCAACGATGCCTAGCCCTATTGCAAATCTGATTAAATATTCAACTGGGATCTCAAAATCTTCGGGGAATACAGAACACAACAAGAGAAGTGACTTGGCTTCTTCAGAGTCTAAATTATCAAAGCTTAATTGCAGACACTTGTAAGGATTTTGCAAGCCCTTTTCAATATTCAACGGTTTGGAACTAGTCAATCGATCCAATGCAACCTTCCAATCCACTTCAGCCTTGCCTTTCAAAGTGCTGGCCACAGCTGAAATAGCAACAGGCAGTCCGTTACACTCATCTGAAATTAGTCTTGCCGTATCCCTTAAGGTATCTGAGGTACCTTCAGATATGTGTGCTTGCCTCTGGAAAAGAGTCCATGCTTCATCCTTAGTTAAGATTGGTAGTTGAATCCTTTTGTGGCAATCCATCGCTTTACAAACGTTTTCAAATCGTGTGGTTATGAGAACCTTACAACAACATTTATGATCTTCACCAAAAGGAATTCCTATGGCTTCAAGTTTGAGTGTCTCCCACACATCATCCAAAATCACAAGAACTTTTCTTTCTTGAGTTAATCTGGTGTACAAGCGTTTGGCTCTTTCCCTTTCTTCATTTTCTCCAGGTGGAAACTCATACGGTAGCGAGCTTGCAATTTTATCTTGGATCTTTCGAAGATCTACCGTGCTAGACACGGGCACAAAAAGCACTCTCTCAAACAGATTCTTTGCTTTTGCCATCTTCCCAACTTCTGCAGCCATAGTGGTTTTACCACAACCACCCATTCCATACAATCCAATCAACCAAACCTCGTCATCTTGCACTGCCTTCATAAGTTGGTCATAACTCGATTGTCTACTCTCAAATTTCAAATATTTATCAGAAGGAAAATCAAGCATCCCAGAAGGAAGTGTAGCGATACGTTCGAATTGTATATACGGTTTACCTTCTCCAATGCATTTCTCAACCTCCACTTTTATGTTAGCTATGTTCCTGCCCAAATAATATCGACAAAACCAATTCGAACAATACGGAAGACAACTCTTTTTCGTTCTCGCTTTCTCTAGTAATTCATTCACTTTCTCTATGTCACTATTGACATTCTCCAGCCACTTCTTAACAACTATATCAGGCACTTTCGATTGTTGTTTCATGGCTCGATCCACACGATCTTCGATGTTGTCCCTTGTCTTCATCAGATTGTCTCTTTCATCTTCAAGCTCTTTAACAATTTTGTTGAAACAGCAAGCATAGCGTAGTTGTTTTACTGCCCCGATCACCAAATCTTTTGCAATATCATACGGCATGCCATCAATTTCCCCTACCAAATGCAACTCAATTCACCTGATCAGCACGCAATAGGAAAATTAGAATTAACATTTAATTAACAAGATCAAAAATCTATTCTCTGTTTTCAGTTCTTAAGTGCATTTAAGTGATCTCTGCATGATGAGGAGAAACTCCTTCAAATTGAACTCACTATCCTTATTGGCTTATTGTCAAATTTTACCAAAACGGATGAGGAAAAACCCCTCTTAATAGTTCATGCTAACTCTTCACCTTCTGCATTTTGATACATATAAAAGATTAAAAAAGATTGCTGGTTTAACGCAAATAAAAAAAAGGTTTGTCCAAGTCATTGATTTGATTTCTATTTGTAAGACCAGAACATCTCGAGTTCAGATATTGGTAGAGACTCTAACGATAACATACTCAACCTAACACAAACACTCTTAATTTTAATTTGTTTGTTTGTATTAACTCTTTGTTATTAAATAAATTATCATTTAAAAAGAGGTAATTACACTAACCTCTTCTGAGATTTGTCTATATTACACTTATCTCCTCTAATTTTTAAAAGGGTTTTTCTAACTTGTGCCCATAGGGCACAAGTTAACAATGATGAGTAGCTAATGGAATTTTAAATAAAAGGAAGTTACTAAGTAATGGGTGGTTAAGGGTTTAGTGGTTGCACTCAGGGTATAATAAAAAATATAAATTTAACTATTAAAAAATTTAAATTAATCATTGTTAACTTGTGCCTTTAGAAAAACCTTTTTTAAAATTACACCTACCCCCTAAAAGTTTTACTTTCAATACAAAATGGTAAAATAAAAAAAACGTAATAAATGGTAAAATCATTTTTTTTATAATGAAAAATGTGCAGAGTAACACCGTTAAAATAATTAACAAGGTTGTCTAAGAGACATAAGCTCATTCTCTAGCGAATGCATCTTCGCATCATTCTTCGTTGCAAAGTGTCGCCAAGGTGTCTCAAGCCTCCTTTGATGTTGTCAAATCCTTGATCCTTTGCAGGAACTCATCCTCCACAAAGATAGACAACATGTACCGGGCTTTTCCAGCTCGAATCTTCCATTTCTTCATCTCATCTTCATCTGTTGGTGGGGTTGTCTCTACACTGCCAACAATGTTCGACAAATGTTGCCCGAACAAATAATATTTTATGCGAATGCACCACGTATTGTAATTGCTATTATTGAGCCTCTCGATCGAGCTAGTTGAGAATGCGAGATCCGCCATGGTGATTGATAAGCATGTTGTGTTAGGTATTTCTCCTTTGTGTTTTACGCTTATCACGCTTAAAATGATGATTTCTTTGTGAAAAACCTTTCCCTAATCTTTACTTTGCTAATTCTTAAGTAAAATTATGAAATTTTAATAAATCGTTACATTTCTAATCCTTTAAAATATGTTTGTAGGGGTACTTGGAGCTTGGATAGTAACAAAAAGTCATTTGGACAGTAGAGGAACAATGCTTAAGTGTCCATATGGGAGCTTAAGTGCGAGAATCAGAAAAAGAAGTAGAACACACTACCAAAAAAATTTGGTCAGCACTATAGCGCTAGGAATGGCGCTTAAGCGCCAGGGAGGAATACTGGAAGTCTGAGCGCAGCGCTTCAGCACCAATCTCTGCGTCCTGTACCTCTATAAGTACCTTTTTCTGTCATTTTGGAGAGGATACTGAATTTTGAGAGAGAGAGCATGAATTTCTAGAGAGAAAGTGGAGAGAAAGGAAATTGTAGTGAGAGCTTGGGTTTCTTTTCTTCTTATTTATATCTTCTAGTTCTTTGCTTGGATGTAATGGCCACCATGAGTGGCTAGTTCTCCTCTCTTGGGATTGAATGTAACTATCACTATTCATACTCTTTCTATTTCAATATAGTTGATGTTTCTTTTTATGAATTGAATTTTTATTATCTTTGCTTAATGTTTGGTATAACTTGATCACCTAATCATTGATATTTAATTGCATGCTTTAGTTGAGAAACATTGTTTATGATTTGAGGTGGATGAAAACCTCATTGGATTATTAGGCTAGAGATAGTTAATAATTTCATTAATTGTCTTTTAACACTTGTTCTTAATATAAAACTGAGTTTAGTGCCAAGAGATTAGGTTATGTTGCTTGTTGGTTTTAGAATCAAATTACACAAGAGAGATTTGTGTTTGTGATAATTGTGTGTTGCATCAATTTATTAGGAGATTCATCTTCTACCATTGAAATAGCAAAGATGTATGAGTTAGTTGATTAGTGAAGTTTAATCCCAAGTGTTTTAATTGCATTGTTTAAAATTGTTATTCATATTGTTCAATTCTTGCTCTGTTTTTACAACTAAACAATTACAAACCCTTTTTTTTAGTATTGAACTTAGTGTCTAATTGCGCGATTTGTTGCACCCCGTAGACGATATTTGTTTTACCACTATATTTGAAATGAGTTAAACATATTAGTTTTGCTAAAATACTCATTAGTGATTGATTACCACCCAGCACTCAACCAATTTAACTTGGTCCAAGACCAACAACTATCACAGTTCTAGACTCTTTGATTGCAAAATCTCCACGCACGGTCTTTAACCGTAGCTTCCACCAATAAAATAGATTCCAACAAACTAGTCTCTAACTGTACCAGCTTTAATGCAAAATGTTAAATAAATGAGACAACTAATATTAATACTAAAAAAAAAGATTTTCGTACTCACGTTTTTTGTACTTACTTTATACTCATGGTTACATACGTTAAAATATCTGGTTACACACATAGAAGTTTTGTTGAATTTTTATTTTTACGTTGTAACCACATATTTCTACACGTGTAACCACTAAATCCGAAAATACTGTAGTCACTTTTTTGAACGTACGTAACCAATGAGTACATTGAGTACAACAAACTGTGTGTACAAAAATCAAAACTCTAGTACAAATGTGAAAATACAATGTTCGACACCTCTATTAATTTTATACTTACACACTTTTAATTATTTTCTCAACCACACACTTAATTATTTGTTGCCTCACTCCTCACTTTCACGCCTTGCACTCTCTCACTCTCCCTACCACTTCACTCACACACTTGCACTTTCACACAAATGAACCCAATTAAATCCCTATTTATATGACATGAATGTCGGTTATAGGCTTCTCATGAGGATTCATGAAGAAGTTCTGTTTATTTATTTTTTTCTTTAGTTAATTGATGCTAGAATGATCTAGCTTCATGATTTGGTGTCTAATATATATTGATCTTCAACAAGAGAGAGAGAGAGAGAAATTTTGCATCACCATGTTTGGACGATGCACGTAAAAACAATGCTAGCTTAAACTTTTGAAATGCCCAAAATAAATCCACATTATCAGCTTACCTCTTCTAGAATTTTGTTACTATTATAGCTTTTTTCACTCAGTGAAGCATGGAAGTTGGAAACAACAATTTCAATAACCTGAAACATCAAGATAATAAAAATTCCTAAGAGTTTTGATTGAGTAATTTTGTTAATCAAATAAAAAAATAGTAGTAAAGTACGGAACTTTAATTAAAATAGTTTAACTTGTTAAGATTTATGTAATAATGTAACATTAGATTTCAGATTCGTCAAAAATAAAACGTCAAGAAATGGCTAATCATTACCATTCTTCCCTCCCTCCCTTTCAGAAAATAGAATTACAAAACAGAAATTAAATCAACGAATTGAAAATATTGACCTTATTTCACCCCGAGATTTGAGGCAGAAAAGTAATTGCAGTAGAATATATTGAGCTGTAGTAGTGCTTGAACCATGAGTAATCAAAAAGAAAAAAAATAAAAATAAAAATGGAAAAAAGAACAACGTGCGCAAGAATCTTAATTACCTCTATCTTTAATATCGGAATATTATTGCTATTGAAGCCTGGTCTCTTCAAGTTCAAGATCTATTTAACTTTGGCAAAATTTTCCCCCCAATTTCCAAAGATAAGTTTCAAAGCACAAGAATGATGATCGGTTTCAACTTTCAATGGGGTAATTACAAAATATTACAATTGCAATTCCTAATTAAACTACTCTAGTTTTGCATTTTCTACTACTACTATTCTTTTATAAATTCTAATAGTACTACTCTATTTATTTTGCAATTTCTAATAAATTACTATTACTTTACAATTTCAAAATCAATCACACGCACACATTAATTAATTAAAATTTAAAATCGAGAATAACTAACCTAAATAACTTATTGGTTATTTGTGGTGGAGAGGGAGGGTTTATGGTGAAGAGAGGGAAGATTGATGGTGGAGAGAGGAGAGGGCGTGGAGGATGGGTAGCGGAGAGAGTAAGCCGTGGTGGAGAGAGAGTGAGGTGGTGGAGAGGGAGTGAGCTTGGAGGATTTGGCTATGGACATGAAGAAATGAAGTTGGAGTGAGTGACTTTGGAGAGGAAGACGTTTTGTGCGTGTGGTTGTGTGGCTGAGTGACCTTGGAGAGATAAGGTGGAGGTCATTTAAGTTAAAAAAAAAATATCATTTTAGTCTCTTAACTTTTACTCAAGATTCATTTTGGTCTCATAACTTTTTTAAGATTTATTTTACTCTTTTAAATTTTGTTTTTGGTTCAAAATAGTTTTGTCGTTACTCTCGTTAGCAATTTAATAGATTTTTTACAGCCCAAATTGTTCTAAATAAATGGTCTAGATTATTGTAAATTAATGATTCAAAATAAATAGATAATAAAATGTAATAGTATTAATCAAAAATTCGTTAAATTGGTAACGAAAGTAATGATAGAGACCATTTTGGACCAAAAACAAAAGTTAAGAGACATAAATGAACCTTAAAAAAGTTATAGAACCAAAGTGAGCATTGAGTAAAAATTAAGGGACCAAAATTATATTTTTGCCAAAAAAATAAAAGGCTTAATTGTATTTTTGGTCTCCCATATTTTTAACTTTTACAAATTTAGTCCTTTAAGTTTCAATTTTCCAATGTTACCAAAAGTTGTAAATGTTATCATTTTATCCATCTCTGTTAAATATTTAACCGTCAAAGCGAATAATTCATTTAAAAAATCATTTAATTTATTTTTCATAAAAACAAAAGAAAAAAATAATTTTCACATCAGGTTGAGATAAAAACTTAAAAGTGAATACTACATTATTTTTTTAAAAAATACTTTAAATACTTTAAGTAATTTAAAATATGTATTTTTATTTTTTTTAAAAAGCTTAAATATGTTTTTAGCCCATGTAAAGTAGGGGTCTTTTGATTTTAGTCCCTGTAAATTTTTTTTTGAGTTTAGTACAATACTTTGAAAAAATTGTTGATTTTAGTCCCAAAACCTAATTAATAGATTTTTACCCAAACACACCTTATAAAAATAATTAATTAATTAGTTACTTATTAAGTTAAATGATATAATAATTTAAAAAAAAAACCACTTCTAAAGAACCCTACCACCCTTCATCGACATTCTCACTTCATACGCTCACCACCCCCCATTTCAACAACCCTACCACTACCACTGTCACCCATCACCACCCATCACCATAGTCACCACCACAACCACCCATCCCCTCCATCACATTCCCTCTCTGCACCCACCCACCCCCACCACCGATCCCCCCATTCCATGAACTCCACCACCGGCGCTAGTCCCCATCCATTTCAAGAACCCAACCACCACAACTGTCACCCATCACCATCCAAAATTATAGAGAACTTAAATCCCTAAATCAAACAAATCTAAAGAAAATCCCAACCAAAATCCCTAAATAAAAGAAAATGGGAAGAGAAAAAGAACCAAATCCGAAGAAGAAGAAGGAGGAGGAGGTGGTAGCGAGGAGGAAGAAGAAGAAGGAGGTGGCGGCGAGATGGAAGAAGAAGAAGGAGGAGGGTGATACGGCGGCGGAGCAACAGCAGAGTGGCGGCAGTGCTAGAGCTAAGGCGGCGACGAACTTGAGTAAGGGAGAGGGTGGCTAGGGTTATAAGGAACAGGAGAAGAAGAAAGGTTCTGCGAACCTTATCTTTTAAAAAAAACTATTTATTTAATTTTTTTAATATTTAATCAATATTTTATATTTATTATTCATTAAATTGTGTTTGGATAAAAATCTATTTATTGAGTTTAGGGTCTAAAATCAACAATTTCTTTAAAGTATTGTACTAAACTAAAAAAAAAATATTTACACGGACTAAAACCAAAAGACCCATATTTTACCGGGACCAAAAACATATTTAAGCAATTTTAAAATAACTTAAATGATTTTTTTTAAATGAGTTGACCGCTTTTACTGTTAAATAATTAACAGAAATGAATGAAAGGGTAACATTTGAAATTTTGGTAACATTGGGGATCAAATTCACGAAATTAAAACTTGGGGGACTAAATTCGCGAAAATTAAAAACATGGGGAACAAAAGTGCAATTAAGTAAAATAAAAATTAGGGTCCATAGGCGACGGTAATCACTGTCACTTTTTTTAAAAAAAAAACTAAAAACTAGCGACAACCTTGACCGTCGCAAAGTAGCAACGACAAGGACGGTCTAAAACGTAGGTTTTTTTTTTAAAAAAAATTATTGAACTAGCGACGTCGCAAAATAGTGACAACAAGGACCATTGGAAATAGTTATTTTTTAAAAAAAAAAGAAGTAATTTTGTCCGTTGGAGTTAGGGACGGCTAGGACTGTCGGAAAAAAATTAAATATTAAAAAAAGTGATAACTACACTAGCCTCCCCTGAAGTTTGTCTATATTAGACTTATCCTCTCCGGTTTTCAAAATTATACTTACCCCCTGAAATTTTTACTTTCATTACACAAACCCCCCTAATGTTAATTTTTTTAATGGTTTTACTATGCATATTTTGCATTTTTTTTTAAAAAAAATTATTTTACCATTTATTACTTTTATATTTTTATTACTTTTATTTGATTTAACTATTTTTGTAATGAATGTAAAAATTTCAGGGGGTAAGTGTAATTTTAAAAACTGGAGGGGGTAAGTGTAATACAGACAAACCTTAGGGAATGTTGGTGTAATTATCCCTTAAAAAAAGAAAAAAGAGTACTAAACTGTCGCAAAAGAAGAAATGTCATCGCTAATTTAGCAAGACTATTTTAACATATTTTTGTTGTGTACTATATATATATATATATTATAATTTTTATTAAAAATAAATTTATATCAATAGTCTTATATACATTTCCCTACATTTGTTTGTCCATAGTCTTATATTTTATATTTTATATACCAAAAATTTTTTTTTAGTCTCTACATATATTTCCTTTTGGATTCAAGTCCATATAGTCATATTTTTGTTGGCCCCTCATTCGTCTCATCTCTGAACCACCACTTCGCACCACATGCTCTCACCTCATCCACCATTTTTCTGCGAACTCCTCTTTTCCCACTCTCGATCATAGTATGTCTATTTTTTTCCCACTCCACCAGAAAACTCTATGGTGTTAGAATTTGCTGAGGTGGCCAATATCCTACATGGCATTATGTTACTTCAATACAGATGATGGACTCCTCAGTAAAATCTAACATCATAAAAATAGGAATGAATACGTAACTAAATTTATATAAAGGGATAAAAAGATAAAAAAAAAATTACATAAAAACTAAAAAAAATTGTAAAGTAAAATAAATTTGTAAGACTTCACTCTTTTGTAAGGATTTTTCTTTTGCTGCCATAGGATTGTAGATTTTGCATATCAGATGACACTTTACCGGATGGATTTAATATCAAGAAAGGTGACACTATATCATATCAGCCATATGCTATGGGAAGGATGAAATTCTTCTGGGGTGATGATTAGGGGTGGAAGTGGGCCAGACAACCTACAAGGGCCCATGGCCTGGCCTGGCTTGGCCTGGCCTGTTTATTTAAAAGGTCAGGCTTGAGCTTTTTTAAAAGCCATTTTAAATAAATAGAACAGGCTCATGCCTTTAAAAAAGCATATTAGGCCTGACAGGCCGGCCTTCCATTCTTCTCGTGTGGCGCAGAGATCTACTCTGTGCAAGGGACCCACCAAAAATCACACGCATCCATCATGAATACCAACAACTACAACTCTCACCACACAATCATATCTCCGCGGCCACAACCATCCATCACCGTTCATTTTTCTTCGGCCCCATAGAGATCGCCGCAATGCGACGTCGTCTCCCCTCTCACCTCACCGCATGCCTCGGCGTTGCCGTACAACCTCACTACTCTATGAAAACCCACACCAAGAAGTCCGTCTGCTATGCATCGTTAATGCCCGTTACGGACGCTGCAGTTTCACCCCTCCATTACCTAACAGCTATTATGGCAACGCGTTCGTGTTTCTCACAGTAGTTACGACCGTTACGAAGCTATGTACACGCCCACTTGGGTACGCAGTGGAGCACGTGAAGAAAGCAAAGGATGAAGCACGTGAGGAGTACGTGCACTCTGTGGCTGACCTTATGGCTGTTAAAGGGAGACCTTGTTTTACAACCGTTGGATCTTTTATGGTTTCAGATCTAATGAAGGCTTTCGACGATGTAGATTTTGGGTGGGGGAAGAGTGTATATTTTGGGGTCGCGAAGGCTGGACTTGGAGATATTGATGGAGTGAGTTTCTATGTTCCTTTTATTAATTTTGAAGGGGAAAGAGGAAGAGTTGTTCCTATTTGCATGCCACTGGATACTATGGAGAGGTTTCAGAAAGAGTTCGATGAGATACTTGAGATTAAGAATATTAATAATGCTACAATGCTAATGTCCAATCTATAATAAAGTATATGGTTTATTAATATATACTTCCTCTGTTTCTATTTAACTGTCCGGAAAGAGAAAATCATACGTATTAAGAAATGTAATAATTGTTATAGTTTTTTCAAAATAAATTTTGAACTTTCCATAATACCCTTTATCTCTCATTGTTTTAATTGGTTGGATAGTAGGGCATTGATTAACCTCCAATTAAACGTAAGGTTAGAATTGGTAAAAATACAATTAATGTTATATTGAAAATATGAGTGACAGATAAATATAAACAATGTTTATTTCCTCTCTCCGGACAGTTAAATAGGAATGGAGGGAGTAATTAAGAAGATATGTATTCCAACTTGTCTGGATGGTATGTAAAATATAGTGTGGTGTATAATTTGTTTACTTTTATTTTGCATTGTGTAGCAAAATAATAATAATTTAAATAAGTTTGGTTTTTTTAATTTGTTGCTCGTATCTTTTTTATTTAATTTATCTTTATTTTAGCAAAATATTTGTTTTTATTTTATACGCAGATATATACTCGTACACATATTCTAAATTAAATCTCCTAAATTTTTACGGTTAAGATTTGAACTTTATACCTCTAATCTCTCAGCCTTAAGACTGGGTACATGACTAAATGAGTTAAAACAACATGTTTTTGTAGCAAAATATTTGTATAAACTGTTGAAACTCATAATGAATTATACACTAAAATAGTCTTTGTAATTTATAAGTCACTTTAGTCTCTTACGGAATCGGTCATTTTAGTCCCTAACTTTCACTATCATCAATCATTTTAGTCCCTAAAAGTCAGTGACTACAATGAATGTTCGTATAATTTAGGGACTAAAGTGACCTACAAAATGCAAAGTCAAAAACTAGTGACTTATCGACACAAAATCAAGGACTAATTAAAGTGACTTATCCTTAGAGACTAAATGATACATCACTTTAACTATAATATATTAACCATTTTCTTTTATATATAGATTCTGCCTGTTTTGTATTTAAGTAATAATATTTTATTATTGTCTCCCGTCCTACTTTCATATGAATAATCTTCCCACACACATATATATATATATATAAAAGGTTAGAGATCTGGATTATGAATTTCAATAGATATATCACTATTGTTGTGTATCACTTATTTATCATGGCTAACACGTCAACAGAAGACCTCCTAATTTTCAGATTTGGCTTCTCTACTAAGTAATCTAGCAGAGATTCTGAAATAAATGGTTAAGATAAAATGAATGGATTTAAAATAAGGATTTTTTTAATCTGTGTAATATTGTACAAATTAAGAAATTAAGAAAAAACATATTATTAATTCAATATCAAATACAATCACATTAAATTTTTGTTTTTTTTAATAACAACTTTCTACCTTTAGTTTCTTAACATTGCACATGTTAAAAAAACCTTAAAATAAATGAATGAAACTGAAATAGTGTAAGTAAATCAACAAATGAAAATATGGTCCGTAGATGATTTGCTCATGAAAGTCAAATCCCTAATTTTCATACACTCATTATTTGCTATCACCCATTTATCACTCATTCACAATTTCTTTATTTTTGTATTCAATTTTAAAAAAGAAATTAGAAAGCATTTTGTTGACGTGACCGCCATTATAACTAGATAATACATTATAGTAATGGTACAAAGATTTGGATCCTCTTAACGGTCCAATAGTCAGCATCAATAACATCAAAATCATTAATTAAAAAAGAGAAAAAAAATAAAGAGTCTAATTTCGTCAATCTAGTGGTTAGACCGTCCGGCAACATTAGAAAGGATTCAAACTAGTGGTACTCCTATCAAAATCCTATTATTTGTCATAGATTGTTTTTAAAAGCATAAAAGCCCCTTTAAAAATTATTTTAAGATAATAATAAATTAAATTATGTAAAAGGAAAAAACAAAGTGAAACTCTAATCATCATGGAGACTACCCGTAACGTGTGTATATATATATATATATATGAAAGAATGAGGGAAAGAATTGGAGGGGAAAACGGTTATTTTTGACATGTGTCATCTGATCCACAAATGTTGGGTGAGTCTCGCAGAGGCACTCGAGCACGGAAGGAAAACGTTTTATTGAGAGAATTTGCTCATTGAGAGGACATGTGTGGTATGACGCTTCTCCCTAGTATTCTTCTATGAATTCTGTCTCTTACTCTCTAATCCCTTTTCTGATTCTTATCCGCTCATTCAGGTTGTTACAATAAATAATAACTCATCCATCGAGCTGTCTTGCTGAGAAATTACTAGAGCGCTGTTTCATTATTCTGTCATTATTACCTTTCTTACTTCGATTAGGTTGTAATTTTCCTAAATTCAGAACATGTTGTAACGAATTTCATCGAATTGCCTTAAATATCCATTTTTTGTTCATATACAGTTTCACTACCCCAGAAAAAACACTTGAACATCGTACTCAAATCACAAGTCAAATACACGGTTCTATTTCTTTATTAAAAATCCAAAATCCCACAAAAGCACATCAAATAACCAAGCATAGTAGTAACTACACTCGCTCACTCTTTCTCTTCTCTCTCCGTTACGTTACTACTCACAACACAAAATGGTACTTCTCCGAGCTTCATTTTACTGTTAAGAGGCATCCACCGAAGCTAGTGTCTCCATCCAATCCCACTCCTCGCGAGTTCAAATTCCTATCCGAAATAGATGACCAAAACGGTCTCCGTTATCACGTTCCGTTAGTGCATTTCCACCGTTACAACCCTGTAATGGCAGGTAAAGATCCTGGGGTGATTAGGAAAGCACTCGCTAAAATGCTTACGTTTTACTATCCGCTCGTGGGAAGGGTTAGGAAAGGTCCACGTGGCAAACTAATGGTGGATTGTAACGGAGAAGGGGTTATGTTTATTGAAGCTGATGCTGACGTCACGCTAGAGCAGTTTGGGGAGGATTTTGCGCCTCCAATTCCTTGTTTTGATGAGCTTCTTTATAACGTTCCTGGCTCTGACGGAATCGTTGACTGTCCTATCCTGCTTATTCAGGTTCATTTTACATTATTTTTTTTATAACTATGGGTTTTTTTATCTTTATGATGAGACTAATCTTGTTCAAGCTACGTAGTTAGCGTTAGCTCCGAGAATTTGGCATAGGTGGGATTCGAACACGGGACCTCCCGCTATGGATCATCCCTCCTACAAACTTAGTGGAATCTTACCCCGCTAAGCCAACCCTAAAGTTTTTTACATCATTCGTTGAGCAAATTCTGAGAATTATATGTCCAATTTAGTAGCATTTTTATTTTTCCTTAAATTAATATTAACTTGCTTGGCAGGTAACCCGCCTGAAGTGTGGTGGTTTCATCTTCGCATTCCGCATGAACCATACAATGTGCGATGGACCAGGAATGTCCCTATTCCTCAAGTCCTTATCAGAGATATCATCTGGTGCATCACAGCCTTCCATTCTCCCCGTGTGTTGCAGAGATCTACTCTGTACAAGGGATCCACCAAAAATTACACGCGTCCATCATGAATACCAACAACTCCTCCCACCACACGATCATATCACAGCCGCCACAACCACTCATCACCGTTCATTTTTCTTCGGCCCCACAGAGATCGCCACATTACGACGTCAGCTGCCCCCTCACCTCACTCAATCCACCTCCTTCGAGATCCTCACCGCATGCCTCTGGCGTTGCCGTACATCCTCACTATTTTATCGAAACCCACACCAAGAGGTCCGTCTACTGGGCATCGTTAACGCCCGTTACGGACGCTGCAGTTTTACCCCTCCGTTACCTAACGGTTATTACGGTAACGCGTTCGTGTTTCCCGCTGCAATTGCGACCGTTACGGAACTGTGTACGAGCCCTCTCGAGTAGGCATTGGAGCTCGTGAAGAAAGCAAGGGATGAAGCACGTGAGGAGTACGTGCACTCTGTGGCTGACCTTATGGCTGTTAAAGGGAGACCTTGTTTTACAACCGTTGGATCCTTTATGGTTTCGGATCTAACGAAGACTGTCGACGATGTGGATTTTGGGTGGGGGAAGAGTGTGTATTCTGGAGTCGCGAAGGCTGGACTTGGAGATATTGATGGAGTGAGTTTTTATGTTCCTTTTATTAATTCCAAAGGAGAAAGAGGAAGAGTTGTTCCTATTTGCTTGCCACTAGAGGCTATGGAGAGGTTTCAGAAAGAGTTGGATGAAATACTTGATATTAAGAATATTAATAATGCTACAATGCTAAAGTCCAATATATAATAAAGTATATGGTTGATTAATAATTAAGAAGATATGTATTTCAACTTGTCTTTATGGTATGTAAAATATAGTGTGATGTATAATTTATTTACTTTTATTTTGCTTTATGTAGCAAAATAATAATAATAAATTTAAATAAGTTTGGTTTTTTTAATTTCTTGCTTGTATTTTTTTTAATTTATCTTTATTTTAGCAAAATATTTGTTTTTATTTTATAATTAAATACACACTCATATATATATATATATTCTAAACTAAATCTCTTAAATCTCTATTATTAAGATTTGAACCTTGCATTTCAAATCTCCCAAATCTTAAAATTTAATATATGATAATCAAATGAGCTAAAGTTTATGATGTTTATAGCAAAATATTAGTATAAAATGTTGCATAAAAACTATAATATATTAACCATTTTCAAACAGTATCATAAGAAAATCAATATTACAAACTAGTCTCAACTGGGGATATCTCGCACTAGAATTAATTAAGGATCTTTGTGTTTTGATCACTATTGTGAGAATCGGACCGAATCGACTAATCAGACCGGGAATCGGTGGGGTTACCGGTCTGGTCAGCTCCTAAAATCGTTTTGAAGTTGGCCTATAACGGGGTAAACGGGGAACCTGTAACATGAATGGGGCTTGAACACATATCTTCTCAATGGATAAAACGATAATATACCACCATGCTATCAAGTTTTTTGTGATAAGATTTGCATGCATCATCTTTTATATATATATATATATATATATATATATATATATATATATATATATGAGATTTGCTAATATACACCCACCTCTTTTTTAGAAGGAGTACGTTAGTAAGCTAGACCTTTTGGGTGTATTTTTAAAAAATCTAGTTATAACTTGCTAATGCACTCCTTCTATAAAACTAGTGGGTGTACGTTAGCAAACCCCTGTAGGGCTTATTAACGTACACCCACTTGTTTTATAGAAGGAGTGCGTTAGTAAGCTACACCTCGTGGGTGTATTTTAAAATTTCATGTTATAACTTGTTAATGCACTCCTTCTAAAAAGTAAGTGGGAGCAACTCAAGTAAGAAAGACTATCTTATGTGAGAGTGAGAGGAACCATTTTATACCGTTTGACTAAAATGAAAGGTTGAGATTAAAAAACCCAATTTATTGCTCACATAATACACTTACACCCAATTATTTCTCATCTTCCCCAATTAGTTACTCGCATTCACCATTTTAATTTTGTTCGAGCTCCGTCCTTTCCTATTCTCTGAGCAACAAAACTCAATTCGGTGGGCAATTGTGAATGGAGGGTATGTGTGGCGGTTTTATATATGGTGGAAGTACTCAACAATCGGGTCATCGATCACAAAAATGATGTTGGGTGGGGATGTTCGATGTCGATAGTGAGAGTTCTAGGTTACGACCACCGGTTTTCTGTGAGCGGTTGGTCGACGATGATGTTCTCCGGCAACGGGATCACGTTGTTGGTTCACTGTAATTTGTTGTTGTTTTGTCTGTTTGGGGTTTCTAAATTCAACTTGAAAGGATTCTAAATCAAAGAAATAATCATACAATTTTCTTTCAGTATATAAGTTTAATTGTTGGAGCTTTCAATGAATCATGGATGCTATTAAAAAATCAAAAAAACAACCTTCAGGAATGGGTGAAAGAAGGGCCGTACTGGAAGGGAAAATGAGAAATTGGGAATCATTACATGTAAATGTATCATGTGAGCAATTAATTGATTCTTTAAATCTAGACCCTCCATTTTAATCAAACGGTGTAAAATAGTTCCTTTCACTCTCACTTAAAATAGTGTTTCAAACTTGAGTCGCTCCACATATATATATATATATATATATATATATATATATATATATATATATATATAGATAGATAGATAGGATGTAAAAAATAATAATTTTAATTTAACATTATATTTATTTACTGAATTATTCAATAACTAGGTCAGTTCTCATAACATTAATTTTGATTGAGCTAGGTTTAGAGAAAAACAAAGAAGACCATTATGTATTAGTTCAGACGGTTATTAAAGAAGTTATCATTGTTACATCTTCCCCAAAATTCAAACCATAGTGATAATCACTTTACTTGCACCTACAATGATAAACAATAAAAAAATTAGATGTAACAATTATAATTTGTAAATAACTATTCAATTTCAATTCAACCGATTGTTTTAAAAATCTAAAAGCAAAACAAATGAGTGAAATGGTGAATGATTAAATCTGTTGAAAATTTGAGACGTAAGCAACTTGTAGTGTATGTAACTGTAAATTACTTGAATACATGTAATATAAAG
Source organism: Cyamopsis tetragonoloba (assembly GCA_037177725.1). Lineage (NCBI taxonomy): Eukaryota > Viridiplantae > Streptophyta > Magnoliopsida > Fabales > Fabaceae > Cyamopsis > Cyamopsis tetragonoloba. The sequence goes on along the minus strand of CM074121.1, from coordinate 14,748,671 downwards.
AAGAGTTCTCAAGTGAGAATAGAGAAAATGAGAAAGAGAGAGAATAGAGAGGAAAATGTGAGATTAACAATTTTCTTCAAAGAAGTCATTTTTTCTTTGTCAAAGAAAAGTAAATTGTATTAAAGTAACAACCTAACAAGTAGCCACTTTATCATAGATTCATGTGCTCAGCAATTCAAGGAAACTCACCAAATCACTGTTAAGTGACTTTTCATTAGAAAAAGACATAAAAATGGAATGTGGACTTTTAGTTAGTATAAAAAATAGGAAAAATAACTATAAAAGACGTCAGATATGAGTCTTATAAAAATATTGGACCCTATCTCAAACATTATTTTTCAAAATTAAGGCTATGCACACACCATACCTAGTTTTTAGCACCTTACACCAAAGGGAATAAGGCTCTTCTATCCCTCTCCATCTCCATTTACCTAATAAAGTAACATTGAAGACTTCTATATATCTTATACCCAATCCTCTTTTTTGTTTTGGTAAGCAAATATTTTTCCATTTCACTCATGCTATTTTCCTTCTCTCTTTATTCCCTCTCCAAGTACTTTAATGCTACAATGCATGTTCATTAATTATAACTTTTAATAAAAAAAAATATAAATATAAAGGTTATTTAACCATTGATTTTAAGGCTTAATATAATCAGAATTGACTAGGGTAGCATACTAGCATGTATTCATAGGAACAGAGTTTAATTAAAAAAAAAAAACACTTTTTGGTGGGGAAGAAATTAAAATTAATTGAAATTGGCTTGTTGTGATCTGTCTTCTGTACATTCATTTGAATTCACAACGTCAACTACTCCATCTGTAGGAAATAGGAATTAAGGAAACTCAATATTGAATATTACATTGATATTTTCTTTATGTTTTTATCGGTCCAGTGTTATATATTCCCACCACTAAAGGTGAAAAAATTTTATCCTTAAAGTTTCATCTCAAAACTAATTAGTATGTGAGAAATAGCTCAATAGATATTTAAATTACACTCTAAAAATTGAGACAGACAATATAAGACTTACTTCCAACATTATTTATATTAAAATAAATTTATAATTATCTTGTCCCAAGGAGAAGCTTAACACACACAATCCTCAAACTCAGATGATGTTATACTCTTCCTGATCCTATTTATAAGATTATTTTCGGACAATGTTAGTGGTCATTTTTATATGACCCTCCATCAAAATTTACAAATATTAATTATCTTTTTTCATGTTTGCCCTTCATAATGAGTCAACTTTTTTTAATTCTAAAATTTGATTACAAGAGGAATTAATATCTTTTACTACTTTCCAATATTATTAAATATGGGTAAACATGGAAGAGTATATAATTTTTCAAAATCCCAACACATTAACTAACTTAATTACATGTTTTCTTAATAACCGCAATTGTCATATTGGGTACTTATAAAAAGGACCGGAGGGAGTATGTTCTTTCATAGGAAAATGTTTTGTAGCCAATCATTTTTTGGCCAACTATTGGCCAACCAATTAAAGTATTATTTTTTTCTCATTTTACTTTTTTCTTTTTTAGTTTAAAAATCTAAAATATTATTATTTTACCTAAGTTAGCCAAAAATTGGCCAATTTGGATTGGCCAAAAATCACTATCCTCTTTCATAATAGCATCGTTAAAAAAACGAGAAATGCTGAATCTTTCTAATAAATTCTGCTACAAATTATTTTACCCACTTAATATTTTTCTTAAAAAATTGTAAAAGAATGCAAAATTCAACCAAAAAAAAATATGGCGTTGCTCAATGCTCATGTCAGAGGACTTTAACCATATTAACTTCTACCATCTGTAAGTAGCTGGCTCTTTTATAACTCTCCATTCAAAATGATCAGTAAAGAAATAACTACCTATCTTTATTGTCAACAGTAAACTTTTAAATGAGTCTTCGTAACTATTGGGGTGGAACATTTCAGTTCCTACAATTTTTTAAAATTTTAAATTAATTTATGAGTTTGCAAAACGATCATTTTTGCTATTTGAACGACACTAAAAAATTGAATGGCAAATTGGCAATGGACTAAATGAATTTTATGTAGCAAATTTAATACAAACTTTGAGATTTTTTAAATTTAAAGGAATAAAATACTTGAAGTCTAGGGACTACAAATACTCATGAGACTTTTTGAATTACTGGTCCCCAATTATGTAATAATATGTCATTTTAGTTTTTCATAAAAATAATTAATTTAGTATCTGACTTCTATTTTTATTCATCATTTTAGTTATAAGAATATTTATTTTAGCTCTTAACTTTTATTTTTATCGGTTATTTTAGTTTTTAACTTACACTTTTATGGATCAGTTTAGAGAATAAAATGATCAATGAGAGTGAAAGTTGGAGATTAAAATAACGGATGAAAGTGAAATTCGGTGGCTAAAGTGACCGATTAGAGTAAAAGTCAAAAACTAAAATAATTAATAAGAATGAAAATTATGAACTAAAATGATCGTTCTTATAAATCAGGATTAAAATAGTTAATTCTTACAAAATTTGAAATCAAAATAAATAAGAGTTAAGGACTAAAAGAGCTTGTCAAAAGAACAAAATGCTAGGTTTTTTTTACTCTAATAGAAAATCTCACTCACCCACCCTGCATTGAAATTTCAACCATAGAAACACATACAAATTAAATACACTACTAAATTCTCTTCAACCTTATCCCTTTTAACCCTACACCACCATTCTTCAAAAAACACCACCTTCCTCCTTCCTGGCATGTAAAATTTCCAACACTCCAATGGAAAACATGTCTTACATTCTGAAAACCTGTCTTCTATTCTTCATAATATTATCTTCAAATGCTGAACTTGTCAAGAAGACTTACCTCATTCAAATGGACAAGTCAGCGATGCCAAAATCCTTCTCCAACCACATTGAATGGTACTCATCAAAAATCAAATCATCCACAGAATCTAATGAAGAGAGAATCATTTACACTTACCACAATGCCTTTCATGGAGTTGCAGCCAAATTGAGTGAATCAGAAGCTGAGAAGCTAGAAGGTTCAGAAGGTGTTGTAGCAATTTTTCCTGAGAAAAAATATTCTCTTCACACCACAAGAAGTCCCACATTCCTTGGTCTAGAAGCATCAAATTCATACAAAAATAGCATTTGGTCAGAAAAATTAACTGATCATGATGTCATAGTTGGAATTCTAGACACAGGAATTTGGCCAGAAAGTGAAAGCTTCAAAGACTCAGGAATGAAACCAATACCTTCTCACTGGAAAGGTACTTGTGAAATTGGACAAGGCTTCACTAAAAATCACTGCAATAAAAAAATCATAGGGGCAAGAGTTTTCTACAATGGATATGAAGCAGCAATAGGAAAAATCAATAAGAAGAAAGAGTTCAAATCACCAAGAGATCAAGATGGACATGGAACTCACACTGCAGCCACAGTTGCAGGCTCTTTGGTTCATGGAGCTAACCTTCTAGGTTATGCTAATGGCACAGCAAGAGGAATGTCAATAGGGGCTAGAATTGCAATTTATAAAGTTTGTTGGGTTGGTGGATGCTTCAGTTCTGATATTCTTTCTGCCATTGATAAAGCTGTTTCTGATGGTGTTGATGTTCTTTCAATCTCTTTAGGTGGTGGAGTTTCATCTTCTTATTCTCATGACACTTTATCTGTGGCTGCATTTGGAGCAATGGAAAAAGGTGTTTTTGTTTCATGTTCTGCTGGGAATTCTGGTCCTGATCCTGTTAGTCTCACCAGTGTTTCGCCTTGGGTCACCACGGTCGGAGCCGGCACAATGGATAGGGATTTTCCTGCAAATGTTAGGCTTGGGAATGGGAAAATTGTGAATGGAACTTCACTCTATAAAGGTCAAAGCATTTTAGAAACTAACAAACAATACCCTTTGGTGTATTTTGGAAGCAACTCAAGTAATGGTCTTGATCCAAGATCTTTGTGCTTGGAAGGAGCATTGGATCCTCAAGTTGTTTCAGGAAAAATAGTGATTTGTGAGAGAGGACTTAATCCTAGGGTTCAAAAGGGTCATGTGGTGAAAAAAGCAGGAGGGGTAGGAATGATTCTCACAAACACTCCTTCTAATGGAGAAGAATTAGTTGCAGATTGTCACCTTCTCCCAGCAGTTTCAATTGGAGAAAAAGAAGGAAAAGATCTCAAAAATTATGCCTCAACAAGCAAAAATCCCACAGCAACTTTATCCTTTTTAGGTACAAAGTTAGGACTCAAACCATCTCCAAAAGTGGCAGCATTTTCCTCAAGAGGGCCAAATTTTCTGTCACTAGAGATTCTCAAACCTGATTTAATTGCTCCTGGTGTGAACATTCTTGCTGCTTGGAGTGAAATGATTGGTCCTTCAAGTTTACCATTTGACCAAAGAAAAGTGAAGTTCAATATTCTCTCTGGAACATCAATGTCATGTCCACATGTGAGTGGAATAGCAGCATTCATCAAATCTAAGCATCCAGAATGGAGTCCAAGTGCTATAAAATCTGCACTTATGACAACTGCTTATGTTCATGATAATACCATGAACCCTCTAAGAGATTCTTCAACTAATCAACCTTCAAGTGCTTATGATCATGGTTCTGGTCACATCAACCCTATTAATGCTCTTGATCCAGGTTTAGTTTATGAGATTGAGCCACAAGATTACTTTGAATTCCTTTGCACACAGAAACTCACTCCTATTCAACTTTCAATTTTTTCAAAATACTCAAACAGATCTTGTAGACACACTCTTTCTAGTCCAGGGGATTTGAACTATCCTGCAATTTCAGTAGTGTTTCCTGAGAAAATCAAAGCATCAAATTCTGTTTTGACTGTTCAGAGAACTGTCACTAATGTTGGTGCTGCTGTTTCTGTGTACAATGTTGTGGTTTCACCATTCAAAGGGGCTAATGTGAAAGTTGAGCCAGAAAAGTTGAGTTTTAGTAGAAAATATCAAAAACTATCTTATAAGATTAGTTTTACAACAGTGTCTAGACAAACTGCACCTGAATTTGGAGATTTGGTTTGGAAGGATGGTGTTCACACTGTGAGAAGTCCTATTGTGATCACATGGGTGCCACCAATGTGAATTTTCTGATAGATTATCTCAGGTTGTAGTTGTTGTCTTTTCCTTATCTGATGTATTAGGAAAAAAAAATATAATGAATTTTGCTAAGACTACTTGAAAATTAAGTTTAGTGGCTTTTGTTTGTTGCAATTAGGAAATTTAGAAGTTCAACCATTTGTATTACATGGCAAGTTTTTATTTTGGTATTGAACAATGATGTTACATGCCTCTTTTCTCCACCTTATTGTTCAAACAAAATAATTCATCTACAAATCATATGCAGTTTTAAGTTGTTGCTTGATTTTTAAAAATTGCTGTTACATTAGCTCTTTTTTCTATGTGGTTGGTTTCATATTAAGATGAATTAAATATGGATTTATTTCAATATGATTAATTTGGTAATAAATTATGTTAAGGTTGAACATTGATTTGTTTCTATATATCCTTTGTTTAACCTCTTATATAAATTACTTCTCATTCTCAAATTATCTAATGCTTTAAAATTGACGATATACCCGTATGATACCTGTGTCTCATATAATACTCATGTATTTGCATCTTGTATATATTTTAAAGTTACGCAATACTTTTAATACTTCATAATTCTAATTTAAGAAAGAATTCTTTACAATTTATTAAAATTTATAAAGACTTGAATATTATATATACAAAGATGTTTAACTAGTTAAGATTATTGATGCATAAAAATTGAGACGATGCAATAAAAGTAAATATTTTTAATTTTAGTCAAAATTAATTTTGACCAAAACAAAATTAAAATAAACATGTCATTGATTCTTCACAGACCTGTTTGAACATTCAGAAATCAGAACAGTCAATTGAATTTGATAACATAAGGAAAAACAGAAGCATTTAATTAGTACAGAGTTGTAAATTTCTTTTCCAGTTAGTATTTCTTTGTTTCTTCACCTATCCTGCATGTGAGTATAGTTTGGTTTTTACTACTACTATGCACATTACGACGGACTCTATTGGTTCTTGAGAATAGATTTGTGCATGTTTGTTTATGTTTCATTTTTTTCTTGAGATATAATTTCTTTAAAATAAATTGAAACATTCTCTAGTAGTAATCTGAAGGACACACCTCATTGTACTAAAGTAAGATTTTGGTTCAAGTCTTGTACATTGGAAAAAAAATACACTACTGAAAGTGATAAAGCTAATTATATTATATTGTAAATATACATGAGTTGAAGAAGATTGTCTTCAATTGAAAATACATATTACTAGAAAAGTAAAGAAACTAAATAGAGTAATTTACTAAAATGGTCCCAATTTTATAGTTATATCATGTTTTATTTTTTGACTTTGTAAAATATCTGACTTTGTAGAATGTCTGAATTAGTCACTAACTTTACATTTTTAATGTCAGTATTAGAAATTTGGGTTTCGGGCTCAACTCACTCCTTAAAAGCTAGCTCATAAGAGGAGGATTGCCACACCACTTATATACTCTATGGTGGTCCTCTTTCTAGTTGATGTGAGATTTGATCTTAACATTAAAATGATACTGACAGAGTGATTATGTGGCATGTTAACTGCGTATGTGACACTTTATTTAACACACAAAGTCAACGTAAGCAACCAAACGAAGTAGTTTTGCTTGATCTTAAAAAAGACCACTCAATTAGTCCTTCAAATCACTTACAACATAACCAAATTTTGAGCCTCAAAATGCTTTGAAAATTAAGCAAAACGATATCGTTTAATCGCTTACGTGTGCTTCTACTATCAAATATAATAAAAAAGAATGTTAGTGACTATCTTATTAGAATGAAATTTCCTCAAGGGTTTTTTCTAATCTTATTAGTGTCAAGGGTTTTTTCTAACCGATTTAGCTTCTCTTAACAATTTTTTTTTTTTGTTTATATGGACAGCTAGATTAAAACTCATATCAGCGTAATTATAAAACAAAATTATTATTAAAATAAAATTACATAAGAGAATAACCTACATTCTTGTTTTGGCCACTTTCCTCCATAGGTAAAACACTATTTGCTAGGTATATTGATTTGAGATGGTATGTATCATTTTCCTCATCATAATGTTGATTATGTTCCAAAAACCATTTTTATTTTTATTTTTTTACACTTTCTAAACATTTATGTACCTACATAATTTATCCTTGAGAAGAATAAGCTCAAAATAAATAAATAATAGATCACGAAAATTTTATCTTAATTAATGAGTATGGAAAATCTCACCTCAACATCTAAACATATAAAACTGACCTCAAAAGATCAATCTCAAAGATAAATAAATGTACTAATAATGTGACTAAAGACATAACATATAGTAGAATAAATAAAGTTTAACTAGAGAAGAGAGTCATTGAAAGATGGACTCACTTTCTAGACTTAATTTTTTGATCTTGTACTTTTGTCTTGTACATTTTATTTTTATATATATGTAATTAAATGTATGAAATTACAATACGATATCTTTTACAAATTTTGATATGTTAAATATCATATTTTAAATTAAATTTATTAGATCTATAAGATAGAAGATTTATATCTTTGTGATTTCTTAATGGTAGCAAAACCAAATTTTCAGTTATTATGTTAAAAATAAAGTCGTTTCAAAGACTGTGTGTCGTTTCCGGTTTCTATGCTAACAAGAGAGCTGTCGTTTAATCATAAAAAAAAAAGAAAAAGAAAAAAGAGAGCTGTCGTTTAATCACAAAAAAAAAGAGAGCTGTCGTTTAATCACCAAAAAAAAACAGAGAGCTGTCGTTTGTGGATTATGGATTGTCTCTTCTTCAATTGCTTTCGAGTTAGAAGCGCTCAAAACGCGCAGTAATGGCGATGCGAATGAGCAGCAGCATCATCATCACCATCGCGATCCCTTCGGAGCAACTACCGAATGCACCTTGAGCCATGTCCACCCTCGTTGCAATTCGCGACGCCGCCGCCACCGCCGACGGAGGCGGCGGCTTCTATTCTCCGGCGAAGCAGAAAGCCGCTAACCGAGGTGCATACGGTAACCGCCCCCTTCTCTCTCTACGCCGAGCCAAGCAGTTTCTCGGCGCCGCAAAGATCAAGCTCTTCTTGGCGTTCTGCGCACTCTCCGTTGTCGTTTTGATAAACTCTAAACTCAGTTCCTGGATGGGTTGGAACCCTTACCTACCTTCTTCAGTTTCTTCCACTTCGAGGTAAAAATAAAAATAAATAAACTAGATCTATTTGTCTTTGCAATTTTATCCTTTTATTTTTGCGCGATGGATCTCAGGATCTGTTTAGTTTACATTTCTTCTTGTGTATTTGTTCAAGCGAGGTTTATAAACGAAGTTTCTCGTTATTTAATTTTGCAATTGGTTGTTAGTTTGTTTTCCTTTTCAGTAGAAATTTACTTATTTTTTAACATATCGGCCTCTCTTTTTTCCCTGTTGAAAAGCGATGATGTTGTTTGAAGTTTGAACTTCTTTTTTCATAAAATATAAATATAAATGTTAACTATTCTATGTGACATGAATTTGGGGATTTTTTAGAAAATGATTTCTAATGAAGAGTTACTTGGTTGCGCAAGGAAAACTGGTTTATGTTGCTGCATCAGGGCTCCTGGTTTAATAGTACTATTTTCTCTTCTTGGTATCATTCAAATTTTAGAGAAATTCTCAAAAGGAAAGATGTATTATGATTTGTTCGGCTATTTAATTCAGTATGATATTTGCAAGCAGAGGGGTTCTAGATTTTTTCCTTATATAGAAAAACTGTGATGTAGATTCCTTTATGCATTGTAAATTTAGAATTTTCTTCAAGGTCGATTTATACATTCTTCCAGTTTGGTTTTTTCTTTCATTCAAAAGCATACCAATGTTGTTCTTGCCTCTGGGTGGATTAAAATTGTAGATTTTTATTGTTTGAACTAAACCTGCTGATAAAACTGGTTGAATCGATAATTCAGGGGTGGCTATACTGTGCTTATAAACACTTGGAAGCAAAATTCTCGTCTAAAACAAGCAGTTGCTCATTATGCATCCTGTCATAGTACTGATGCAATACATGTCGCGTGGACTGAAAGTGAACCACCATCTGAAGTGTTGAAAACTTATCTTAACAAAATTGCGGAGTCAAAGTCTCAGAAAGCTCACAAACCAAACTTTAGATTTGATATAAATGCAGAAGATAAATCAAACAGCAGGTTCAAGCCAATAAAGGACCTCAGGACAGACGCAATTTTCTCAGTTGATGATGATGTGATTGTTCCATGCCCTACTCTAGATTTTGCTTTCTCTGTCTGGCAAAGTGCTCCATTCACAATGGTGGGATTTGTTCCTCGAATGCACTTGCTTGATAAAGAGGTTAGTTATCAGTAGACAGTAAATCACTACCTTTCCTGTTCAATTACTTAAATTTTCTTATTAACTGCTTGAATTTTACCCTTTTTAATTTCTCAAAGGTGGAATATTACATTCTTGTTTTGCAACAAAAAAATTGTCTTGGATCATTCTCATGTAAGCTTTCCCGAATATTTATTATGCTTGATTAGATTTATAACCTATATGGTCATATGTTAGGTTCCCACTAATTTCAAAGCTTAATATTGAGGATTGATTTACTATAAGATGAAGATGAACACATTGTTACTTGGTTACACAAGAATGGTCCAACTCCCATTTGAGAGATGGAGGGTGGTGATAAAGGGGAGAAAATGGAAGTGGTATGGACAAGGATCCTGTAAGATTAATGCAAGTGAGGGTGCATCCGTTCTTAATCTAACTTAAACTGTTTCATGTATGACTTTAACCCGCTAAAGTTTAAACAGTAGATACACCCTTGCTTACTTTGGACTTTGGAGACAAACTCACTTTACATAGATTTTTCTAAAACTAATATAATATACAAATTGCAAAATCATGGGAAATGACTTATTAGTTGGGGAAAGGCACGTGGCATGTTAGTCTATATAAAAAAGGAAAATGAGAGAAAGATTAGGAAATCCAATGTATTAATGGCAACTCCTTTGATGGTTATTAACAGGTAACTCCCATGGTTAGTGGTACACTTAATTAGTAGGGTGTTAATTAGTTAGTTTGGGGATGAGATAAACAGTGAAACAAGGCATGTTGACTAATGGAAGAGGGGTTGAGAGAAAGATTATCTTGTCATTTGTGAGGAAATTTGGGCCTCTACGTATTTGGAACTTTGGAAGTGCAGACCCTAAAAGATCTGTAATGTGTGTGTTCTGTTCTGTAAATTAGGGAGTTCTTCTTTCCTGCTCATTCTAACAATGAAAACAGGTTTTTCTCTGTAACATAATGAAACTCTGATGTACTCTCCATGTGTATAACTTTTCGTGTTAGTTTTCATATTGTGTCTGACAGATTTCTCTTTGTACACTGCAGCAAAATAATGTTGCATATTACAAATATGGAGGATGGTGGTCAGTTTGGTGGATGGGCACATATAGCATGGTTCTCTCTAAGGCTGCATTCTTTCACAGAAAATACTTGGATTTATATACTCATGAGATGTCGTCACCAATTCAGGACTATGTTTCCAGTGAGCGGTAGGATATGCTAATATGATTAATTACCCTTTGATGAGTACTTTACTCTACAAATTTCTAATCACTCGTTCAATTCTTTTTCCATGTCCTTGATATTTTTCAATTTTGAACTTGTTGACGTCAACAGAAATTGTGAAGACATTGCAATGTCCCTTCTTGTTGCTAATGCTACATGCAGTCCTCCAATCTGGGTGAAAGGTAATTTCTTCTTTCTCTTTGAATACTAGGACTTTGTTTGTTGCATGTGATAAACGGTAATAACTTAAATTAACAAGCATTGCTACTCTATAGCATGCCTCATATCTCATGTTAATAAATGTTTTTATAGTATATGAATAAAATTATCACAACTTATTAAATTTAGTTTTACTAAAATTTATAAATGCTCAAAAAACCATTTACAAAATCATAGATTCTAGGGTAAATTAGATTTCAATCCATTTTAAGTGTAAATGAACTTAACAGGGATGAGTAACTGTCCATAAAGAAGCCTCTCATGGACTTTTTCCTCTCTGCAACTTTTAGTGTGATTGGCAGCTGATTTTGAACACCCTATTATCAATTTTAGAACTTAATTAGATGAAATAAAATTTGAAACACCCTATTATCATATTCAAAACTCACCAAACATATTCATTTCTTCTTTTAAAGTTTCAAATTCTAAATACAGTTTCAAAACTAGGTGCTGATGATACTGAGAGTCCAAAGGAGAGAATCTTTTCCTAAGAGACATGTTAACATTAGAATTGACTAAAATGTAGCGCATATTGATCTCTTTGGAGACAGAAGTATAACTTATTCAACAGAGGAGAGTATAAGTTTAAACATCTATTTAGGGATCCTAAAACCTAAAGGATGATTCTGGTTTTACTAGATGGACTTTTCTTGCCAGGTCATTAAGAGGCCTTTTTCTTTTATTTTGTTTTTTTACACTTAGTTTGTTAATTGTTATGGTTTATATATTTGTGCTTAGCTTTAATTTTATGCTATTGATATATGATATATGTTATATAATCATTATTAAACTTTGATCTCTGTTCAAAAAAATTAAAGAAAAATCTGTATTTAACCCATAAATGTTATGTGCTAGGATTTTAGAAGCAATCTATAATGCATATATGTAGCGGAAAAATCACTAGATCTTTTTCCTGTAGACTCTTCAGTTGATTGATTTCATTCTACCATGGAACCTAGCATGCTCAAGATACATTAAATTTCTAAGTTTTTAACACTGTCTCTTTTCAAAGGATAGAAATCATGTCAAGTCATTGTGGACATACTTTATAACACAAACACAAAAGTTTAAAATAGCAGAATAATCTAATCCGGATTCCAACTTTACCGTGATTGAAAAATAACCATAATATCTGCACTAGTTCAGTGTATTGCAGAACTATCCTAGCATCCTGCCTTCCCTTCCTTTCTCCATTTCCGGAAATGTGTTTCTCTTTGTATGATAGAAAATTTAATACGGTCAATTTATTCTTTAAGGTACTTGTTTGGTTTCTGAAAGCTAGATAATGATTGCTTGAATCTCTATGCCATCTATTACTCAGCTTGATGGTAATGAAATATGAAAACACCATCCATAAAATTTGCAGGCAAAATCTATGAGACTGGGGCATCAGGCATTAGCAGTCTAAGGGGACATGGCCACAGGAGAAACAAATGTCTCAATTATTTAATATCACTTTACGGAATTCTTCCTCTTGTGTCAACTAATGTCAAGGCTGTTAGCGCTAGAAGCGAATGGTTTTGGTAGTTTTGTTCTTTCACTAATCGGCCACGGATCCTTTCCACTCACCCAGGTGGGAGAAATAACAGAATGAAAGATAAAGAGTCGTTGGTTGTTGGTTAATGGAATCCATCGGCATGTTAGGTGTACATACAAGTTCCACTGAAGTGTCTCGCAAGGTTTTTGATTCATTTATTTCGTGCAAAACATGATGTAATATGCATTTAAGTTTTATTCTTGTGTTAATTCTGCGAAAAGATTATTGCAGATGATTTAACAGAGAAGAGTAGGTTGATCTTCTGAGTGGTCTTGTTTCCCTTAACCTATATTTTTGCTCTGTAAGTAGAAAAGTGGCTTTACAAATACATTAGCACAGCACACCTAGATTTTTTGTCATAAAAATGAAGTAGAGCTGAGCAGTTATTAACATAAGCTTCATTTGTACACGTACCTGTTCAAGCTGTTGGCTATTTATATGTGGGCCCAGGAATTGACACTATCCCATTTGGGAAAAGCACCATCCTTTTTTGACAGCAGCATCTGGAAATACGTTTTCGGACGCTACTGTCCGGAAAATGGTGGTGTCATTCCTAAGTGAGATTGTGCTAATTCGAGTGTCTTTTTATGTGCGCCACACATATTATGCCTGCCACCACCCTTAAAATTTTTTGGGCTGCGGAACTTCAAATTTTATCTCTTTTCATCACTTTGGGAAGGAGTGCCACAACTTTAATTTAGAAGTCAACTTTTTTTTTTCTTTTTTACTTTATTTGTACTTAAATAAAAAAATTACATTCGCCTTTTCTCTTTGCTTCATTCCAAAATCCTAGCAATAATAAAAAAAGAATGATTTTCTGTTCTACTTATTACACTGATGAAAATTCCTTTCACTAACACAACTTCTAACAATTATTCTTTTATTTGACTTCATTCGGTTGATCGGGCATGCCAATTTGTATAAGGAGTAACGACTGTGAAAAACAATTGAAAAAAAGAACAAAACATCATACTTAGACAAAACAATTAGTTAAAAATGTGAAAATGAAGGAAATATTAAAAATGTATATGTTAAATGAATTTTGCTAGAATAACTTTTTGGTTTCATTAAAAGTTTCGCTTTTTAAATTCTGAACATATGTATAATGTATAAAATAATTTTTAATTTATATAGTATTTTATCCATGATAATTTGTCCTCTCGAGGTAAATTTGCTAAATGAAAATAATTCATCCCTTCAAATATCTAAAGGCCTAAGTCTATAAAAGAAAGTATATTCTAAAAAAACTTTGAAGTGAAAATTTTTGCTGAAATCTTCAAAATGAAAAGGACAGTGTTTGGAGTCGGCAGATAAACAGAAATAAGAATGTAAGGTTGCAAGTTTGAATCTTGAAAACTTATTCTTAAATGTTGTCTCCATCTGGCATTAACTTAAAACAATAGCTTCTTTCCAAAATTAAAAATTAATATATAATAAGCAGTTGACAAAGCTCTCCCTAAACTCAACCATTCAGCTGCTATATTACTTTGTCTTTTTTTTTTTGGTAAAACATATTATTTTATCTTTCTTGATAATTCAAGCAAATCTAAATACTACTGGATACTAATATATAGGTCCTATAAAAACAAGCATTACATCTATCTTCAACTGTCTGAAAATACACTTATTGCACCCACAAAATCTCTAGCTAGCAATAAGTTTACATGAATTCTCAAACAAAAACTAATTGATCCATGGACCATACTACGGTTGCTTCAGGCTACAATTTAGCTTAATGGGCTTCAAATTCTTGCAGGTAAAATTGGTGGATGACATTAGCACCATTTTTATTAGGAGTGACACCATTCTTTTTAATATATAAATTTATGATTCTTGTATATAAAGAAATGGTGAGGTTTCCAAAATTGAGTGGTCTCAATCCCTCCTACCCTAAAATTTAGGATAGAAAATATGGAAATGATTTGAAAAATTCTTAAGTCTTTATATATATGGTGCCATAGATTGCGGAAAAAGTTTAGGTTGACAGGTGCATCCAATTCAAACATCAAACAGAGAACAGATTGAGTTGCTGTTTTGAGGATAAGTACAAAAATACTTAGGTCATGGCCTTAGCCCCACATCATACGCGTTCTTCGTACCCTTCAAGGACAAGGTTCCCTACAATTACACCTACCATACATGTCTTCATGTGTATCAATAGTTTTTCCATCCCATTATTTTTATAAAAAAAATAAAAAAAATATGCGAGACATTTCGAGTAAATCCTTAAATTTGTTATTGAGATTGTAGGGGTCATGCAGATTAGTCCATGAGATTATGAAAATTTCAAATTAGTCCCTAACTTTGCAACAAAATCATTCATTTTAGTTTTTTAAAGTCGTTTAATAGGTAAAAGGACTAAAATGCATGTCTTTTTTGCAAAGTCAGAAATTAATTTGAGATTTTCATAATCTCAGGACTAATCTGCATAACGCGTACAATCTCAAAGATCAATTTGAGAGTTTACTCGAGACATTTCTCTCGCAATTTTATAACATGTTTTCCGGGATTCAAATTCATATATATCATTATCTGGAGGGGACGAAAATCAGATATCGGTGAACCAAACAGCTTATTAATTAGCTAGTGATCATTCTCTTTATTTAGCTATTAACAATACAAACAAATTTTTATTTATGAATTTTTTTTTAACTTTCGTTAAACTAGCTAATATTGGTATAGACTAGTATAGTCATCAAAAACCTTTATTATTATGTTTATTCGTCAGTGTAGCCATTAAAAACATTTGCTAACATATTTGTATGTGAATTAGTTGTATATATCAATTATTTATGTTAATATATTTATTTGTTAATAATTATATATTTATTTATTAATAAACTATTATAATTCTATAGTAACAGAAACCAACAAAAAGAGTGTTAGTAAATGAAAAAAAATTTGTAGTATACACATCTAATATTTTATGAAATAAAAAAAAATAGGTAGACAAAAAATAGTCAAATATTTTTTTTTAGAAATTTAGGGCCTTGCAAAGAAAGAACAAATAATCAACAAGTCTAGTCAGTTGTCATTACAATATAATGTTTTTAGCAACCTGATTTTTATACAATTTTTAAAAAAATATTACAAATATAAAATAACAATATTTTTTAATAATTTGATAATATGTTTAAATATTGTTAAAACTTTTTAGCAATATGATCTTTATACAATATTCATAAAAAAAAAAATTCTAAATGCACAAAGATAATATTTTTAATGATTTGGCAATATTTCTTTTAACAATTTAGTAACATCTTTTTAAAATATTACTAAAAGCCAATTATGTTATAATGTTTACATAATGACTTGTTTATATATATGCATTCATAAAATTAAAATTAAGATTTATATGTCTCGATTCTTGAAAGGAATCAAACTAACCTTTAATTTTTGAGAAAAAAAAATGATGCTAATAAAAAATAAGATTTAAGAAACTAGTTTGGGTTTGGGTTTGGCAATTATCCAAATTGATAATAAGCACTATATATATATAAACCAACAAATGTATTGACTGGAATGACTTCGAAACATAGTGATCACTAACATATAAATTTTTCTTATATATTTTTTAGTTAGGTGTATTCCTTATAAAAAAACAATTTTATATTTAAGTTAGAATGTTCATAACATATTGAGACTAACACTTATTTTTTTATATAAAATATCAAATATAGTATTTAAGGAGAATATAATTCAACATATATATACGTGTTATTACGGATAAAGGACCTTTCCATTGGGCCTATTGGACCAGTTAGCTACAATAACCCAAAGACTGTATTGTTTATTTTCTGTTCAGTTAGTTAAGTTAAAACCGTTTTTTGGTTATTCGGTTATCCTCATCCTTTGTACTTAAGGCACATAGCCATTATTGATTAATTGAGTTGATCATATTCCTTCTCAGTGTTTCTGGTGTGAAAACTATGCTTTCCTCTTCTTCTTTGGTGATACCTAAGATGGTATCAGAGCTTCAATAGGAGCTCTGGTTCATCAAGGGGATTCTCCTTTGCATTGTTTTCCCAATTTTACTGAAATTTCTTGATCAACCATGGCTACCTTTACTCAATCGAATGCTCCGAACCAGAGCTCAGATCACCTCATCAATCCTTCGAATCCCCTGTTCTTGCATCCTAGCAAGAATCCTTTGGTTGTACTCATAACTCCTCTACTTACCGAAAAGAATTATCACGATTGGGTCAGAGACATGATTTGTGCCCTTGAATCCAAGAACAAGGAACGTTTCGTCGATGGAACCCTTCCTTCACCATTGCTCTCTGATCCTCTGCGTGAATCTTGGAGAAGATGTGATCGTATGGTAAAATCCTGGCTGATGCGCTCGATGACAACTTTAATTGCTCGATCGGTCAGTTGGTTTGATACTTCTGTGGAAATTTGGAAAGATATCCGAGATCAATTTTCTCACGGTGATAAGTTCAGAGTCGCTGATTTGCAAGAGGAAATCCATGCATGTAAACAAGGCGATTCTTCTATTTCTGATTACTTCACTCGCTTGAAAAATGTTTGGAAAGAGTTGGAGATGTTCAGATCTGCCTTGATTTGCACCTGTCCTACAGCTTGTGGATGTGGTATCTTGCTTACCATCAGAAAAGAAAGAGAGGATGACTGCATCATCAAATTTCTCAGGGGATTGAATGAAGAGTTTTCTCCAGTCCGATCACAAGTTATGATGATGGAGCCCATGCCATCCCTCTCCAAAACTTTCTCCCTTGTTCTTCAGCAAGAAAGGGAATTTGGTAACCCTACACCTTCTATTTCCAATACTGTTACACAATCTGTTGCTTTTGCTGCTATTTCTAATGAAAATTCCAAGCTACAATCCTTCAATAAAGGTGGACAGGGAAATTTTCGCGGCAATAATCAAGGTAACAGAAATGGAAATAGCGGTCGTAACAACAAGCTGTGCACTCATTGCAAAAAGACGAATCACACAGTAGACACATTTTTCTACCTCCATGGTTTTCCTGAAGGATACAGAACAAAGAACAAGAATCCTTCCAAACCTTCGGTTAATATGACAGAAGTTGACTCTAATGTGGTCAATCAGTGTGTTGCTCCTGAAGGTAATACTCAACAAGACCAACTTAATTTCCTAAAAGAACAGTACCAGCAGATCATGTCCATTCTTCAACAGACCAAGGATCCTTCCTCTGTCAACGTTGCTCAATCGTCCCTTGTCAACTCCATCACAGGTACTGATTCTCTCATTTCTTCCTGGATATTGGACAGTGGAGCCACTGACCATATCTGCCCATCCAAACATCTTTTTAGTTCTCTTAAACCTATTAATCTTGTTCCCATTCGTCTTCCTGATAAATCCATCACTTATGCAAAATTTTCTGGTATCATAAAATTAGGTGATTTGATTCTCACTGATGTTCTGTATGTTCCCTTTTTCGATGTTCATTTACTATCCATTCCAAAATTAACTGATGATTCTAGATATGTTGTTCTATTCTCCAATAATCTTTGCCTTGTTTTGCAGCACACACCTTTGAAGATGATTGGTCTAGCTAGCAAAAGACATGATCTCTTCTATTATTCCAAATGTGATGATTTGAATACTGCAGTTGATTTTAAAATACAGAATTATGTTTCTCAGCATTGTTCTAACAATACTAGTAATATGAATAATTCCCTTCTTTGGCATATGAAGCTTGGTCACCTTTCTGATAAAGTCATGCATCAAATTTGTTCCCAGCATCCTCATATTGCTTTTCACTCCTTTGATAGTTGTGATATCTGTCATTATTCGCGACAAAAACGTTTACCTTTTCCACATAGCACTAGTAAAACCACAAAGTTTTTTGAACTCATACATGTTGACATATGGGGACCATTAGGGACTACATCTTTAGAAGGCCATAAATATTTTCTAATCGTGGTGGATGATTTTAGTAGATACACTTGGACACATCTTTTGAAATTAAAATCTGAAGTTAGAATTGTTCTTGAGAAATTCATTTTGATGATTGAAAACCAGTTTGAAACCAAATTAAAAAGGATCCGTTCTGATAATGGCAAGGAGTTTCTTATAACTGATTTTTTCAGCAAGAAAGGTATAGTTCATGAAACAACGTGTGTAGAGTCCCCACAACAAAACGGGATTGTTAAACGCAAGCATTAGCATATTTTAAACGTTGCTCGTGCCTTGCTTTTCCAAGCAAATATTCCTGGACATTTCTGGTCACATGTTGTCCGTTATTCTGTTCACATTATCAATCAACTCCCTAGTTCTGTTTTGTCCCAAAAATCTCCATTAAAAATAGTACATGGCAATAAACCAAATTTAACAAAACTGAAAGTTTTCGGGTGTCTTGCATTTGCCAATACTATTTCTTCCGGAAGAAACAAACTTCAAAGGAGGTCTTCAAAATGCATTTTCCTTGGTTTTCCAACTAATACAAAAGGCTACATTCTTTTCAACTTGGATTCTCGTTCTCTTCTTATTTCCAGGGATGTCATGTTTTATGAATTCAATTTCCCTTATCATTCTCATGCTTCTAACATGCATATCTCTGATACTTCCATCTCTGTACCTCAGCATACAAATTCTTTTTTTGATCCTTTCCCTGTTCCCCACATTCATTTACCTGCTATGACTTCCGCATCTATCAATGACAATTTGCAAGCTGATGCTACAGAACCTGTTATTCCTGTTACTACTGATACTATTGTTACTATTTCTGACAATGCAAAGAATACAGATAACAACACTACTGCAGAAACTCAAATCACACAGCCCATTCGTTCTTCTACTAGAATTAGGCAACCTCCTGTCAGATTCAAAGATTATTACTGTCAGACTAATGCTTGCTTAACTGATATTTCTGCTTCATATTATCCCATGCAAAATTACCTATCTTTTACAAATTGTTCTGATTCTCACACTTCTTTCTGCATTTCTGTCTCTTCTAATATTGAGCCATCCACCTTTAAGGAGGCCAATCTGCAGGAATGTTGGAAAAGGGCCATGGCTACTGAGTTACACGCTCTTGAAGTAAATGACACTTGGACCCTTGTTGAGTTACCTAAAGGACAACGCCCTGTTGGTTGCAAGTGGGTCTACAAACTGAAATATAAACCGAATGGTGAAATAGAGAGATACAAAGCTAGACTCGTTGCGAAAGGCTATACGCAAATTGAGGGTGTTGACTACTTTGAGACTTATTCACCTGTTGCAAAGCTTACCAGTGTCCGTATCCTTCTTGCTCTTGCCAGCTCACAAAAATGGTTCCTTCACCAATTAGATGTGGACAATGATTTCTTGCATGGTGATCTCACCGAGGAGGTATATATGAAACCACCCCCGGGTTTATTTCTCTCTAAGTCCAACCTTGTCTGCAAATTAAGGAAATCAATCTATGGTTTAAAGCAAGCTTCTCGCCAGTGGAATCAAAAGATGACTGCTACTTTAATATACATGGGTTATTCACAGAGTTTCTCTGATCCCTCTCTCTTTGTTAAGAAGTCATCAACCTCCTTCATAGCTTTACTAGTCTATGTGGATGATGTTGTCTTGGCTGGAACACATCTTGATGAAATTTCAGCAGTAAAGCACTATCTTCATAAATGTTTTCATATAAAAGACTTGGGTCCTCTCAAATATTTTCTTGGCATTGAGGTAGCAAGGTCCAAAACTGGAATTTTATTAAATCAACGCAAGTACTGTCTCGAGCTCATTGCTGAACATGGTCTCACTGGCTGCAAGCCTGCATCTACTCCTATTGATCCATCTACTAAGCTCCTCCTTGATGATGGTGAGCTGCTTTCTGATCCCAATTTATACAGAAGATTAATTGGTCGTTTGTTGTATTTAACCAACACACGTCCAGATCTCAGTTTTGTTGTTCAGCAGTTGAACCAGTTTGTCTCAGCTCCTAGACACCCTCACATGATGGCTGCTATGCATATAATTCGTTACCTCAAAGGAGCTCTTGCACTTGGGTTATTCTATCCATCCAAATCTGATTGTAGAGTTCAAGCTTTCTCAGACTCAGATTGGGCCACTTGCCCCAACACTCGTCGATCCATAACAGGTTTCTGTCTATTCATTGGCAAGGCTTTAGTATCCTGGCGCTCCAAGAAATAGACTACTGTTTCACGTTCTTCTAGTGAGGCAGAATACAGAGCCTTAGCCTCCTTGACCTGCGAGTTACAGTGGCTTCAGTACATGGCTGCAGATCTGCGCATTCCTCTCTCACGGCCTTATTCTGTTTTTTGTGACAACCAATCTGCGATCCACATTGCAGAATTCACCGTTTCATGAGAGAACCAAACACATTGAGGTTGATTGTCATCTAATTCGCATCAAATTACAAGAAGGGCTCATTCATCTCTTCCATGTCAAGTCTTCTTCTCAACTTGCAGATTTGTTCACAAAGGCTCTTCATGCTCGTTTTTTCTCTGATGGAATCACCAAGCTGGGCCTTCTTAACATTCACAGCCCACCTTGAGGGAGGGTATTACGGATAATGGACCTCTCCATTGAGCCTATTGGACCAGTTAGCTACAATAACCCAAAGACTGTATTGTTTATTTCCTGTTCAGTTAGTTAAGTTAAAACCTTTTTTTGGTTATTCGGTTATCCTCATCCTTTGTACTTAAGGCACATAGCCATTATTGATTAATTGAGTTGATCATATTCCTTCCCAGTGTTTCTGGTGTGAAAACTATGCTTTCCTCTTCTTCTTTGGTGATACCTAAGACGTGTATCACTTAAATTAGTCATCCATATTTAATAGATTTAATTTTTTTTAATTTATTAGTGAATCAAAATATTTTTTAATTTTAAATAAAATGTGCTTTGTATGTCTCGAATAAGAAAATTTATATTCGTGTCATTACTATTCATCTACATTCATTTTACTATATTTTTTCTTTTTATTTATTTATTTATTTTTATCACTCGTGTATTTCAAAATGGGGTGTATATGTAAATAATTGCTATTCAAAATAAATAATCCAATTTTGGCGAATCAATTGTATATCCCCACCTATATATATACCAAAATCTGATGCAGCCAACCACACAATTAATTGATAAAAAACATGGAAAGTATTGTGAGATATCCCTCAAAATTAAATATTTGCTTCAGATAAAATGGAAAAAGAAGACCCACTTTTTTCTAATTCTTTTTTTTTTAATTATCTGGTGTGAAAAGAAAGTTAATTAAAACGCAATAAGAGTGGCATGATAGATCTCAAGATTAAGTTATTTCTATAGGAAATGGCACTAGATGACTAGGGTGGCTCAACCAATTTTTAAGTTTAAAGAAAATTTTTGAGATGGGATTTTTAAAACAATGAGCAATAAATATTTTGAAATTATAAATATTAGCTTATAAATAATATGTATTTTATTTAAAAGATAAAGATATTTTTTATATATAAAAAAATACAGGATTTTATATCATAAAATATTTTAATATTTTTAGATTAAAAAAATATAAAAGTAGGACTTAAATATATTAAGAATAAGTTAACTTTTTTTTAGGACCTAAAGCATAGACTTTACTGGTCTTGGGCATTTTCATTATTCTTAAAAAAAAAAAAAGTAAACACACGATTTGGGTTTTAAAATAAATTTTCAAGCTTAATGATGAATGTTTAATTTTTACTAGTTACTAATTATCTCTTTATTTATTCTCATGTTTTTTATTAGCTAAATTTTATTTTTTTAGGTGAGAAATAAAAGAGTTTTGTATCTAACAGGATTTGAATTCTTCATTTTTATTTAATATTCCAGTAACACTCTCACAATGCTACTACTTTAAAAATAATTTATCGTCATGTTTATTTAATTCGATTTTAAAAGTATTAAATTAAAACGTGATTAATAGAAGAAAATGAAAAAAAAAAATCTCAAACTAAATCCTCGTTTCCACATTTCTCCCATCCACATACAATAAATAAAAATTATTAATCAAAATTCACTACTTAAACCATACACAACTACACATGTGTTTGTTTTCCAACAAAATAAAAAATAAAAACATACACAACTACACACATGTGTTTGTTTAATTTGTTTCATACTATTATATTAAAATAGTAGTATGAAAATAATACTATAGTAGCGATGTGTAATTGCATTTGTGTATAGGATATTTAAAATTGAATAAAGCATCAAAATAATCTTTTATTTTATCATCATAATTTAAAATGATTTTTTTTTACTAAAGTAAATTGGTTTATAATTTTATTTTTTATCAGGACCGATACGCATAATTTAAAATACTTTTTTTAATTATGTCAGGATCAATATACTTGATTTTTGTTTACTTTCTTATATAATGTCGTTTTAAGATTACATTATAGTACTTAATGTGTCATATTATGAGTCTATTAATATATGTTAATGACATAAATCATTTTAAATGATAGAAAATAAAATTAAAAATTATTTTATTTATTCTTATAAATAAAAAATTATTTAAAATAATAATATTAAAGTCAGTAATCATTTTAATTATATTTTTCATTTAAAATTTGTTGCGTGAAGATCTAAACTTTGATTTAAAGTATATAGAGTAATGAAATATTTTAAATAGAAAGGGGATGACGTTGAACTTTGAAGCTGCTATTACTTGACTAAAACATTCTTCTTTTCTATATTAGAAATTTCGATATTCTATTTCTGATAGAAAGCAGACGAATATCCATTCTGAGTAATTAATTTGCTTCATGATAAATTAAATCAAATTATATATCTTCCTGTATTTGAAAATAAAATAGAAAAAAAAAAAAAAACCAGTAGCAGCAGCAACAGTTTCATGTATACAGTTACAGTATATGCTGCCTAATAGCCGGCGCTAGTAAATGACTCTTCCAATTTTTTTTTTTAAATCAAGGGAATACCCCTGTCTATACCGGATATATGAGTTCTAACCCGTGAGCCAATCCGACTTATTACGAGTTAGAGATGAGTTGGGTTAAAAAAAATTCAGCTCGTTTTAAATTACAACTCACTTAACTGAACCCGTTGAACTCACAACTCACACGGATTTAGACAGGTTGGTTCGCGAGTTAGTTCGTGGGTTAGCCTGCGGGTTTGAATTTTTTTTTTCATTTTTCCATCTTATAATAAGCTAAAAATTAGTAAAAGATAAAAAATTAACAAAATTTAATTTAAGTTTTTAGATTTTTTTTATAATTTAGAGTTTTTGTTAGATTTTTTAAAATAATAATTGTATTTTTTTCTTTATTTTTTTTATGCTTTTCTTTTAATAAAATCTATTTTTGGTGAGTCAATCCGTTTAACCAGCAACCTGTGGTGGGTTGGATTGAAAAAATTCTAGTTCAAACTCATGCCAAAATATTTAAATGATTCAACTATTTGTCAATTGTACCAAGTTTTATTAGTGACTCTTCCAATTATATGAGAAATTATTGGTTATAATTTCATAATTTATTTTAATAAAGATAACTAGGTAATACCAAACAGACGATTTAACATTACAATTTTTAACATAATTGATCTTTAATAATATTTAAAAAACATTAACAAATATTATATAAAGGTTACATCATGAAAAGATTTAAATTAGTTAAAAATGTTGTTCTTTTATATTTATAATATTTTTTATAACTGTTGTATAAAGACAGTGTTATTAAAGAAGATTATGTTTTAGTGCGAGCTCATCCACCAATCTACTTTTCTAAAATTCTTTTATTTCTAGTGTATATTGCTCCAATTATAATTTTTTCTTTGAATTTATTCAAACAAATATTTTCAATTATTTTTCATTTTTTTATATTAATTCTTTTTCATTTTAAAACTATTAGGAAATTGTTGTCTCAATCATATAACTCATTTGGTAAATACATGAAAATATACATATATAAGTATCCGAATTCAATCTCTAATTAATATATTTTTTTATAAATTAAAAAATCTCTTAAGAAATTAGATCTATATATATTAACTTTTTGAATCTACTCTATATCGAATCAACATTTTTTATCCAATACAGAGTGGACCCAAAAGGTGCAATATAAACTCAATCTCCAAATAAAATCCCAACGAAAAGATTCAAAGGAATAATAATTATACGAAAAAATGGTTTAAGGGTCCTAATTAAGGACGACTTTGTGAAGGCTATTTTCCAGCTGTTCAATCTCATATATAAAAATAAATAAATTTAAATATAGTACAAAAAAAAATATGTAAATGTAAGAGAGAGAAAGAAAATTGACCACAATTAAGACAAATAATTGGTTTATATATGTCAATATCACCATACAATAAATTGGCAATTAAAATACTACAAAGTCAAAAGTTTTTGGGTCATCTACCATTACCACCAGTGAGAAGGGATTAGGATTCCCTGCTACCAAGGCTAGTTGAAGCTATCGCAATCAATTAAACTCAAAAGTTTGATTTTAATTGGACGGCTCATATTTTTTAAATCAGTTGAAATTTGATAAAAACTTAATTTTTTTAACACCTTAATCATCCGATTAAGATCAAATAATTCAAATTAACTAACATTAACAACTTGGCACTATTTTGACATTGGAAAATCTGTTATGTGTCATCAAATTACGTTTTTATTCATGTCTCAAGAATAAAATATCGTCATGTCATTAAAAAATTCTATTAAAATATTAAATATTAAAACTGAAGTAAATATTTTTAATGACGTGACGATACTCTATTCGCGAGATATAAATTGACACATAATTTAAAAAAACTAGATTTAAATCTAACCTCAAAAAAGCACGTGATTTTGTTTAAATTAATTAGTGTGTGTTTGTTTTAAATTTTGATAAATAAAAAATAAAAAATATATTAATTGAGACAATTTTAAAAAGAAGACAAATTATAACCTATTATAACATCTCAATTTATGTACAAAGGTCTTACAAAATTTTAAACAAACAAACCTTTAGAAGTTGTGAATAAGCATACAAGGAAAAATTACCTACTACACTAGTCATGCCAATTGCTCTCAAACTATCCTTTTCACATCTTCTTAATTTTTTGTGTTAATATTTAAAAATTTATGTAGTCCCTTCAATTCTTTATTATTGTTAGCACGCCAATACAAAAGTAGTAGTAGTAGGTTTCACATTAATTGACCCTACCTTTGGGAAACGTATTTTTACCACCCCCAATTATATACTCTGTCCATCTTTAAAAGTAAGTTCCTTCTATCATACGTCACATAAATATATATAAAATTTAATCGAAAATATTTAATATAATAATAAATTATATATTTTGTGTGTATGCACACTTCTTTGATTTTTTTCTTTTAAACGGGCTATAATCAATTAAATATAATTTCATGACCTGTATATGATACACCACTTAAAATTAGTGAATGTTAAAATCCACCTATAACGAGTTAAAAAACTTAATAAATAACAAATATGAATAAATAAAAGGGATACAGAATGATACATTTAATTTAAAATAACGTATAATTCATATTTTTTATTGGTGTATGGTACACCACTCTAAAAGTGGTGTATCCTAAAATCTACCCTAAATGTAAGACTCTAAATAAATATTTTTTGTCCTTCTTATAAAACCTTTTTATAAATTTTGTGCCAAATTAAAGGTTTTCTTTACCTAAATACCCTTAACGTTCAATAATACCAAAAAAGTTAAAATTATTAATTAGAAAAAGAGAGTAGAATTATGAGTTTCAATAAAATAAAAGGAGTATTTTTGGAAGCTAATACAAAATTTTAGACATAATTAATGAGTTTAATCATACTCTTTAATTTCTGTATATTATTTATAAATGGTCTAATAATTGTTAAACATGTTACATTTATCTTATTTGGGTTGTAATTAATTGTATTTTTCAAGATACTTTTCGTTCCTTTTCTTATTTTCTCTTCTTTTTTGTTTCTTATTTACTCTCTTCCAATATGCATAAAAGTCATGTATAAAAAACTAAGGTTAATTATAATTTAGTCGTCTATCCAAAAAAAATTATAATTTAATCTTTTTTATTTGTATTTCATGTGTTTTAATTAGAATAAAAAATTTTAAAGTGATTATTTTATTCTTTATATTTTTTAAATGTGCAATTTACTGTATAGCATTAGTTAAAATTATTGTTAATTTGAAAACTAAAATATTGCTGAACGCTAAATATAACTTTTATAGTAAACTATACATTTAAAAAGTACTTGGACAAAATGCATAATTTTAAAGTTATTGTACATTAAAGCGCACATGAAATAAATTACAGTAGTAAATTATAATTAACCCTAAAATTATCTTTATAAGGATTTTTTAAGTTGTGTAACATTGTACAGATTAAAAATCTTGAATTAAAAATTTTATATGGAGAAATTAAACATTAAAGACTATATAAATATAACTTCTGTAATTTTCAAAGAATAATTTTTGGTTCTGTTTGGTAAAATTAACTTATAACTTATAGCTCATGACTTGTGACTTATAATTGAGTAGAAATGTTTGGTAAAATTAGCTTATTAAGTAATTTATATTTGTTAAATGACTTAAAAGGACAAGTAATAATTACATATAATAAATTATTTGATAGAGTAAACATGTAATAAATGACTAGAGAGTAAAATAGGAAAGAATTATTGAAAGCTACTTTTTATAAGTTACTTTTCATAAGTTACTTTTCATAAGCTAGCTTATGAAAGCTAGCTTATAAGCTAGTTGTTACCAAACACCTTTACTTACTCATAAGCTAGTTGTTACCAAACACTTTTACTTACTCATAAGCTATAAGCTAGTTGTGTCAAACACACACTTTAAGTTGAGATTCTTAACATGTACTAATATTACACAAGTTACAAAAAACCCGTCGTGATAATTAGCCTTTTTCAAGAGCTTGAAATAAAAGAACGGTGTGTCTAACTTGTACAATATTGCACATGTTAAGCATTTTAAAGAAAAAGTTTTATTATAGAAAAAGACTAAAATTAATTGAGTTTTGTATTTAATATGCATTTATTACTTATATTTTTTTTATTTTAGGATTCTTATCATGTGTCATAGCTGCACCGATTAAAAAAAACCCATAAAAAAGACAAAAACTTTAGTGTATATAAAAGCGAGTATGATGAAATCCATGCAATGATTTTCATGTCATGATGATGTACACATGAACGTAGTATGAATCATAAGTCATAACAACAAGAAATTGAAGAAAGTTTTGATTTATTTATTTGTTTATTTATTTATTTTGAAAAAAAAAGGAAAGACAAATTGAAGAAGCCGCTTTTACAGAGAAAATTTATGTTGAGAGTCGATTGAGTAACATCAATCTCCAGTCTGTGATGCAAAACAACAAGCAAACTAAAAAACAAGAAACATATATTCTTGCTAAGCAATAAAAAACAAAGAAATTAATTAAAAATAGTATTACTGTACTTACAAAGATTATTATAGATATTAGATAATACACAGTTGTAAGGCAACTTATAGGATACGTCAAAAATATGAGGGTTGGAAATCGACCCATAGAAAACGTCTAACCATAACGTGCTATTTACAAATAAATTAAGTTCAATAAGAGCTTTTTTTTTTATTTGGCTAAAGACACGTCCTTCATATTATATTACTCATAAATTTACTCTAAGTCTATTTTATTGGGGATTGAACCACTCTTATTGAACTCTAAAAACTCTTTATTATGCTACTAGCAACTACAAACTCTCGACAGTGCAATAAGAGTTTAAAGATAGATGTTTGCTTGAAATTTTGTTAACTACTCCTTCTGTTCTGTTTTATCTGATTATAAAGATTTTTTTTCTATTTATTTGTTCAATTATATATTCGAGATGATATTAATTGCACTTTTATCTATTCTACTTTTATATTTAATTTGGTATTAATTAATATAAAATAGTGAGAGATAAAGAGTAATAGGAAGACTTTAAAAATTATTTTATTAAAAACAAGAATAATTATTATATTTTTTAATAACGTGTTTTACTCTCGAATGGATAAATAAATAACAACAGAGGGAGTAATCAAAAAAGAGGAAAATCTCACTTTGAGGAAGAAAATTTTTTAGGATCTCAAGTGGGACGTGTCACTAACATTTAGCGGATTGAAAACTAGTATCAAAGGCATTTTAACTATTAGTTTTTGCCAAAGTTATACAATGTAAAAAAAGGTAACATGGTGCTACAATAAGAGCTCCTATTATGCACCAGAGAAGGGTCAAATCCATTTATTGGTGGATCTGCTATAAGTCGCCTTAATGCAACCTTACATTTCATATATAAGAGATTGTTTTCGTAGCTTGAACTCATGACCTCCAGATCACATGACAGCAACTCTAACGAGTTGTACAAGATTTCCTTTTAAAGGTATACAATGCAAACGATTACAAAATACATCCAAAAGCATAAAAACAATCAAAACACATGTAACGGTATAAAAGTGTAATTCAGTAATTGTATCAAAAGTTACATACTTCAAATTAATTCTCTGTTTGCCATTGTAGCTCTTTGGTACATCTTGGCTTTAGGATGTTCAGTAGTTTTGAGTTCTAACCCTTCTCCAAATATGTCGTTCTATTATTTATAGACAGAGCCATAACTATAACGGTCTCAACCACTATCTCTTTTGGCCAACAGAATATTTCAGTAGCATTTCTACTATATAAGCTACTATTAGGGGGATAAGATTTCAATTTTATTTTCACTAAATAAATAAAAATAAATATCTTTTCTTAATTCCCAAATTAAACAATTGAAAAAAAAATTTTAAAATTTTTCTCCACCTTATTTATTTTTTATATTTTTCCCCCTCTTTTCCACTCATTAAATTAACACACTTATACTTCCTTTGTACTTAAATATAAGAGAAAAAATCTTTATTATATCTATTCAAAATATAAATAATTTTAAACTGCTTTAACTTTATTTAATATTATCATTCTTTTCATTTAATGAATTACTTGACATTTACTATTAGATAAATTATTACTTTTACAATGAATACATGAAAAATATCTTTTACTTGTCATGATTAATTCTTCTTTTAAGTATAATAAGATCTTGAGTTGAAGTGGTGGCCAGAAAATATCTCCATAATTAGCACTTTTTTTTATTTTTATCAAGGGCATTATCTCTTAACCTACCGATTAATTCTTTTAAAGTAGAGGGATCATCACCAAAATGTGTAAATATTCTTTTACAAAGTATTTTTTAATATGCACTATTAAGATTCAAATATCCTATTGACGTAAAATACCTAACTATCTATCAATTATATGGGATTTTGTTGCTTCTTAGAAGTACTAAATACATTTATAGCTAACTTACCTTGACAAATGATATTTAGTGTGCTAAGAGTCCTATTTAAGAACCCAAATAAAATAAAAAGATATTAGAACGTGTAGTTTTTTGTATTTCCGAGAGGCATAACAATGTCTTTTTGTGATTATTTTTCTACTTTTAATAACCTTAACTAGTGTTGTAAGGACACGATATATCAAGACCCAAAAAAATATATACTCGATCCTATATATAGGTCATAGAAAAAATATTTGGTACTAAATAAAAGCTACTAACTAACTTATTAATTAAAATTTTCCTTTTATCCCTTCTTTAATTTTTAAAAATTTAATTAATGATGAAGTGAGAAGGAGAGTAAAATAAGAAAGATAAAGAGATATTAATTTTCAAAATATTTTCTAGTACATTTAAGTTGAAAATATAATTATAAAAAAATTATTTTTTTAAATAAATTTAATTAGTTAACTAGTATTTTTTGATTTTATTGATTCGATTAGAAGTGACTTATATATAATATCGAAAATAGTATTTATGTAGACAAGAAAATACACCAACAAACAAAAACACTTGGATTGTGCCCACTTCCAAAAATCTAACTCACAAACCATAGACAATCTCAGCACAAGAACAGCATGCAACAGTCAATTTACACACATAGGACACTACACATGGCACAGTTTAGTGAGAGAAAGTAAGTTAGAAAGAGAGAGAAAGTTCCCTCCACTGCCATTTCTTCTTCTTTTTTCTTTCTTGGTTTCATTCCATTCATTCTTTCCAACTTCCAATAACCAAAATTCTCAAAAGAACATCACAATTCACAAACAAGTGCCCCTTTCATCTACTAATTCCCAAAACACCATGACCAATCCCTTCCATCAAACTTGAACTTATTTTGTCTTCTCATAACCGCCATGCCATCACGCCCACTCCTCCAATCTCCGCCCTCCACGGTGGTCTCACCCGACCCGTATCCGCCACCACAAACACCATCTCTTCCTCCTCACCACCACCTCAATCACTTCCTAACCCCTCTCCTCGCTGCCAGCGCCTCCGTTTTCTTCTTCCTGGTCCTCGCGGTCCTCTGCCTCCGCACCCTCACGCGAAAACGCACCGCGACGGCGTTCTCCTCCTCCGACGCCGACTCCAAACCACCATACCGCCTCTCCTACGCTCTTATCCGCCGCGCCACCGACTCATTCTCCACGCGTATCGGCCACGGCGGATTCGGCACCGTCTTCTCCGGAACCCTCCCACCGCCGTCGCGCAAGCCCGTCGCCGTCAAGCTCATGGACGCCGCCTCCCACCAAGGCGAGCGCGAGTTCCACAACGAGCTCTTCTTCGCCTCGAGGCTCCGCTCAAGCCACCTCGTCGCCGCCGTCGGGTTCTGCTCCGACCCGAAGCGCCGCCGCTTCCTCCTCGTCTACGATCTCATGCACAACGGTAATCTCCAAGACGCGCTTTTCAACCGCAAGTGCCCTGAACTCTTAGATTGGAATAAACGCTTCTCAATTGTACTTGACATAGCTAGAGGACTTCATTATCTTCACTCTTGTGATCCCCCTGTTATTCATGGAGACATAAAACCTAGTAACATTTTGCTTGATTGCAATTTCACCGCGAAAATTGGGGATTTCGGGCTTGCAAGGTTGAAATCGGAGCCGGATCATTTCGAATTTGAGGCTTTGGATGGTGATAGTAATGATGAGGACAAGAAAAAGAAGGAAAATTTGGAGGGTGATGGTGTTGGGGTTGTGATTGATGATTGTGGATCGGTAGAGGAGAGTGTACATACTGGTTATTTTGAGGAATCTGAATTGGGAGCTGGACAATCTCCACCAGAAGGCTTGCCTACTTCGCCGGAGACGTCTGCAATGGCTTTAGCTTCGCCGGATGTGGCATTGGCGGTGGATGCTTCGCCGGGATTTGACAAGGCTAGTGTGCAGAGTGAAAAAGATGGTGTTAAGAAGAATAATGGTAAAGGGATTAAGAGTAACTCGGTGAAGGATTTATGGTGGAAGGATGACAATGAGGTTGCGGTGGCTTCAGCTTCAACTCCAATAGGTGAAAGTAAGAAAGTGAAGGATTATGTGTTGGAGTGGATTGGGAGGGATGTCAACAGGGAAAGGCCAAAGAGTGAATATGTAGGAGCAATGATGGGGAAGAGGAAGGGAAAGCCAGAGAAGAAGAAGAGCAGGAAGCATCAATTGGAATGGTGGGAATCCATGGAAGAGGAAAAGGATGATGGGGTTGTGAAGAAGGAGAAGCGAAAGCCAGCGAGGGAATGGTGGAAGGATGAGCATTGTGAAGAGCTTGCAAAGAGGAAGAAGAAAAAGAAGAAAAGGGGTGTGAACAATGAAGATTGGTGGGTAAGTGATGATGCATTATACGGAGATAAAAGGAAAACCAAGAGCAGAAGCAGGAACAACCGCGGGAATACAGATTGGTGGTTAGATGGATTGAGTGGTGACCTTTGGCGAGCGAGGCGAAACAGCTTTGATTCTGCTAGTGGAGAAATTGCAAAGAGTGGTGGTGTAAGTAGCACTCCAAGCATGAGGGGAACAGTTTGTTATGTTGCTCCTGAGTATGGCTATGGTGGAGATGTCTCTGAGAAGTGTGATGTATATAGCTTTGGGGTCTTGTTACTTGTTATCATTTCCGGGAGGCGCCCACTTCAGGTGAACGGTTCGCCAATGTCTGAGTTTCAGCGCGCAAATCTTTTGTCGTGGGCGCGCCATTGTGCCAGAAATGGGAAGCTCATTGATCTGGTTGATCAGTCTATTCAGTTACTGGATAAAGAACAGGCTCTTCTCTGCATCAAGGTGGCCCTGCTTTGTTTGCTTAAGACGCCTGCCCGTCGTCCTTCAATGAAGGAAGTTGTTGGAATGCTTACCGGGGAATTGGAGCCGCCCCAATTGCCTGTTGAGTACTCTCCTTCAACACCTTCTCGCTTTCCTTTCAAGTCTAGGAAAAATGGTCGGTGAGTTTCTACCATCAGATAACCCATTTACTGAAGTTTCAAAATGTGGTTGTCGTCGTTTTGTGATCACAGTCATGTCAGAATGGGGTCAAATGTTAACGGATGCAACCATTGAGGATCACATTAACAACTTCATACAGTTATGTTAACTGCAAAACCATGATAAGACAATGTGATGTCGCGGAGCATACCGCAATTTAAAACATTGTCATATACATTAGCTGCAGAGCATTATACTGGTAGTCTCAGTTTACCATTGACAGATAAATTGTATAGGGATGTAGGAGGGAAAATCTGTAATCTCGCCATTAGAGCTCACTTTCTTTGTCACTTTTTTTAGTTGACCATTTTGGTTCTAGTCTTTTCACTTTTCCTTGTTTTGATACCATTTTGTCCTACCTTTATGATTTGGATCCTGTGTACATTCACCTACCCAAGATTTTTTTTTTTTTTTTTCATACTGATTTATAGGCATGCCTATAGTGATGTTTATCTTTTGGAAACTATGGCCCATACTTTGTTGGTGAGGAATGAAGCCATCTTTGTAGTTCCATTCTTACTTTTGGAAATGCAATAATAACATACCTTTTATTTAACCATGGAAGTTACTTACTCCTTTGTGGTGGTCCATTACTGTTTGCAGCTTTTGTAAAATTTGATAAGGCTTTATAGTTTGCATTGATCAATTTTCTGCCTAGATGGAAGAGCATGTTATCCATACCAGTTGTAACAGAACACTGGATTCTGAAATTGTTATTTCTATAGAAAGCAGAATCTATCTATAAGTTTTTCTTCATGTGAATGTTCATAGTTTTAGTAATGAGATGAGGCACAAATATGGTAATTTCTCTTTGACACAAGTTTGCTACCAATGGATGAATTTTGTTCAATCATTCCACCTTGTTTCCCTTTGTGGTTAGAGGATAGTTTGGTCGCCCAAACAAAATTTAGAGGATATCAAAGCAATTAAAATACTTGATAAATACTGTTGTATTGATATTTGTAATCGCATTCATAGTATTTGATTAATTACAGAGATGTTGAACTGTTAATAAAGACTTTCTCCTTATGTCCATGCTGACTTAAGAAGGCTTTATGAACAGCTTTGATACAGTAGTTGTGACTTTTCAGTTTTCATACATTTTATTGATTTTGTACTTTTGTAGTGATATGGTGATAATATCAAATTAGAAACATGTATGAAGTGCTTCAGAATCTGGTCATTGAAAATATTTCAGAAATTTTGACATGAACTGAAATTTAATTGACGGAGATTTTTGCGTTAGTGTTCCTGCACTTGATTGCTTCGTATCGTTGTCAAAATTAGCACTTTGGAAGGTTTACATTTTTTATACATTGCCCAGTCATAAATTTTAGCTCAGAGCTTTTAGCTGTTGACAACCAATCTCATTTTGAGACATTTAAAGAAGTGGTATCTGCTAGACCTAGGTTGCCTCTGAAACATAACACTAGCCTTTTTTTTTTTTTTTTTTCAAAGGAAAATAGTATAACTGGAGATCGAACCATGTACCTACACATGCATATTCTCATGCGCTCACCAAGTGAGCTATATGGCTAGGACTAACACTAGTCTGTTTGTTTGTTGTTATTTATTTTATGAAATAAGCATTTATTTTATTAAAAAACACATTTTTATTGCATCAAGGACAATGTTAAGGACTTATTTGCACTACAAAAAATGTTAAGGACTAATTTGAACAAATCGTATGAAGTCAAAGACTAAACTACATCAAGGAGCACAATGTTAAAGACCTATTTGCACTACCAAAAATGTTAACGACTAATGTGAACAAATCCAATGAAGTCAAGGACTAAATGATGTATTTTTCTTTAAAAAAAAGGATCGCATGATGTGGATCTTTGATCACAAGGTTAAGACCCTCAATAATTTGATCACACAGTTAAGAAAGTCTCTCCTGAAACTTCATCTTTTACATAATTCTGCCTATTCCTCACTTTCATTCCCTTCTTCTTTAATATAGAGAAAATATTTAATCTTTCACGCCCCTCTGTCGTTTTCATTCTCTCTCCGTCGCCTCTTTTTATTTCACTCTTCCTCTTTCTTGAACTTCGCTCAAAGGTACAAACTTTC
Source organism: Cyamopsis tetragonoloba (assembly GCA_037177725.1). Classification (NCBI taxonomy): domain Eukaryota; kingdom Viridiplantae; phylum Streptophyta; class Magnoliopsida; order Fabales; family Fabaceae; genus Cyamopsis; species Cyamopsis tetragonoloba. The sequence goes on along the minus strand of CM074121.1, from coordinate 14,713,944 downwards.
CTTCTCTTTCATTCTCTTCCTCCATTTCACACTTCCCTTCATTTTTCTCTTCCTTTTCACGCAGCCTCTTCGCCTCTTTCTCGATATCTTCTTCTGTTACCACTAAACCATAAAACATTGCTTCCACGACTTCCCGTCTTGAAGCTTTTGCCTTTCTCTAGCTTATCTTTTATTGGGGTGATTGAAGACCGCTTCCAGCCTTGCATATCGCAGATCAACTCTAACTTTAGGTTAATTTTTGAAAATTTATCCTCTAAGGTTTGATTTCTAAAATTTTTCTTTAGGGTTTGGTTTCTGAAACTTTTTTGGTTTAGGTTTGATTTTTGAAATTTCCTAAGTTAGGGTTTGTTTTCTAAAAACGTTGTGCAATCTTTTAGTAATTTTTTTGGTTCTTGTAATTTTTTGTTCTTGATTTATGTTGTTTTTGGTTCTTGGCTTACAAATTTTCTATAAAATTTCCATAGTTTTCTTGTATTGATTTATATTATTTTGGTTCTTGATCCATAATTGTGTTTTTATTTTGGTATATTTTTTTTGAAATTATTGGATCTCTGGTGTCAACTCACCTTGTAAATATTTTCTCTTCTCTCCCTCTTTCTCTCTTCTTTATGTTACTTTAGTCTCATTTGAGAGATAAATGCAAATCCAGGTCTTTTAATATCTCAAATAATCATTAGTGTTTTAACGAGATGTTTTTGTTGCATAGAAGGCCCTCGAATCCCATATTCCATTTGAATGTTGGTATTGGTATGCTTTTTTCTTCATCCCGGTAATTTTTCTCACTTGTCCTGTCATATTCAGTGCAATCAACATTATAACAACTACGTTTTATACTAAATTTTGAATAGTAGGATACGAGGGTCCGTTGTTGTTTTGTCACTCACAACTAATACTTAAATATACTATATAAGTTTTTATCAGCGTTGATGTACTAAGTTGATACTCAAATTTAAAGGACTAAGTTAATGTATTTTTTATTGTTTGACGGACTAAATTGATTAATGACCCTTAAATTTGGATAGTAAATAATTTTCTTTTCAATTTTAGGGACTAAATTTATTGTCAATTGCTAATATTAGGGATTGAAATATATATTTCTTAAACCAAATTGATCAATTATTGTTAAATTTAATTTAATTTTTAACTAAAAATAAATATTCATAAATTAATTTCTTCGAATATTTATTCTTAAATTTTTGGAAAATATGTTACTTTTGCTTGACTACGACAAGCGGACAACCCACGTTTTTCAAAGTGACAATGTTTACGGTGATCGGGTGCGACGATTTGTCGTGACGAGAAGTTGCTGATGGAGATGAAAATAAATGAACCATACCTTATCAGAAACAATGACTTTTATTTGTTATGATTGATATTATTTCAAATTGTCAATTGTCTAGAGAACATTTAATAAATTAATTTTGAGGCACATCTGGAATCCACAATTTTGTAAAAGTATCAATCTTTTTTATTCACGATAATAACTAGTCACAATAAGGGGACATTTGTTACACTAAAATACAAGTAATAGATGCTATAAGCAACCTTACTCCTGATTATTAATTTAATTCAACATATTAAAGAGTCATAACCTGTACATGACACACGGGCATCCACTACTAGTTACAACAAATGAAAATATTTCATAAAAGCAAATGAGACAATTATTCAGGAGTGTTTGATTCATATGAGAAAATGGAAGTAATAGGAATTTTAATGGATCGGATGGGAGAAAAAATAAAAATCTCTCTAAATGTATTTAGTTGAGGGAAGAAAAAAAGTTTTTAATAATTTATCTTAATCCTTTTTAACTTTCTCTTTTCTTCTATCACAAATTTTTCTGCTTTTAAAAAGGAGATAAACCTCGATATTTTTCCTGTCCTTTTCTCTTCTCCCTCCTTTTTTCTCTTTTTATTTTTGAATCAAACACGATAATTTATTGACAATTCCTTCTCTCGATTTACCTCTATCTACACAATATCTTAGAGAAATCACCTTAATATATATACTTTAGACAAATCACCTACATATATTAGTTTGGTGGCTAAGAAGTTTAATTAATAGTTTTTGAACACATTCATGTCAGTGCAGTTGCCTTATAAAAAACAAATTAAAATCAGAAAAATGGGTGTTGGGCTATAACAAAAATTAGAGAAATAAAAATTACATAATTGAAATAGTTGAGGCTGCACAGCTAGTAGAACAAACTAGTAATGATTTTTGTATAACAACTACATAACACCATTAAAGTACTAATAATATTTTCTTGATTTTTAACCTGCATTATTTTAATTTTAAAGAAAATATTATAATTACAATAATATTGTACAATTATTGTACAATAATGTGTTGTAAAGAAATTATTACCGAAAGAAGTTATCCATACTCTATTTTTCACTGTCTCTCTCCTCTATCTGCACTCAGTTTCTTAAGTCTCACCTCAATTGAAATTTGAAACCCTAGTATTCTCTTACTCCGGCGTCCGCAACTGGTGAACACCTACCAGTAATCTTGCTTTTCCTCGCTTTCTCTCTAATTAATTCCATCGGTTCCTCTCTCTCTTTTGTATTCCATCGAGTGATGTTTCTTCTGTTAGGTTAGTGCATTTTTATTCGCATTCGCATGTTTTGTATTCGATGTTCGATAATGTTGCTCTGCTTTGTATTTGTGATTAAGCAATGCAGCTTGTATTTTGCTGCTTCTTTTTTATTTTTTTTAGTCGTGTAATTGCACTTGCACATGAAGCATATTTTTCACAGTCCGATTCATATTTTTCACAGTCCGATTCGTTCGTGACTCGTCAGCATCATTGCATCTGCACGCTTTTGATGGTGAGATGCTTAGATAACAATAGTTATAAGCTCTTTTGGAATTTATTGAATTATGACTTCTCTCTGAATTCACATACTTGTTTACTCCATTAGCTAATTTTCAGTTAATTACTTCCTTTTTCATTCATGAGATGTTCAAATAACAATACAGTTCATTTTGGCATTTATGGAATACTAACTTCTCTCTGATCCACATACTTGCTTACTCCATTAGCTAATTTTCAGTTAATTACTTCCTTTTTCATTCATTTAGAAAATGAAAAGTAAAAAAAAAATTAAAAGAGAAAAAGAAAAAAGACATCTTATATAATTTCTTGTTGTTTTGTACAGTTATTGGCAACCAGAGTTAGTATTTGCTTAAGAGATAGTTATATGTGATATTTCTGTTGTGGATCTGAAGCTATTATATCTATGCACATAATTAGTAAGTAAAACAATTAGAATTTGGAATTGATACACTGTCCATTTTGTCTATCAGTGCACTACTTATTCAGCTATTAAACTTTGAAGATCATTTAATACTGCTTGATCAGCCTGTACACGTTTTTGGTTGTGTTTGGTTACATATTTTGACTGAATGCTACTGGTTTTGAAAAAATGAGGATCAAGTAACTCTTGAAAATTTGAATATGGAGTTTTAGTTGATGAATTGTTAGAGTTAATACTAGTTAGCATAGTTAACTCTTCTGGTTAGTAATTAGTTACATTATTAATAGGGGTGGCCCAACAGATTTAGAGGCTTAAATCAATTCTTTAGCACATGGTCTTTTAAAATTTGTTTGATAATCAACTTAAATTATTTTATTTTATTTAAAATCTATTTTTATTTTTATTTTCTTTGTTATAAAATCACTTAATTATTAAATTATTATGATTAATTTATGTAATTTTTTATTTATATAACTGACACTAAATTTATTCTATTTAATTATGGTTGACATATTATTATAGACTTTAATTAAAATTTTTACTAATTTAAGTTGTGAAAGATTTAATTTTATTGTTAATATTATAGAGATAATATTACTTAAACATGTTTATTCTTATAATAGAAGATAGTACGTAAGAAATAAAATTAGTAATATATACATTTAAAAATAACGAAGACTAATTACGAAATAAAGTATATTAATTGATGTATTATTTTTTATCAGTATAATTTCTTCTCTCTCGCAGCTTCGCCTTCTCTCTCGAAGCTTCGCCCTCTCCTCTCCCTCGCAGCTCCCCTCTCTCCTTTTCTCTTCGTTGATGCTACTCCCTCTCCTCTCCTTCCTCTCTTCTCAAACCCTAAAGGCCAAAAGATAACTTCGGCAATTTCTTTAAACACGAACAGAGCTAGCTATTTTTGTTTTCAATTTCGATCTCCATTTTCCCTTTTGATTCTGCTTTCCACTTCGTTTTTTATTGTGGAAGTAATCTCCTCTCCATTTCCATTTTCCCTAAAATTGGTGGTGCTCTGTTCTTTTTTCTTCTTTTCCCTATATCAAAGAAACATTTGGTCTCTGTTAGCTTTCGGTTGTGGTTGTGCTCATTCGCAGTTGCTGTGCTTGTCTGCGGTGGCCGTGCTCGCTCACGAGGGCTTTGCTTGTTAGGACTTTTTGTCGTAGCGGCTGCCATTCTCCTCTGTTTCGTTTCTTATTCTTCATTCTTGTTTCAATTTTCAATCTCGAGTTTAATCCTATTCACAATGACAATGCTCTTTTAGGTTTTAGTTTTTTATTGGTTGAGTTTGGGGATTTTGTTGCTAAGCCCCATTTTCAAACCCTAATAAATCATTTTCTTAGCTATGTATCGTATAGTCATTTCTGTATAGCATGATACGTTGATTTGATTTTTTCTCTGGCCATCTGACTCTTCAGTCTGCTGTTCCAAAATTTTCAGAATACACATCAACAGTAATGATGCGTGGATAATGATTGAACTAGTTAAGAGTAATTTGAGGATGAATTTCTAATTGCCTTCTGTTGCGATTTTCTTATTCCATCTTGTTGTAAACTTTTTATTTTGAAAGGTTCTGGTTATTGAAGATAAATATAGTTTGATATATTCGCCTGTTAATTTTCTCAAATAAACTCTTAAATATTTATTGTGTTTTTATTTTCTTCTTATTGTGATAATTTCATGTGTATTCAATGCTGATTGCAGTTAGTGAGTAACAAGCTACCTCTGAATTTGGGAAATTGAAAGGATGTTTGGTTCTACAATCCGTAAGTTTTGCCTCCTTTTCTGTTTTACTGTCTGTTAATTTTCATTTTTTTTCTTTGTTTGCTTCTAGTTGGGAAAATTGCATTTTACTTGAACCATTTTGGCCTTCATGGTTCCTTTTCACTATGGCCAATTGTGTCTTATTAATCTTTGTTAAATGGATGTATGAATATGATGTTAGGAGTGATCATTCATTGGAACAATGATTGTTTTATCATTGAATAGTGCTCTTTGTTTTTGTTGATTCTTTGATCATTCTGTAAGTGAGCATGGAGTTTGAAGAATTATTTTTCTTTGTTTAATGGACACTTAAGTAAATCACTGATGCCGGAAATTCCTTTAATAGCTTTTGAGCAGACATCATGTTAATTTGAGGATGAATTTCTAATTGCCTTTTGCATTTTTATTTTAAAAGGTTCGGTTATTGAAGATAAACATAGATTGATATATTTATCTGTTAATTTTCTCTAATAAACTCCTAAATCTTCATATTTCAACATTTCCTTTGCTTGCACAGTTCAGAAACATGCGTTTTATATTTTTGCATTTCTTGTGTCTATATTACAAAAATATAGCCTTCTCAACTGAAATGTGTATAATTGTTTTGCGTTGTTCTCTGGCTAGCCTAAACCAATGCATCTGCTATATAGATTTTAGTTTTTAAGCAATTCAATGTAGCTCATGATTGTCCATGCATCATTATATATTTTTCTGTTCTGCATATGATTGTCCATGCTCATGATTGAATTACAAGTTGCTTTGCATTGTTTTTGTCTTTAAATTTTTCAATTTCATCAAAGAACCGTATCAGGCGACCAATCTCCTCCACCAGAGTTAGGATTATTATTTACTCCTTGTATTCTCCTTTCTGCTTTCTCCGACAAAGAAAATACGATGTGGGTTACCTAATCTACTATTTTGCAATTAGGAGTTTAATAAAGAAAAAACAGGGATAGTAATATTATCTGTTGAGTTTTTCAAGTTTAGTATATTTCTTTTTAATACTTATTTTTCTGTGGGTCTGTTTAACCTTTATTTTACTGTATATATTTGATTGATACTTGATTTGGTATTTGGTATTTGATATTTGACACTCTGGGTACTTATTAAATAAATAATTATTGCTGATACAAAAATATTTATTTAATTATTTGCTGATTAAAAAAAGAATACTTGGATCTTGGTGCGTTGTTTTCGTTGATACTAGATTACCTATATATTGAACTGAGATGCATTCATGCTTTAAAATTAATTTTTTTGATTTTAGCCCAGTGTTAATTATGCTATATGTAATTTAAGAGACATTAATATGAGACTTGATGCTAATATTCAACAAAATGCAGGTGCAAATTGTGTTTGATGTTGCACCTCACAAGGACGATCAAAAGAAGAACGAAGAAATTATTTGAGGTACTGCATTTTCGTTTCAATCTTACAAGTATATTTTTTATTAGTTTACAGTTACCTACACTAAGCACTATGCTGTCATAAACTTATTTTTTTAATAAAGGGAACTTTTAAGTATTTTTAGTTCTTTAAGTACATGAACAATTGCTTATAAAAAAGTTAGCATGTGAAGAAAGAAACTAACTTTCAGTTTGTAAGTAGAAGTCCCAATTATGATGATTACTATACTGCTTTGTGGTACATCAATACTGATGTTTCTTTTAAAATTTTGCATTTTTCCTTTAAATTCCTAGTTACAACTCAAAATAGTTTATCATATATCTACTTTTTTTTGGTTACATATCATATATCTACTTTAGTTCTTTTAATTTAGTTCCTCAAGTTTTTCAGTGTCTTCAAAAATAATAAAATGAACGACAGGAACTGGATTTTTGCATCAGCTCTAGGATTTGGGTTTCTTGTACTTCTGATTTTCCTAACATCTCTAGTTGCTGACACATTATTTGGCTCCAAGGTTGGTGATTATATATTCATTTAAATTCATTTGGCATAATTGGTAAATAATTGACATGGGCATAATTTGTTTCTTTCATCAGGTTATTGGTTAGCAAAGGCCAATAAAAGTATCGTGAAGCTGATTTTGAAAACTGAGGTCAAAGCTAGCAAATAACATATTGACTTGGAAATTATTTCTAAAAGTTCTCCGGTGTTTGTTTATTTTTGTCTATTGATCTTTACATCAATTGTTCTAGTCACTATTGGTATTGTGAATTCATAAACATTTGTACACATTAATGTGATAATCATATGTGAATTCACCTTAATTGTAATTGTCTAAAATATTTGGGTGTTTGGTCTAGTGAAAAGATTCTCGCTCAATGTGCGAGAGGTCGCGAGTTCGATTCTTGCTACACCCTACATAATGTTTTTAAATGTTTTGTAAAAATATTAAATTGAAGTAGTATGTAAACGATGGTAAAAAAAACAAAAATGCTAATTTGGTATTTAGCGGCAGTTTCAAACGGTTGTTAAATACCAATTTTTTTAAATGAACTCTTGATTTAGTGTCGGCAAATTCTTGTAAACCGCCACAAAAAAATCCCTGCGGTTATACCAGCGGCTCCTTACAACCGCCGCTGAAAGTGCTCTGGGCGGAAGAAGCAGCGACGGTTTTGTAATCACTGGAAGAGTCATTTAGCGGCGGTTTTAATTGCTGCAAAACGCAAAATAAACTGCCGCTAAATTCTCTTTTTCTGGTAGTTACTTGGGCCTTTTTTTCTCTAAAATTTTGGGAGCCTAAAGCCCTTGTTTTGGTTGTTTGGGCCTTCAGCCAGTTCTAACTATTAGTTAGGTTAGTTTAGGGTGTTAACTATTAATCCTTATCTTCGAATTGTTATGTTCTTTATATTATGTACTAGAATATCAAATAAATAAGAAATATTGGATATTCTATTTTTTTTTTCTATGTTCGTATTAATTGAATTATGTTATGCCATAGTAATTATGTTATGAATACCTAATAATAAACAGTTAATAACTAAGATCCCATTATTAAATTAAATTCCTATAGATATTGTTGTCCCCGCCTTAGCATTCCATTTCCATTTCTGGTCTCACTCTATTATTAATAGAAATATTATTAATAGAAATGGAATTGAATTAAAAATTCAATTCCATTGAAGCCTGGTCCAGATTCCGAGTTTTACTGAAGCCGAATCCACCTTTATTCTTTATCTTTTCGAACTTATTCTAATTATAAAAAAATAAAAAAGAAATAAAGAAGAGGAGATTAATCACAGATATTTGATTGAATCTCTAATCTTCTTCACCCGTTCCCGTGCCAATAACTAGAATGAAAAAAAGGGGAATATCAATGCGTCCGGGAAGAAACGATACAATTTTTATGGTGGTTATATAAACTCAATTTTCCATTATAATATCTCATGTTTTTCAATCAATCAATATGAAATTGTTCTAGGGAACTTCTTCACTTTTCTTTGATCTTTATAATGTTTATCCTGAATATTTGGGATACACTTGTATGTATCCTGGTTTTAGAAATTTCTCTGATATGAATTGATGGAAGAAACAACTTCACTAGCACAGACTCTCTATTATTGGCAATGGCGCAATGCCTTTAAAATTTCTTGAGTTGCATCAATGTTATGGCAGAATATGGTCATGACAGGGTGCCACTCTTGAAGAATACTCCACCTCCTTATGATAGGACTATTTGTTAGGCAAAGAAGGGGTTAGGTGCTGAGCTGGCAATAGTTAGTGGAAGTTTGTTAGGAAAATAGAGGGAGGGAATTCTGTTATAAATAGCTGAGTAGTGTATGTGAGAATTATCTTTTGGAATTCAGAAATTGATCAAGGGTAGAGAGGTTTCTCTCTATAGGAGCATTGCCTTGGGACAGTTGGAGATTCTATCTTCTTCTGTAATTTTCTTCTGTAATTTCTGTTTCTGTTCTTCATCCAATATTAATGAAATCTCTTTGTTTCTGAGTTTATTAATATCATATTCAATCTGTTCATTATTTCGCATTATTCTCTGTTCTGTAAATTTGGTCCGTATCACCTTATGTTGAATCTGATTCTGGATATGGACACAGGCCTAAATACGTTGCAATGATCAGGAAAAGGGATAAAGTACAAAAAAAATCTGGAATCATTTTTTTTTTTTGCAAGTTTGCTACAACAAATACATGTTATCACTCGTTTATGTCATCCATTTGTGGTTCCAACACGTTAGTATGAATATAAAATGTGCTTTGATTTATACAATAATTTATACAATAATTCATTAATTTGAAAATGTTATGTGTTCCATTGAATCTATTGTATTTGTGTTTGCAATCTCCATTTTTTTATTCCTTTTTTTGGATAATTTTTTGTGTGATGGTGATTTTCATATAAGCTTAGTTTTATTCATTTAGTGATCATATACTTTACGGGATATGATCTATTTGATTTCATTTGGTTACAATCTATTAGTTATCATATGATTATAAATTTGTCAGAATGTTTTTACTTGCACTTGCATTTTCTAAATGTGTGTTTTTTACTTGTCAGCATCTTCATTATATTCTTTTCTTTTTGAATAAATACTATAGTTAATGAGTGTTTTATACTATCTAAATACTCAAAAGCATTTCGTTTATATGCTTTGGTTTTAATAATGCAGTCAGTTTTGATTTTTGAATAATCAATATTTAACATAGTTAACTATTATTAAATGAATGCAAGTTCCATGTGATATCCACTGCAGAAACTTGAAAACCTTATGGTAGATTCAGCACATACTTATGCTATGATTTCATTTGTGCAGATATACCCTGTTTCTCTACAATCTACATTAGCAGTTTCGCACTCATTTTCCTGGTGCTTTTTTTATTTTCCTCTTTTAATGGAGTTCAAACTTCGAATTAATCTTCATAGTACTTGTACTTTTATTTCATTTCTTGATTTCTTGACTGCTCTTAGATTTAGTTCAAAATTATATTAGACAATGACATGGACACTCTTTCCATTGAATAATGGTGAAACTCTCTGTGTAGGGGTGAGTTTTGGGTTGGATCCAAGGTAATTAAAGTCGAGACTTTACCTCCGGTTGGAAAGGGTACCTAAAGTCGAGTCGGAAGACTTTACTGGATTTTTCTATTCATATATATATATTTAAATAACAAATTTTCAATCACTAAAAATATGTTATATGTCGTAAACTCATAATAAGACACAAGTTAACAATTTAAAGTCGTAAACATAAATTAATGTAAAACAAGTTCTTAACGGAGGAAGGGAAAAGCAGCACTAAGCGCCAAGGAAGGGAGAAGAAGGTTGAGGCTGGGAGATGGAGGTCGCGGCCAAACAAGGGAGAAAGCAGCAAGGATTAGGGAAGAAGCATTGACTCAGTGAGGAAGGCTAGGGAGAAGAACGAAGAATGGGTTGAAGAAAGGAAGAAATAACGGTGCTTAAGAAAATTAGGGTTTTTTAGTGATTCTCATGGGTCAAATCGGGTCAAATTGGTTCAAATCGGATTGAACCCACCCAAATCCGGTCCAAATTGGTTTTTTTTTTTTTTTTTAAAAAAGCAAAAGTCGCTGGAGTCTAATCATGCAACTTTAAGACTAAAGTCTTAGACTTCACTAACTTTACCCCATTTAAGACTTTAAATGGAGTCTAAGTCACAAAGAGGGTAAAGTCGTAAAATCTTAAGACTTTACGACTAAAATCTAGACTTTAAATACCATGGTTGGGTCAACCCAATAATCGGATTAAACTGAACTAATCCAAACATTTTTTTACTTAACCTAAACCGAATCGAACCGATAATATCACAAAACCGATGAAATCAAGATGGTTTGGTTCAATGCTCGGTTCAGTCTTTTTTGGATTCAATCCAATTCAAACCGAACCAAACCAATGAGAATTAAAACTATATCGTTTTTCTGATTCATCACATATGTTTAAACATGGATCTATGTATTTTGATTCTTTCTCATATCTGAATCAGTATATATACAATGATGTTGAAATGGCTTTCAATATTCTGAGTCTTTTGTGTTGTTCTTATGTTATTTTTTTCCACTTTTGCGTAGTTTGTGTTTCTAGTTTACTTTAAAATTATTATATTATAATATTTATTATTTACAGCCGAAGGCAGCAGCACTAGAAAATCTACACCTTGGTTCTTTTGTTTATTTTGTTGTATTTGTGTAGATGGAACCACTAAACAATAATAGACAAGTGATATCATAAGCTATAAGTAATTTATTATAGTTTTTTAAGATTTTTTAAAACAATTATAGAATTTTAATTTCTTAGTTATCATCCCGAAACCCAACCCAACTTAAATTGAACTTGGTTGGATTGGTTTGGTTCGGGTTAATAATTTTTGTTGTTGTTGCTATTACTGTAATAGTTTTTATATTACACTGATTAATTAAGGATAAAACCAGTATCTCTAGGTGATTTGGCATTGTGTTCATGTCATGAACAAATTCCTCTCGTTCAATTCTTTTCTCCAAGCTTGTTGTGCTTCGAAAATCCTCACCAAGCAAAACAGCTTCACGCACCTTCTTCTCCATGGCACACACCACAACCCCTTCTTTGCCACCAAACAGATCCAAATCTACGCCGATTGTGACCACCTTCTTTCTGCACTCTCCTTGCTCCACCAACTCCCCCACTCCAACGTCTTTGCCTTCACCTCTATCCTCTCCTTTTACTCCCGCTAAGCCTCTCGCATCATTGCATCCACACCTACGTTGAATTCAGGTCAAAGGGTATCGTCCTGATGGGCACATGTTCCCCAAGGTGCTCAAAGCGTGTGCTCAATCAAAGTTCTTGCGAATGGGTTTTTGTGCACAAAGATGTTCTTGTCTTTGGATCTTTGTTTAACAACCTCCAGGTTTGCAACTCCTTGTTGGATATGTATGCCAAGTGTCGAGATGTTAGGAGTGCAGAAAAGGGTGTTGGATGAAATGCCCCAAAGAGATGTTTTTTGGTGGAACTCTATGGGGTCGGGTTATGTTTGTAATGGGTTGCATGAGAAGGCTCTAGAGGTGTTGGGGTTTATGATAGTGGAAGGTTGTGAACCTGATGTCGTCACTTGGAATACTATGATGGATGCTTATTGTAAGATGGGACTCTACTGTGAGGCCTATAAAGTGTTTGATAGAATTAAGGATCCTAATGTTATTTCCTGTACGACGTTGATCTCGGGTTATTCAAGTGTTGGGATGCATGATGTTTCTTTGGATATTTCTAGGAAAATGGTAAATGAGGGATGGTTTTCCTTGATGTGGATGCTCTTTCTAGGTCCTTTGTGTTATGCCGGTGTTCAAGGGGCTTTGGCATTTGGGAAGGGAATTCATGGTTATGGTCTGAAAATCATGCATGGGGATGTGTTTTATAACTCTGCTGGTGCTGCATTGTTGACATTGTATGGCTGTTGTAAAATTGATTATGCTAAAAATGTATTCATTAGAATGGAAAAATCTGATGTTACAAGGAATGCCATGATTTTCGTATTGGTTGATATGGGTTTATCTACTATATTTCCTGTTTGTGATTTGAGATGTGGAAAAAATTTACATGCATATGTTAGGATAAACGTTTCCATCTGTGGATGCATTGCATATGCTTATTCGGTGTTTTCCACTATGGTTTATAGGGACTTGGTTTCGTGGAACAGTATCATTGGAGGATTTGGAAAGCATGGCCTTGGCCAAACTACTTTATAAGCTTTTGCAAGAAATGAGTGATTCATGCATTATTCCTGATTTAGTGACTTTTTCTTCTGCACTTACGGCTTGCAGTCATTCAGGACTTGTGGATGACGTGATTGTACTTTTCTAGAGAATGACAAAATATTTTGGGTTAATCCCAGTAAAAGAACACTATTCGTGTGTGGTTGACATGCTAGCTCGCGCTGATAGGCTTGAAGATGCTTTTCATTTCGTTAACCAAATGTCACTTGAACCAGATAAATATATTTGGGGAGCTTTACTTGCAACATGCCAAGAGCACCAGAATGTTAGTGTTGATAAACTGGTTGCAGAAAAATTGATAGGATTGGAACCTCACGAAGCTGGTCATTATGTGAGACGGTCAAATATATACTCAAAAGCTGAAGGATGGGATGATGCTGCAAGAGTAAGGAAGATGATGGAAGGCCAAAGATTGCTAAAATCACTAGGATACAGTTTGGTTGGTACTAGAAGTTAACCTAGAGACAAAGACAACATATTCAAATCAATATTTTTTTATCATACTTCAAAGCATTACCTTGCATTGTCAACTTTGCACCATGACTGTATTTGATATAAAATTAGATGGTATGGGACAGTGTTCAACATTATCACAGTTAGCTTTCACGTTAGTGAAAAAACAAAAGATGTACGACTATACAATTGTGCCTACAAGTTGAGGCAAATAAGTGAATAACACTGAGACAAAAAGGGATTGAGACGATTTGAAGGTAGCCTAATCTGGCAAATTGCCTACTTGGTCCTAACTGATGAGACTTGTAATGGTGGGTACTTTGCGACCCCTTATTAAGGGCATCTTGAAGGTGTTGTGTGTTAGAAGAACAATCATGTTTATTTGTAGTTTTTTAAGAACAAGTGAGTAATGTATTTTTTCAGCAAACACATACCGACAACTTAATTAAATTAAGATGTTAGATAATATTTTACAGTTTGTCACAACATTGTGTGAGTTAATTTCTAGGAAATTGGATTAGTTAGATTTTTTTATAGTCTTAAATGGTACACAACTGCCCTGCTAAATTCCATGGCTTGTCCTAACGCGTGTGCTGATGATTTTAAAGCGTTTCCTTACTTTTCATATAAATACTATTTTGTAAGGTTTAATAATAAGAATTAGATAAAATAGAATTGAATTTTAGAAAGTTTTCTCTCTTATGTTGAATTTCTTGGAGTTTTAAGAATTCAATTGAGATTCTCATTGATGGTTCCAAACATCACTGTGGCAGATCCACAAGCACTTGTCAACAATTGATTTAAATTGTTTTGGCGTTCAAAGTTTCTTATTTTTATCTCTAAGAATCTTAGATTAAAGTGGCGTATCCTCCCTTCTCATCTCTTCCATTTCCTATTTTGATTTTTGTTTTTAATTCATTGTTCTTGATTCCTGAGGCCTCCAAGAAGCTAGATCCACCTTCCATGAGCTATTATTCTCGACATTTGAGGTCTTATTTGCAGTTACAAAACCATTGATTCTTGTTTTTCTATACAGCTGTAAATCACTTTGATAATCCTTTTTGGCTAATTTATTTCAATTTCTAGTTGTAGTTATATAGTAGGTCTGAATTACAGTTAATATGATGATAAACAATCAAATTAAAATGATCATAAAGTAATTACTTGGGCATCATTTTCTTTTGTTCCATTGATATATTCCCACATCTATTGATGTATTATTAATTAAGCTCATTTGAACATAGAGTAGTGTGATTAAGCTCTCCTCACAAGAAGCATTTGATTATTATAAACGATTTTAATATTAAAACCAAACTAAGAAAATATATTTGATTAAAGGGGAATAAAACATGCACATTAAATTATCTCCTAAGTAAACTTACTAGGGCCGACCAAGTGGTGGGGATTTGGGTAGTTTATATTAGGTCCTAAATCCAAAACTAATAAGCATTCATTGTAAAAATAATTACCTCCTTCGTATAGGTAAGAAATATGAAATAAAGTCTCTTTCTCATTTTTCTTTGACTTTTTAATGTGCACTGAAATGGCATTCACTATAGATAATAGTAATGTACTACCAATTTAGTTTGTGAAATTATGACCATCGATCAATTTAGTTCTTGAAATTACAACAACCAATATTTTAGTTGTTGAAATCATACATAAGTCTAAATTGATTGGATTTTAAATAGTGTAGGGGCTAGATTGATCACATGAATTAAATTGATTGACAAGTGTAAATTTCATGGATTAAAATTTATTTTTCTTAATTTTAGAGACTAAATTAAAGTTTCACTAGATAACCATATTTCACACATAATTGATTTTATGATGGTTTTCGGGTGTGCATGATGATCTTAACATAAAAGAGCTACTTAGCATGTTAAGAGTTATTTATAGAACTAATGGGAAATCCTGTGTATAATGGGTGGTTTTTGTTTTTTTTTCTCTATTAGGAAGAAAGGAGACCATGGCTTGAGTTCCTTTGTAAAGGGATTTTAACTTTCTCATCTTGAGAACTAATTTCAACCCACTTCTTTTATTTCATTGCTCATTCCCAAATCTCATTCATTCCTTTTCCCCTTAACTTGGTTAGGCTTAGTTTAATAAAAGACAAAATTTCTTTATATAATTATTAAAATCGAAAATTGGTGGTTGTTGCCTTTGGGTGTGTTTCTTTGCTAAAGATTTGTGGTAGTGATGTCAGTGTGGGTCATTCGATGGTGGTTTTCCAGTGAAGTGTTTGCTTGATGTGGAGGTGGTTGGCTTATGGTGGTGGAAGGTGGAAATTTGAAAGTGGTCATGAAAGGAAAACCAAAATGCTAATTGAGAAATAAAAACTAAAAATGGTTCTAAGATTTGAGCCAGGGGTGACCCTGGCAACAATAAGCACCAAGTGACGGTGAACTTCACTGGCAGCCGGTCTAACTCTAAGTTTGTTGGAATTGCCAGAATTGCTCGATGGATTTTAGTGTTTTGCTTCTTCTGCTCACTGTTATTTGAGTGTCATTTATGCCTTATCACTCTGCTATCAGAATTGAGGAGCAGAGGAAGGTAACATGGAAGGGAAAACCAAGTCACTCAAGCTAATCCACAGGTGCTCTCTCAATCCTTTGCGGATAAAGAAATGTGGATTTCAAAAGGACAAAATGGATGAATTGTTGGACCTATACAATTCCTTCCCTCTAAGTCTTTTTGTTTCACTAAATGAAAGAAAAGAAAATCTCCAGATTTTTACTGTTTAACATGTCTAGTCTCAAAATTGAAATTTAAAATGACACATCTAATAGCAAAATCGCAGGAAAGGGTGAAGAGATTGAGGTGCAAGAGGAAGAGAAGAGACTAAAGTACCTATGCAGACATATTAAAGATAAACATAATACAAAGGTTGTTGAGCAAATAGCGTAACTCATCCGTCAAACTAAAATATCATGAAACCCCTCGTACCATCACGCGGACCAAAATTTAGGGTGAATTTAGACAAAGCCTATTAATAACAGATAGCAAGTTATTAAACTCGGACATGATTGATCAATTTCACCATGAATTGGACCCAATGTCGGTTCGATCCTTAATGTACATTGCTTATGCAATTGAATTGGCTAGAACGAATAAAAACTGGCCTCGACTTGTGACCCAGCTCGGAACTGACAAAATCAAACGAACACGCAACACTATTTTTATTAAAAAAAATTACCTCAACGTGGTTGCATGGGGGATCAAACTTGGTACCTAATTTTTAAATTTTTTTCTCTTCCAAAGGTATCTACTTTCAAAAGCAATGACTAATCCTTTTCATGAAGCTGGGCTTGCACAAAGTAGTTGTTAGGTGGCCATGAAAATCGTTCCATTCACACATGCAGGGGACTCCCCACACATGGTTAAGGGACTAGGTGAACTGTTACTACACCACATCTCGTGATTACCCGTATCTAGTGAACAAGGCTGATAGCACAACCACTAAGCCACATTATACGTTTAGTCTAAGAGTGCAAAATTGAATATCTATTGGTTGTACAAAATATATTTATATATTTATTTATTATTTATAATATTATATATTTATTACATAAACAGTTCATGTGGTTCAACCAATAATTTACTCCAAAAACTTAGTTTTTCGGGCGAGTCAATGACCTAGCCAAACTTAATAACAGTTACATTTAACACAAGAAGTGCAAAAACATTATAAAGTAAAAAGCTGTCAAGGTCGCCTTGAGTTTGAAACTCAAATGACATAAGGCCTTTGTAGACATGTATGGTGCAAGATCTGAATCCTAGAGATGCACCAATTCCTCTTTCCTGGTTGGACCCACTCATCTATAGTAAAAAACAAGAAACTGTGAAGGCTACAACACTACCATTACATATCAAATCAGATAGTCCCATAGATATCAAAGCTACTACCCCACCATTGCTTAAAGCATTACAAATCAGAACATAATAGATTTCAAGTAACCAAACCCACAGTTGCGGATTTGTTTCAAAAGCTACATATAAATGAAATCACTTAAAATATAGCATCAATAAAAAGAATGCTGTAAATAAGTTTTCACCGTAGGAATTGGGGAATGGAGTCTGTCAAGAGTGCCAGAGCA
This sequence comes from Cyamopsis tetragonoloba, assembly GCA_037177725.1. Taxonomy (NCBI): domain Eukaryota; kingdom Viridiplantae; phylum Streptophyta; class Magnoliopsida; order Fabales; family Fabaceae; genus Cyamopsis; species Cyamopsis tetragonoloba. Next base: position 14,696,679 of record CM074121.1, on the reverse strand, counting down.
GTGTATCGGATGCTTATTTCACTTGAATGAAAACCGTCAAAAAATACATATTGTGAAGCGTTCTTGCACACGGGTGAGAGTGGATTACAAAATGGAGTTACTTCAAATATGCCGAACCCGCAACACCCTACATTTGTTACCTCGATACCTATTCCATAAATTGCCCAGAAACGTGCAGAATTAGTTTGAGAAATGGTATGACTAACTTACGATTTTATCCCTTGAATTTTTTCTACCACTTTTAGTGCTTGCATTTTTGTAATATTCAATTTTGGTATTCTCTTATGGGTTTTTTCTCAAGTTGTAACCGATTATGCTACTCCATTCGTTCTATGTTCTTAGGCTTTTAAGGTTTTAAAACAAGGATTAAGAAATTTAATCAGTTTTAGAATTTAGTAAAATTAAGACTAATTTTTCTGCTATGCTCCTCAACTAATTAATCATTTATTATCTTTTAAATCAAATAAATTAATTAGTTGAGTGAGCTTGTGATAGTAGTTGGTGAGTAAGTATTAACTACTGAAATTGAACTTAGGAAAAACATTGCAGAAAGGACAGTAATTGAATGTTCCAAAAACTTAAACCTTAGAGATTGAAAACGATGGAAGAAAAAATAGGGAATTGACCTCGCACATTAATCATACTTAGAGGACCAAAAGTATAATTTAGACGTACAAAATACCAAAGATTTTCTATTCAGAAAAAGGTTTTATAAGTTTTTGAAGTAAAAGTTCTATAATTTTCTAAGATGAAGCTGCTTTTAATATGCTTAAACAGAATTATGAAAGGGTTGAAAGAGTTAAAATAAAAATTGTCTAAATTTTATTAACATATAAAGTGGATTTAATTACAAAAACTATATATATATATATATATATATATATATATATATATATATATATATAACTCAAATATACTTACCATATTTTTGTGGTTCATTGATAAGTTTCATTATTGGGCCATACAAGTCTCCATAAACAACTTTGCTTCCTGGAAGCATAGCTTGTATTTGAGGTGCTCGATCTTGCAATTTTTTGTTAAAAAGCTCAGTGTCTGAATTATGTTCCGCTACACATGTTCGATCCAATTTTAAATTCACTGTTATCTGAAAGGGCAAGCAACCAAGGGGAGGAAGTCCAGCAATGCCAATGTTTCGACATCCAAGGTCATATAGTTCCTACGATATAATAAAATAATAATTTGCTATCATATTTTTGGTATTTAAAACATGCATATTTAATTAAAATTAATGATTTTAATTTACCTCAACGATGTTTTGAATCAAACCATGTAGAAAATCTTGATACTTATCGATGGTGAACATCAACCTCCTTGTGGGTATATCGTAAAAATTAAAAACCAAATCATTAGCTCCTGCACTAATAAGAACAAGAGCATTTTCAAGTATTTGTTTAGCTTCACTTTCCCCTACAATATGTTGGAGCTTTGCTATGTAAACTTTGAAAAGTTCAATTTGTCCAATAATTGGTATGGCGCCAGATAGGGTTGAAGTTAGTAAATCAAAGCCTGATCCTCCGGACGCGAAGCTAACACCAGTTACAAGTTCTTCATCTGATAGCGCCGGGTTCAAGAAAGGAGGAACAATATCTTTGATTTTCAATGCAGCTGCAATGAAATCAGGAACAACTTTTCCATTGGTGAATCTACCGGTGGGCACATGACCTGGGAAATCCTTGCCATAAGGAAGATGATTTCCTTTAGCAACCGTATGAGGTAAATAATTGTTGTTCCCTGTATCCACCATTGAATCACCAAAGATGTATATAGATGAGAAATTGGGTAATAGTAAGGTGTTGCTCTTAACCGCAGCAACAACAATGGTGCAAACATGTATCAAAATGATGATAAAATGAGCTATGGGTGCCATTGCATAATTGTGTTTCAAATAGTGGCTAAAGTGGTTCATACTATTTTGTAAGGATGATTCAACACCACTATTGCTAATTTATAGGTGAAAATATGTCTACTGAAGTTCGAAGCGTCGAGCTATTATCTTAAAGTAGTACTCCCCAGCCACTAGATCAACTAGTTAAATGCGCATACGTTCTGACCATTAAATGAACGTTGTGAAAATTGAAAACAAAATTGATTATTAATTGGTTAACTAATTCAATTATCTAATAATTTTTGTTAAATTAATATTCTCTAAAATAGTTATTGCATTCAAGCCTAAATTATGGTTTCACTAAAGAATGCTAATAAGATGAGCATTTTGGAGGTTCCAAAAGGGCTTAAGAATCTTAAATAACAGCTGGTAAAAAATATGAATAGTTCAATTGAGCAAGATGAAAAGCTTTAATAATAATAATAAAAAAATAAAACTCCAAAATTGAAACACCCATTTCTCTAACTCCATAAGCAACAAATTTAAGAAATAACGTTTTTTTGTAATATTGTAATAATATTAAAACACAAAAAATAATATTTTTCTACCTTAAAAGTTCATTTTAACTCAAAGCTGCAAATAAAATTTTTTAAATAATTTTCTTCATTAAAAAGTCACTTATAAGTAAAAAATTAAAAACGAGAGAAGCAAAACTCAATAATTTGACTTATAATTTTAGAGCTTTTCTTAAGTAAAAATAAGTTGTTTATTATTTGATTTTTTTTTTCAAACAAAAAGTATTTGGCTCAACTCCACTTATAAGAAGAAGAGAAGACAAAATAAATAAATAAATAAACAAATAAACTATGTCGAACATATACTTTGTAGAGTAACTATTTTTTTTTATATAAAGTTAACAGAGTAACTATAAATAGATACTTGAACCTATAAATAATATTTTTATTACTATTGTAATAATATTGAAACACAATGAATAATATTTTTCTACCTTAAAAGTTGATTTTAACACAGACCTATAAATAAGAATTTTAAGAGAAATGATATTTAATATATTTCCACTATTTTCTTTAGCTTATAAATTGTTTTTAAGTAAAAAATTGTTTCTTCAAAAATTATTTTAGAGCTTTCCTTCACTAAAAAGCCACTTATAAGAAAAAAAATTAAAAAAAAAGGGCAGCAAAAACTCAATAATTTGGATTATAATTTTAGAGCTTTTCTTATGTAAAAATAAGCCGTTTATTGTTTGAATAGTTTTTTTTTTGAAATTTTTTTTTTAGCTCAACTTCACTTATAAGAGTAAGAGAAGGCAAAAAAAATTATTTAAAAAATATTGAATAATTTGTAATATATACATATCTATTATAATTATAAAATTCGAGAGAAAAGAGAGTAAATAGCAAAAAAATAAAAATAAAAATAAAAATAAATTTAAAAGAACACAAAATACTTGTTTCAAGTAAAATTTACATATAGATATAGATATAGATAGATAAATTGGGCTAAACTACACTTAGAACAATAATTATTAAGTTCAAGTAAAGAGCATTAAACACACACTTAAATAGATTGGGCTAAACACACTTCGATAGATGAATAAATACTCGAACCATATCGTTAATAATATATACATACTATTTTTTATATTTTAAATATAATATTTCATATGTACGAAGAATACATGTTTTTTCAAAAGACAGTAAAATTATTTAAAATTTTTTGAATAATTTGTAATATATATATATATATATATATATATATATATTGTAATTATTAAGTTCAAGTGAAAAGAGCTTACATAGCAAAAAAAAAAAAATTAATTGAAACAAACATTAAATGTTTAGTTCAAGTATAGTTACATATAGATATAAAAGTAATAATTTTAAAAGAAAAGATGTTTGATATAAATTCGTTATTTTCTTTAGCTTATAAACCGCTTTAAAGTAAAAATGTATTTGTCCAAAAATTATTTTAGAGCTTTTCTTCACTAAAAAGCCATTTATAAGTAAAAAAAAATAATAATAAAAGAAGCAAAAGCTTATAATTTGACTTATGAGCTTTTCTTAACTAAAAATAAGCTGCTTATTATTTAAGAGTTTTTTTTTAATTTTATTTTTTAAAGTATTTAGCTCAACTCTATTTAACAGAGTAACTATTTTTTTTATATAAACTTAGCAAAGTAACTATAAATACATAGTCGAACCTGTAAATAATATTTTAAGAAATAACATATTTATTATTATTGTAATAATGTAATAATATTGATACTCAAAAAATAATATTTTCTTACCTCAAAAGCTGATTTTAACAAAAACTTGTAGATAAGAATTTTAAAAGAAAAGATGTTTAATATAATTTCATTATTTTCTTTAGTTTATAAACTACTTTTAAGTAAAAAGTTATTTGTTCAAAAATTATTTTAGAGCTTTTTTTTTCACTAAAAAACCACTATAAGTAAATAATTAAAAATAAGAGACACAAAAACTCAATAATTTGACTTATAATTTTACAGCTTTTATTAAGTAAAAATAAGCTGCTTATTATTTGAATAGCTTTTTTTAAAAAATTTTTTTTGGCTCAACTCCACTTATAAGGAGAAGAGAAGATAAACTAAATAAATAAACTGGGCCAAACATGCACTTAGTAGAGTAATTATTATTTTCATATAAATTTAGTAAAGTAACTATAAATAGATACTTGAACCTATAAATAATATTCTTAAGAAATAACATTTTTATTATCATTGTAATAATACTGAAACAAAAAATAATATTTTTCTACCTTAAAAGCTTATTTTAACACAAATTTGTAAATAAGAATATTAAAAGAAAAGATGTTTGGTATAATTTCATTATTTTCTTTACTTGTAAACTGCTTTAGTTCAAAAATTATTTTAGAGCTTTTCTTCAGTAAAAAGTCACTTATAAGTAAAAAAAAAAAAAAAAATTAAATAATAGAAGCAAAAGCTCAATAATTTAACTTATAATTTTAGAGTTTTTCTTAAGTAAAAATATGATGCTTATTATTTGAAGAGCTTTTTTTTTTTCTAAAAAAAAAAGTATTTGTCTCAACTCCGCTTATAAGAAGAGAAGGCAAAATAAATAAATAACCTGTGTCAAATATATACTTTGCAGAGTAACTATTTTTTTTATATAAACTTAACTGAGTAACTATAAATAGATACTCGAACCAATAAATAATATTTTCAACAAATAACTTTATTTTATTAGTATTGTAATAATATTAAAACACAACAAATAATATTTTTCTACCTTAAAAGCTGATTTTAATAGAGACATGTAAATAAGAATTTTAAAAGGAAATATGTTTGATATAATTTCATTATTTTCTTTAGCTTATAAACTGCTTTTAAGTAAAAAGTTGTTTGTTCAAAAATTACTTTAAAGCTTTTCTTCACTAAAAAGTCACTTATAAGTAAAAAATTAAAAAAAATAGAAGCAAAAGCTCAATAATTTGACTTATAATATTAGAGCTTTTCTTAAGTAAAAATATGATGTTTATTATTTGAAAAGGTTTTTTTTTTTAAAAAAAAAGTATTTGTCTCAACTCCACTTATAAGAAGAAGAGGACAAATAAATAAATATTTAAATAAATAACCTGGGTCCAACATATACTTAGCAGAGTAACTATTTTTTTTATATAAACTTAATAGAACTAATAATAAATAGATACTCGAACCTATAAATAATATTTTTAACAAATAAAATTTTTTTATTAGTATTGTAATAATATTGAAACACAACAAATAATATTTTTCTACCTTAAAAGCTGATTTTAACATAGACCTGTAAATAAGAATTTTAAAAGGAAATATGTTTGATATAATTTCATTATTTTCTTTTGCTTATAAACTGATTTTAAGTAAAAATTTGTTTGTTAAAAAATTATTTTTAGAGCTTTTCTTTATTAAAAAGCCATTTATAAGCAACAAATTTAAAATAATAGAAGCAAAAAGTCAATAATTTGACATATAAAATTAAGGCTTTTCTTAAGTAAAAATAAGCTGCTTATTATTTGAAGAGTTTTTTTTTTCAAAAAAAAAAGTATTTGGCTCAACTCTACTTATAAGAATAAGAGAAGGCAACATAAATAAATAATTTTAAAAATATTAAATAATTTGAAAATATAGTTATTTATTGTAATTAAGAAGTATAAGCAAAAAGAGCCTACATTGCGAAAAAAATAAAATTAAATTAAAAGAGCATTAAATACTTGGTTCAAATAAAGTTTTCATATAGTAATTATGAAGTTCAAGCGAAAAGAGTCTACATTGCAAAAATAAATAAATAAATAAATAAAAATTAAAAGAGGATTAAATACTTGGTTAAGTAAAGTTTACATACAGATATAGATAGATAGCTTTATGGTAATTGAATGAGTTACAATAATATTCTAAGCTAGGGATAAAATATCCAAGACACTACTAGCAGCCCAAAACCTTAAGTCATTAGGTAAAATGACATTGTCTCTCTTGCGCTCTTCCACACGTGGGCTGATAGTTCACTCAACGACCACTTTGTGGGCTCCACACCCTCCACATGTGGGCGCAACTGGCCTCCTGCCCGGGCTTAATCTTACCATGGAGAGCATGTACTCGTCTCCGCCTATCACCTGATCGATCAGGCTCGATATCATTGTTGGAGTGTAGATGAGAGGGGTAAATAAGAGAAAGACACCACAATGCAACTCAAAATCTTAAGGCATTGCACATGTTTCCTTACCCCTCTAAATTCCTTCATCACATTTTTCTTCTCAATCACAAAGTGCAATTTTCTTTGTTTCAAACTTCCAAATTTTAAGACAATCATTTGTTACTCATTTACCTTTTTCAAAAAATAATAGATTAGTGTTAAAGAAAAAAGAAAAAGGAGGAATTTGACTATTTTGACCACGATTATGCACAAAATGCACACTATGCTACTTGGAGGCAATTTTAATAATAAAAACCAAGATAGCTAAATATTAATAACCAAAAATACCAAAATATCAACAAAAGATAAACATACTAAACCAAAAAAGTACTAGCTATGAAATCCAACAAAATCTAAACAACCTAGAAATCAAAATAGTACCCAAGTGAGGAAACTAAATAAATAGTAAGTATTAAATCTAGATAAGAACATCCCTCTCACTCAATCAAACTGGTCAAAGTACTCATCGTCCTCCATGTCTTGTCCTATGCCATCATCCTCGGTTCCTCACCTACATCTCCTCCATCAGCACCCGAGTCATCATCATCTCCATCTCTTGCCTTGGCCCCCTCCGGTGGAACAGGCCTGTCCCCAAGCCATCCCTGGAAAGCATCAAAATCTGGCAGTGGCATCCACATGTGGCCATGGGGGGAGTGAGCACTGGCCCAATGGTGGCAGCCTCGTGCTGATGTCGCTGGCCTCTCCTCAATGCTACATTCTGACGCATGATGTGCTCTTGGTTCTCATGAGAAATCTGATGTTGCGCCATAAGCATGTTGAACTGCTCCATGGTCATGGGGGCCTGGCGGTGCTGTGCTGGTGTGGGTTCTCCTCCCTGTGGCTATGCCCCCTTCTCTTTGGCCACTTCCCTAAGAACATTACGAATGAAATCGTAATCAATAGGGCCAAAGATGGGCTCTCGCGGGTTGACTCCCCTAATCCGGTTCCTGGCATATAACTCCGTGATGATAGTCGGGAACTTAATATCACCCCTGAGTTTGGACCTGGAGGATGCGAAGGTGTACAGATCGTCATATATGATCTTGGCCACATCAATCGAGTCCCATCGAATGATGGAGTAGATCAAGTGGCAATATGGCATGCGAGTGTCAGACTGGTGAGGGTTGGGAGTAATGTTGTGGAATAAGAAAGTGCTCGACACCCTAGCCAACCAAGTCATATGCTGCGTCTTGATCCTCATAAGCTTCCCGACCTCATTTACTTCATAGGTCTTGTTCGGGAGGCACAACAGAGCAGTAGTCTCATCCCCATCGTAGGGGTCATCACTCCTCATGTGAATCCTCTGCTGGTATGTATCTGTGTGGTCTTCGGGTACCTCTCCTATGGCAGTGCTCAGAATCTGCTCAATGGCATCCCGAAATAGTCAATGGGGGTGTCTCTTACCCAGGAAATTTTATCCCGTCGCCCCCCTCTAATGAGGTTCGGGAGAGGCATTGGCATAGAGTTCCAACACTATCTCTGGGTTGAAGAACTCTACTGGCGAGGCAAGTCTTGTCAACCCCTTATGCTGTATCTCCATGAGAAATTCATCCGCTTGCCCCGCGTTTAACCTAACCTGCCGCTCTAGCCAAAACCTTCGCTTCTTCAGAGTGTCATAGCGACCAGACTTGTGGGCGGTGAGGAACTTTCTCTTGTCAAAAGCCTTCTCAATCAACAATAGTTGAGAGTAGTATCCTTCGCCTGCTTGCTTTTGCTTATTTTTTGCTTGTTGGCCTGTTGGAGAAGTGGCACTAGTGGCCTTGCCTCGGGGTGGGTTTGTCCTAGTCATTGTGAAACTACAAAACCATGAAAACCAGTCCAAAAATATGCATACCACAAGTTAGTCCAAACAACTGATCACATAAGTCACATGCACCATAGGAGCACCACATGTTAACCCCACAATTCACAAAATTCCCAAATGCACATTAGCTCAACACAGGGGCACTTATATTTGAATCACTGACAGTGATATAACACACAATGGACTTAGCAAGACAAAACAGGAGAGAGCACTTCAACACAACCAAGCATTTCAAACGAAGCATACAAGAACAAAGCCTTCTCTCTATGGTTCAATCATGCACCTATCCATCCAAGAACAAGCATTAACAAATACATAACCACAACGTACCCCAAAATTGCAAATGTTAAAGACCCACCAATTAGGGCTCAAGTCAATTCAAGTCAAAAATTGGAAATTTTACCAAAATGAGAGCATTTAAACAAAATAAAACCCAACCCCAACAAGGATCATGTACTTGGGTTCCCATTGTACCAATTCAACACAAGATCAATTGCCCCAAAATCCAGGGTTCATGTTCCACCACAAAATTTTTGGGGTTTTCCTAAAATAAGCACAATCAAGAGCTTCACAACCTAATGCCACACAATTCATACACTACTCAAGTCCCAATACCCTATTGTCTTATGAACCCTAACAATTATCATACAACTAGAGAGAAATGGAGAGGGAGAGTGCCCAAATAGAGAGAAAAGAGAGGGAAAAACTTACCAAATGGTGGTGGATGCAAGAGGAACTTGAGTGATTGAGTGGTAGAATGAGAATTTTGGTGAAGGAAATGAGATTTTGGGGTGAAAATGTGAAGAAGAGAAGGAGGAAATCAAGAAGGAAGTGAGGGGAATTAGGGAGAGTTGCATTTTATAAAAACTATCCCTGGGAAAATTCGTTGCCGCGAAAATCTTCGCGGCCATGAAAACAACACAGAACCTTGCCCCCTTTTTTGCTGTCAGATTCGCCACAGCGAATGGATTTGTGGCTCCACTCGCTGTCGCGAAAATTTTCGCGGTAACGAATCCAAGACAGAAAGGATCCTCAAATTTCATTTCCTTATTCGCAGCTGCTAATTTGAACTTGACCCATTTTTCCAAATTTCTTACAAAACCCAATCCAGTTCCCTTCCAACTTATCTTTCTTCTATATTTTGACAAGAACAACACTCAATCAATCAAAGATCCACTTGCAACACTAATTCACATAAAAACCTAAACTAATGCAACTACAAGGTAGCGCTTTTTTAACGTCATTAGCTTGACGCCTGTTTGAATTCAAGGCTCATGCAAGTGGATTAGAGTGATGAGCCTCTCAATATCTCCCCCCAAGTAGGGTTTTAATCTTTGCCCATTCACAACCCAGCTTCTGTTTGAAGAGGGGTCTTCCACCTCAATTGCACGATAGGGCCTCACCTCCTTCACCCTAAAGGGTTCGGACCATTTCGACTTCAACTTTTTCGGAAAGAGTCTCAACCTTGAATTGAAAAGCAAGACAAACTGGCCAGGTCGAAACTCTTTCTTCACCAGCTTTTTGTCATGGTACATCTTCATCTTTTCCTTGTAAATCCTTGAGGACTCATAAGCATTGAACCTCAACTCCTCCAGTTCTTGAAGTTGCACCTTTCTCTTTTCACCGGATGCTTTGGGATCAAAATTGAGCAACTTGAGTGCCCAATATGCTTTGTGTTCCAACTCCACCGGGAGGTGACAAGACTTCCCATATACCATTTGGAAAGGAGTGAGACCTATGCGAGCCTTGTAAGCCATCCAGTATGCCCAAAGAGCTTCGTCGAGTTTAAGGGACCAATCCTTCCTTGAAGCACTAACAGTCTTATCTAAGATGCACTTGATCTCCCGATTAGAAACCTTGGCTTGACCATTTGTTTGAGGGTGATATGGCGTGGCTACTTTATGCTTCACCCCATAGTGCTCGAAGACTTTCTTCAATCGGGAGTTACAAAAGTGTGAAACCCCATCACTTTTGAGTACTCTAGGTGTCCCAAACCTTGAAAATATATTCGTTTTTAGAAACTTCACCACTGTCTTGGCATCTGCCTTCATGCAAGGGATTGCTTCCACCAATTTGGACACATAGTCGACCCACACCAAGATGTACTCCTTGGTGAAAGATGATGAGAGGGGGCCAACAAAATCAATTCCCCAACAATCGAAGACCTCCCCACCTCTTGCATGGTGGTTAGGGGCATTTCATTTCTTTTAGATATCCATTCGATTCTTTGACATTGGTCACAATGCTTCACAAAGGTGTGAGCATCCTTGAAGATGGTAGGCCAATAGAAACTGGCTTACAAGATGTTAGCCACAATTCTTTCCCCATTGAAATGTCCCCCATATGGTGAATTGTGGCAATGCCACAAGATGTCCTTTGCTTCCTCCATGGAGATACACCTCCGAAGTAAACCATCTCCTCCAATCTTTAACAGGTGAGGATCATCCCAAACAAAGAAGGTTGCATCTTTCAAAAACTTCTTCTTTTGTTGCCAAGAGAAGTCTTCCAGAATCACCCCTACTGCCTTGAAGTTAGCCATGTTTGCGAACCAAGGTCTTTCTTGATGCACTAAGAGTTTCTCATCCAGGAATTCTTCCACAACCTCTTCTTCTTTGTTGGTCACCTCATTGATGAGCCTTGAAAGATGGTCTGCCACATGATTCTCACACCCGTTCTTATCCTTGATGGCTAAGTCGAATTCCTGCAGCAAAAGAACCCATCGAAGCAACCTAGGCTTCAAATCATGCTTAGTCAACAAGTATTTAATAGCGGCATGATCTGTGAAAACAGTCTCCTTGGATCCTATGGGGTAAGATCTAAACTTTTTCAAACCATGCACAATAGCTAGTAACTCTTTTTTCGTAGTGGCATAGTTGGTTTGTGCATCATTTAACACTTTACTAGCATAGTATATGGGATGGAAAAATTTATCCTTCCTTTGGCCTAAAACGGCTCCAATAGTATAATCGCTCGCATCACACATGAGTACAAAGTCTAAAGACCAATTTGAAGCGACTACGATTGGAGCCAACACAAGTTTCTTCTTGAGGGGATCAAAAGCTTCCAAGCACTTAGCATCAAAATTGAAAGCATTATCTTTGATCAAAAGATTGCTAAGTGGCTTGGCCAATTTGGAAAAATCTTTGATGAAACGCCTATAAAACCCGACGTGTCCTAGAAAGTTACGCACCCCCTTGACATTGACGGGTGGCGGAAGTTTTTCAATTACTTCCACTTTGGCCTTGTCAACCTCAAATCCTTTAGAGGAGACTTTGTGACCAAGGACAATGCCCTCATTTACCATAAAATGACATTTTTCCCAATTAAACACTAAATTAGTTTTGACACACCGATCAAGTACGGTGTTTAAATGACTCAAACATTCATCAAAGGATACGCCAAAGACAAAGAAGTCTTCCATGAAAACATCGATGCACTTTCCCACCAAACCCGAAAAGATAGCTAGCATGCACCTTTGAAAAGTGGCCGGCACATTACATAGCCCGAATGACTTCCTCTTGTAAGCAAAGACACCAAAGGGGCATGTAAACGCCGTCTTCTCTTGATCCTCCAGGTTCACCAAGATTTTATTATAGTCCGAGTACCCATCCAAGAAGCAATAAAAGGCTTGTCCGGCTAGCCTCTCTAGCATTTGATCCATAAAGGGTAATGGGAAGTGGTCCTTTCTAAGGGCTTAGTTCAACTTGCGGTAGTCAATGCACATTCTCCATCCCGTGACCGTCCTAGTAGGAATTAGCTTATTCTTCTTATTGTGCACAACCGTCATGCCACCCTTTTTAGGAACCACTTGCACCGGGCTAACCCATGCACTATCGGAGATGGGGTATATCATGCCGGCTTCTAACAACTTAAATACCTCCTTTTTCACCACCTCCTTCATGGTGGGGTTCAATATCCTTTGAGGTTGAGCAACGGGCTTGAAATCCTCCTCCATGTGAATCTTGTGCATGCAAAAGGAAGGGCTTATTCCTTTTTCACCACCCAATCGCTCCTTCGTTGATTCTCAACACTTCTAACAATTTCTCTTCTTGAGTGGCGGTGAATGAGCTGCTAATGATCACGGGTTTTCCCCTTCCTTGTCAAGAAAGACATATTTGAGATGAGGGGGCAACACCTTGAGTTCAAGCTTCTTGTCATCTAACTTCTCCTCCTTTGGAAATTCTTCAATGGTAACATTTTTCATGGGGATCTCTTTCAAGGTGTCAAGGTCTTTCAAGCATTTCTCAATATCTTCTTCCTCCAAATCATGCAATTCTTCTGGAGAATCCATCAAAGCTTTCTCTAGAGGGCAAGCCTTAGTCAACTTTTGCTTGCCCAATAGATAGACTTCATCTACAACTTCCACCTGGAAGGCTTGTTGCTTGTCTTTTGGGTGCTTCATGGATCCTAGGACATCAAAGTCGACCTCATCATCTTCCACTTGCACCTTGAGCTTGCCATTGTCCGTGTCGATTATTACTCTTGCGGTCTTCATGAAAGGTCTGCCAATGATTAAGGGGACCTCTGAATCCTCTTTAATGTCCATGATCACAAAATCGACCGGGAACACAAACTTGTCCACCCTCACTAGGACATCCTCCGCTACCCCATAAGGGAATTTCAGAGATCTATCTGCCAATTGAAGAGTTATCCTAGTGGGTTTCACTTCCAAGTCACCAATTCTTTTCAACATTGACAATGGCATGAGATTGATGCTAGCTCCCAAATCCAACAATGCTCTTCCCACGAGTAGAGTACCAATAGTAACCGAGATGGTAAAGCTTCCTGGATCTTTGGTTTTGTGAGGCAAGGACTTTTGAATGATGGCACTACACCTAGATTCTAACTCCACTGTCTCTTCTTTGAATTTTATTTTCTTTGTCAACAAGTCCTTCATAAATTTGGCATAAATGGGCATCTCTTCCATGGCCTCCAAAAAGGGAACATTGATTTGGAGGCGCTTGACGATATCTAGAAACCGTGCGTATTGCCTTTCTTTGTCTCTTTTTGAGGGGTGAAGTGGGTAAGAAACTTCTTTTACTTGTGGCATTTCACTTTTTGTGTTCTTGCACTAACTCTCTTTTTTACTTCCCTCAATTTTTCTTTTCCCACTATATATACTCTTATTAACATTTCTTATTGTATTCTCTTCCTCTTCACTCACTTCTTTAGTCTCACCTCCCTTCCCTTTCTCTTCCTCTCGAAATTTTTTACTACTCAAATCACAACTCTCTTCCTTACCCACTACTTTCCCACTTCTAGTAACAATAGCCTTACAATGCTCCTTGGGGTTAGTGGTAGTGTTGGCGAAAAAGGGTTGAGAAGACATCTCCGCCAATTGCTTCGCCATTTGTCCCATTTGGGTTTTAAGGTTTTTGATAGAGGCCTCGGTGTTCTTTTGGAAGGTCTCATTGCTTTGATGATTAGCCAATGACACTTGCATGAACTTCTCCAAGGTCGCTTCAATCTAGGGTCCCTTCTGCCTTGAATTCGCTGTCGCAAATTTTATGGTGAAAAATTGGTTGCTTCTGGATTGTTTTCGCGGCCGCGAAAGTATTTGCGGCAGCGAATCTGACTTGGACCAAAACTTGATTTTCTTCACTCTTTTTTCAATTCGAAGTCTTCCTAAGCACTTCCAAACCTTGCTTCATCTCCTAGCTCTTCCTTAACCTACAAAAATTATAGAAAAGGGAACTTGAATTCAAAATTTAATCAAGTAACCCTCCAAAAAATGCAAAAGTTCCAAATTCAAATGGATTAAGAACCAAACCTACTATTTACCACTAAAAAGGGACATAATTACACCTAATTACAACTAAAATATGGGGCTTAACAGTTAACATTACATGTTATTAGGAGCTTAAAACATACAAAAGTTTGTGTTAAAGCATTTAAAGAATTGTGTATATCCAACTAAAGTAGGGACCTATGGGCCTAATAAAGAAAGGTTGGATGTAAGGAACGTTTGTTGCTATTTGGTTATTCAAAAGATCACAAAGGGTATAAAACTTGTTATGCCACTAATTTAAAGTTTCTCAAAAGGATGAGAGATACCAAAGTTTTGAGGATGTTGAGTTTAGGGGGAAAGATAAGGTAAATGACATCATTTGCAAGAGGGTTCAGATACACCTTTTTCTATGTGGACACACTTTTTCCTATAGTTGCTAAGAGTCACTGTGACCTAATGATTCACATTGATGAATTCATGATTCACAATTTAGGTGAACCCGTAAGTTCACAAAGGTAAGCTTAAGTTTCACATTCCTGACTTTACCTATTAGAAATTTTTAGTGCAGGCAAGAGACAATGTCATTCAACTTCCTATCGGACAAGATCAACAGGTCATACTTGTGGATTATCAGGAAGTCCAGTTGCTATTTTGATAGTTTAGGAGGAACATTAAGGTCAAACTCAACAGCCTCATCATGTTGTACCAAGGAAGTCAAGGAGAGAATGGAAAAGAGTGACTTCAGACATTGACATCACATTTTCCATAGGGACATAATGACATCTCCGTTTTCTCGAAGATGATGAGCTCATTCTTGAAGAACTCGTTAGTGGTTCTGACTCTCATAAAGTAGGGTTAAGGCCATAGTTTGAACTCTATTCCATAAAGGGAAATGGCATTTGGAGCATTGTGAAACTGATTAGTTAAAAGTAATCGGAGTTTGCATGGTTATATTGGAATATACAAAGCATGTCTTATTGCGAGAGGATTCATCTAAAGGTACAATGGCAAAAATGACCCTTAGAGGACCATTAAGATACTTGTTGCACATTTAGGTTTTAAGCTACACAAATGGAGAATATTTCTCCCAATAAAGATCTTGAGAAAGATGTCTATATGGAACGACCGAAGGAATTTTCTTCAAAAGAAGATGCTCAACTGGTCTAAAAGTTAAATAAATCATTTGTGGGCTTAACCAAGTTTCTCATCAATGACATTTAAAGTTACACTACATTATTGTCTCTTTTGTTTTTGAGGCAAATGATGTGAAGGTTTGTATATGCAGTGACTTCAGTGGGAGTGGGATTGTGATCCCAGTTTAGGTGTGGATGAAATTTGCACGAAGCAAATAATGTAAGGCTTCTTCAGAAACTAAGAGAATTCTCCCATAAGGTTTGAGTTGAAATATCTTAGTGAAGCAACTTTGTGTTAGGGATACAAATTCATTGTTCTCACCAACAGGTAATCGTTTTAGGTTATCACAAGAGACTTGCATTAGAAAAAAAAATTGTGTTTGATGTGCAAAAATTAAAATCCAAATAAACCCTTGAATCAAAATTAGAAATGGATCTCAAATTCAAAAAGTGATTCCCTATGCTTCGGTAATGGGTTTTTCTTACATATGCGAAGTTTGCACCCATCAGGACCTTGCGCTTGTAGTGGGAGCATAAAGTAGTCACCAGAGAAATTTGGGAAGAGAACATCGTGTTGCAGTCGGAAAGGTCTTCGGATGATTTCTAAAGATGAAGGATGGTGTGCTCACATGCAAGAAGTCAGGTGAACTTGAGATCATAAAGTATTCTGACTCCGATTTCAATGGGTGTCAAGTTAGTCAAAAGTCGACTCTCGGATACGCTTTCCCGTTGGTCAAAGAGCAACATCTTGAAGAGTGCCAAGTAGTCACTTGTTGTCTCTTTCACCATAAAGGTAAAGTTTAGTGCATATCATGAGCATCCAATTAAGACACCATGACTGTGTAATTCTGCTAAAAGACTACAGCTGTCAATAAAACTTAAAAAGTCAATTGAGACATTGCTTGACAACGAAGATGTGACCTTATGCTCCATCAATAATAGGAGTTCTACGGTATGCAGAATTATTAATACAATGTTTTCTTATTATTAAAGGTTAGTATTGAATTTACAGGGACAAACACTATGACACTATGTTAGTGGATCCTCTCACTAAAGCATTGATACCAAAAGTATTTTCATGGCCATATGATTAGTATGGTATCAGCAGTTTAAATGCTTGAGAATAGTGGGAGTTTTTGTGACCTTTTGTTGTTTACTTCATTACTATTTTGGAATGTTATTATGATATCATTAAATTTTGTGGCATTTGAATAATAAGGATTCTTATTCAATGTTTTATTTTCAACTATTATTAAAGATTTATCTTTGAAAGAGGACCAATTGGAATTGACACGAGGATCACATTACATGTAATTTCCATGTTGCACATCTACGCTTGATCCATGTTGTCAGTTCAGTTGAGACATGTGATTATGTAGGTCTAGTTTCCTGAAATGCAATGAAAGGCCTCTATAGTTGTCCTTGTGGCAATAAGACTGATGAACAAGATTTTTCTAGCGCTAGCTAAAAGCATCGATGCATTCGTTCGTTTGATTGTGCAAAACATGTCATTGTGTTCCCACTTGTCTAAGTAGCCCAAGTGGGAGATTGTTGGGATTATGGTCTACTAGACAAGTGTTTAGGCATGTGTGCATAGGGACACGTGGATGCATGTGGCGCTAAGGTGACTTGCCATGAAACCAACATAAAGTATAGAGCCCAAAAGTGGCCATGTTATACATATGGGCCTAGGATCGTCAGTAGTTACTAATAAGTGATTAAGTGTAGTGGGCCATTTAGAGAACACATAGCCCAGGAGGCGTGACTACTCACCTTGATGGGCCGGTTAGTAGTCATAGTCCATTAGGGTTATAACTGGCGTGGTCCTTGACAGTGGCACAATATATAAGCATTAGCTTATAACTCCAAAAGATATGCTTGACCTAACTGTGCGTCAAGGTTGAGAGCGTTGGTACCCATCGGCCTGGTATTGTGTCTACTGTCAGAAGATCTCGACTCCGCAGAGATCGTGATCAACTATTTTTCGCTGTGGTGACGATCACGCCTTCTCTCATACGATATGGACTTATGTATATTACACTTCCGCTCATCTCTCAAATCTATTCGGTATAGACATCGGTCCGGGTCTCTGTTCATAAGGATTAGAAATTTGATTCCTTCATGGGCAGCCTAAAGGAACCAAACTAATAAATTTTGGTTAATTCTATTCTATATATTTATATTCAAACTAAACTAAACAAATAAATGCTAATCTTAGGTATTTAATTTTAGTATTAGTTGTGAGGTAGAACTCAATAATTTGTTACCTGGACCAATTTTTTCTTTATTTTTTATTTTTCTTTTTGTTAGTGAACATGGTATCTCAAGGAAAAGTGAGAGAAAAAAGGAACAAAATAAAAATCAAATTTTATTGATGCACAACTTATGAATATTACATAGGAGAAGCCATTATTTATAGCTTTAGAATGTAACTGCTAAAGCAATTGCTACTAGAAGAAATGAAACTAACTATAACCGCCTAATGCTGACCTGGAAATATAAAAAAAACTAATTCTAATTAAGTATTTAACCATCTTTGCCATTACATTTACAGCCCCCCCTCAAGTACAGGATTGCAACATGTTGATTTGTCCAAGCTTTCTAAGAAACCGAAGAAAAGATGTAGTGCCGTACCGGAAATACATCGGCCAAAAGGAAAGAGATACAATCTTGTAAAATTTGCAAAGCAAAGGCATACAAGCCTGTAAAATCATCCAAGCTTAACCACTAGACAGAAATTACCTTTAACACTAAACCATTTAGGAGAAGCAAAACCATTACATCGCTTAACCACTCAAAATAGAAGTGAACCTCAACATATAGACACTTAGCCACAATGAGAAGAAGCCAAAAATAGTAAGGAAAAAAACATAAGGCATCACCAAATCAAAGATGAAATGTTAACCAATGAAAAATTCATAAACATCACCAAGAACAAACAAAACTGATCGCTAGAAATTTTAGAGTCCACAATCTAAACAAATTAACAAACAATTGGCATGCATTTCATGTCTATAGGTTCACCAAGCAATTGAAAGCAAACCATCAAACATATGGCAGGCAGAAATCTTTTGAACACCAAATTAGACAAGAAGAACTAATCAATCACTTGAATCACTTCTTGAAGAATCGTGCATCAGTTAGGGCATAGAACTGTCAAATCGAAGATCGAACCACCGAAAAGCAATCAAAGACCAAATCAATGAAGATAACGGAATTAAAAGACCAAACCTCAAGAATGAACGCAATCAGAGATGTGAAGGAAGAGGATTTTGGAAGAGCAAGAAAGAAAGATTTGCGAAAATGAAAACGAAAGAAAACGCTTAAAAGCTCTGGGCAGCGGAAGGTGTTTTTAGGGTGGATGGAAAGGCTCTCATACCATGTTAGTGAACATGGTATTTAATGAAAAATGAGAGAAAAAGGAACAAAATAAAAATCAAATTTTATTGATGCACAACTTATGAATATTAAAAAGGAGAAGCCATTATTTATAGCTTCAGAATGTAACTGCTACCAGAAGAAATGAAACTAGCTGTAACCGTCTAATGCTGACATGGAAATAACAAAAAAAAAACTAATTCTAATTAAGTATTTAACCATCCTTGCTATTACATTTACACTTTTCAATAAATATGATGTCATTTTGGTCGAAGTAAATATTGTTACATTGTTCTTACCACAAAAATTTATTATAATTTGATCAATTAATTCAATACTTCTCTAGTTTTATTTTTATAAAATTGTAAAATGTGGGATCATTTTAACTCGAAATCTCTGATTTTTTAAAAGATAGAGTTATATTATATGTAATTTGAACTAACACCAATTAACCTGTATTTTAGTTGGTTGGTTTGATTCAATTGTGGCACCAAGATTTACAAAATAGAGTTACAATATATAAAAGGGAATACTTTCTTTACCAACAAAGTTCGGAAAAATAAATAAAAAATAAAACTAAAAAATTAAGAAGGAAGGGATCTAAAGTGAACAAATCCTACTCTATCAGCCAACAACAAACTAGACCGCTGAGGGATAGGAGAGTGGATCACTGTGTGAGGAAAAGCACCACCAGATGCAAGCTTTGCGAGGGCATCAGCACATAATTTTGATTCCCTATAAGCATGCTCAAACCAACAAATCTAATTGCGAGACAATAGCTCCTTGATGGACTGGATCAATGCAGCATAAAGATGAAATTCTCTGGCACCCAGCTTGATGGTCTCCACCGCAAGGAGCGAGTCGGAGTGGCAAACAACATCACGATAACCAAGTTCCCATGTAAGGAAAAGACCACGATAGAGGCCGACAAGCTCCACATGAAAACTCATGGAATCGTCCAGAGATTCATAGAAGCCAAGAAGCAACTTTCTGCAGTGATTACGAAGGAGGCCGCTAGCCCCTGTCGGGCCTGGGTTGCCAATACAACTACCGTCGATATTTAACTTCACTTGATTCTCCATCAGAGCGCACCAATAGACTTCTTTTTGCAAGGAAACACGCGAGATAGAAGTGTTCAACCGTTGCAGCAAGCCGGAGGCATCACTATGAATCGCTGAAATGGTCTCAAAGTTAGACATGATCTTACCACTAATAACAGCTTTATTACGAGCGCACCACACATGTCACGCGGTGCAAGCGAACAAGATTTCAATTCCATTCTTCAGGAAGCTAGAAGCCCAAGAAACAATGTTATTATCCAAGAACTGGGCGTCCTCACAAAAACCAACGCCACGCCAAATACCTCTCCTATGAGCGCAGTCATGTAAGCAGTGCAGAATGGTTTCAACAGCCAAGCCACAACGCTGGCACATAGCAAATTCTGAAAGGATCCGATGGTAGCGAAGCTCATTCGTAAGGAGAATACCAAGTAGCAAAGCCAGAACATAAAGGTCATACCCTCAGTAATTGGTTGAAGCCAAACACAAGCAATTTGAGGAGTATAATGTTGAGATTACCAACGATCTTGGAGCCAAGATGCCGCAGAGCGAGAAGAATAAGAGCCATGAACATTAGCAGCCCAAATAAGAAGATCCTAAACAAACGGGTTAACGTGCACTAACGAGCACTTATTTTTTAATTCACTAGGCAACACAGTGGCTAACATATCAAAATTCTATGCACTATTAACACACATCTTTGATCAGCAGTATCTTGAATATTAACGTAAGCGACCTTTTCACATAAGAAACCATCTGATGATCATAGAGAAAGACACCTCGCCAGCTCCCACATGCACCTTATATCCATCCTTCAAATGATTAAGTATGCTGACAAGGGTTTAAAGCTTAGCTATGCAAATAGAAAAAACTTTTTTTTGGGAGAAATTAGACTATCCCCAGTTCAGTCTATGATCTCTCTGTCTCGAAAGAATCAATTTTCAATTGTCAACTTAAAACTACTTTGATAGAAGAAAAACAATTACTTTCTATAGGGTACACATAGAGGTCAAGGAATTCATAGCCAATTTTCCATGAGTGAATTTTAAGGGCCCATTTTGTGACCAGGATAAAGAGCTCAAGATAGGATAGTTTATCATATCATGTTACTATTTGTAGTTTAGTGAGCCAACAAGATATGATTAGTTTATCCTGTTAGCTTATCATATCCTACTCTATAGTACATAAAGTTATCCTAAGGGGGAGTCAAGTTAGAGGCCAACACGATAAGATAAGGATTTATATGTTCTACTTTACTCGGGCTTATAATACATATTCTTAAATTAATATTTATTTTTATAATAAAAAATTAAAATAAATAATGGAGGTCTCGCGTTTAAATCCCACCTATGTCAAATTCTCGTGGGTCAGCACCAGCCACGCAGCGCGAACGAGATTAGTCTCATCCTAAGGATGAGAAAACCCGTGGTTATAAAAAAAATTAATAATAATAATAATAGTAATAAAAATAACAAGTAATAAAAATAAATAAAAATGAAAATGAATAACAATACTAATAATAATAGTAATAAAATAAATAAATAATAATAATAAATATTTGTAGTAATAATAATAATAGTAATAAAAATAATAATTAAAATAAAAATTGTAATCAAAATAAATAATAATGAAAATGAAAATAATAATAATAATAATAATATTAATAAAATAGATAACTGAAAATAAATCATAACAATAATAGTAATAAAAATAATTAATAATAATAATAGTATTAATATTAAAAACAAATAATAATAATAATAATAATAATAATAGTGATAATGATAATCATCATGATGATAATGATAACGATAATGATAATAATAATAATATCTATTCTGATATCTTGTAGACACACCAAATATTGAATATAGAGCTGGGTATGCGGGTGGTCTGCGGGGCCCGGACTGCCCCACACAAGTCAGCGGGTTAAATGGACCACCCGCTTAAGCCCGCATCATAAATGGACTAAATTTTGTCAAGCCCAAGACTGCCCGCAAAGTCCGTGGACATCCACATAAGCACCTTTTTTTTATTAAAAAAAAAACACCTTTTTTTGAAGTTTTTTTTTATCATTTTTTTTGGCTTTACACTACAACTTTACTTTAAAAAAGTGCATAATAATTTTTGTTAGTTTATAATACTTTTCTTTTAAAAAAATTGCATAAAAGGGTTAGAAAACTTTCAAAAATATTAGACCCAACTTACTTATTTCAGCACAAAAATAATTTAAAATTAAAGGCAGATACCCGCGGAGTCCTAGATTTTATCCGTTCAACCCGTGGGTAAATGATCAGGTCCGCCTAAGCACACAATCTAAATGGTCCTATTTTTTTTAGTTCAAAGTCTGTCCAACCCATTTACCTGCGAACCGGTCCGCGGACTCCGGTCCGTATACCAGCTCTAATTGGATATTATAGTTTATCAAAGCTTATCCAACTCTTATCATATCATGTTGTTATTCAACCCTCTTATCCTATCTTGTCCACCAAACAAGTCCGGAGTATAAGGAGATCCTTGGAATAAGGTGAATATCTTCCCTTGGAATAAATATTGATGTGCACTTGTTATTGCTCACATTTTCATTGAATTCCAAAAAGATCAGGATGGATGAGAAGTTACGTAATATTAAGGTGTTATACTTGTAGCAACAATAACAATCATCATAAAATGAATTGGATGTCATTGCTATAATTTATTTTCATCTTGCTTTAATTCTTTTTGATCAAATAGGTACGCTTTTACATAGTACATATATAAATGGTTCATTTAATTATAACTTTAGTTTTTGGGTAATGCACAATACGAAGAGATTTGTTAATTTATATCTTCACTTAATTTTATAAAAATAGATTAGCACTAAAATAATAAAAATAAAAATTAATATAACAAAAATCCATTGTTCATTTGATTTTTAAATAATTAACATTTAATTTTTTAAAGAATTAAAAAAATTAATATATATTAAATACTTTGCCTAAAATGCACTACACTCTATTTTCTCCACCCTAATTAATCATTAAATTTGAATAACACTGTTAATGTTAACAAGCATAGAATACTCACAATAGTTAGTCTTAATTGACCCACCCTCATCCTTTCTCCCCTCCAGGAGAGGGGTTCGATCCCTAGTGGGGGTAGAATTAAGAGTAAATTTAGGAATAATGTAATGTGGAGTGTGTATGTTTGGCTGGTAAAAAAAATCAAGGTGAATATCTTCCCTTGGAATAAATATTGATGTGTACTTATTGCCTACATTTTCATTGAATTTCAAAAAGACCAGAATGAATGAGAAGTTATGTAACATCAAGGTGTTATACTTGTAGCAACAATAACAATCATCATAAATTGAAATGGATGTCATTGCTTTAATTTATTTTCATCTTGCTATAGTTGTTTTCATCAAGTAGGTACGTTTTTACATAGTACATAAATGATTCATTTATTTATAACTTTCTTTTTTGTGCAATGCACAGTAGAAAGAGATTTGTTAATTTATATTTTCACCTAATTTTATAAAAATGGTTTAGCACTAAAACAAAAAAATAATAATATAACCAAAGAATCCACCGTTCATTTGATTTTTAAATAATCATTACTTAATTTCTTTAAAAATTGAAAAAAAATATTAAATACTTGGTCTAAAATGCACTCTTCCTTATTTTCTCCACCCTAATTAATTAGTTAATTTAGATAATACTGTTAATGTTAACCATCCTAGAGTACTAACAATGGTTTTTGTTATATTGACCCACCCTCATCCTTTCTAACCTCCATCCCCATTATTGTTCATTTGACATCTCATGTATTCATGCAAACACTGCAAGGCCATAAATCCCCATACAATTATATGACATATCATTTAATTTACCACTATATTTATCTCAAACTATTTAAATCATTTTGATATTCTTATCTAACTTAATGAAAAATGTGACAACAATTAATTAAATTTAAGATAAAGTAAAAGGGTATAATTGTCAAAGAAATAATTAATATAACTTTGAAACTTGAAAATGACAAATAAATAGTAATAGTTTTTTTAAACAAGACACTTAAAAAGAATCGGATAAAGTATTACAGAAGCAATAAGTAATTAGTATAGTGAGAGCAGCTAATTTTATTAAATTATCCTTATTAATCTTCCATTTGGAAATGTTTAAGCATAAATATTAAAGTGTCTGCAAAATCTTTAACGCTAACACTATAAAAAAGACAAATGTTAATATGTGTCCTAAAGACTTATTTTTAAGGAGTGTATTATAATAAAAATTGTTGAATTTTTTTTCGATAAACGAATCAACAACAATAACAATCAAAGTGAATATCTTCCCTTGAATAAATATTGATGTGTACTTAATTATTGCCCACATTTTCTTTAAATTTCAAAAAGACCACAATTGATGAGAAGTTATGTTACATCAAGGTGCTATACTTGTAGCAACAATAACAATCATCATAAAATGAATTGGATGACAATGTTGTTATTTATTTTCATCTTGTTATAATTGTTTTTCATCAAATAGGTATGTTTTTACATAGAACATAAATGGTTCATTTATTTGTAAGTTTATTTTTAAGGTAATACGCAGTAGGAAGAGATTTGTTAATTTATATATTCACTAATTATATAAAAATGGTTTAGCACTAAAACAATAAAAATTAAAATTAAAATAAAAAAAGAATCCATTATTCACTTAATTTTTAAATAATTATCACTTACTTTCTTTAAGAATTAAAAAAAATAATAAATATTAAATACTTTGTCTAAATGTACCACTCTCTAATTTTTCCACCCTAATTAATTATTTAATTCGGACAACAATGTTTATGAAAATCACATAGTACTGAAAATGGTTAGTCTTGATTAACCACCCCTCATCCTTTCTCCCCCACCATCCCCATTAGGCCATTATTGTTTTTCTGACATCTCTTGCATGCATGCAAACACAACAAGGCCATAAATCATCAAATAATTATAAGTCATATCATTTAATTTATCACCATATTTATCTCAAACTATTTCAAACATACAATGCTCCAAATCTTCACTATCTCCTGTTTCGACACTTGGAGTCATATAAACATCCATGGATCTCTTCATATCTATAATTAATCTATATATGCACATGCTTTACAATTACTCTCTTTGCTATAATTGTAGATACAATAAGAATCATCATAAAATGAATTTGATGTCGTTGCTATAACTTATTTTCATCTTGCTATAATTGTTTTTGATCAAGTAGGTATGTTTTTACATAGAACATAAATGGTTCATTTATTTGTAACTTTATTTTTTGAGTAATGCATATTAGGAAGGGATTTGTAAATTTATATATCCACCTAATTTTATAAAAATGGTTTAGCACTGAAACAATAAAAATATAAATTAAAGTAACAAAAGAATCCATTCTTCATTTGATTTTTAAATAATTAGCACCTAATTTGTTTAAGAATTAAAAATACTAATAAATATTAAATACTTTATCTAATTATACTACTCTCTATTTTCTCTACCTTATATAATTATTTAATTCAGATAACACTATTAATATTAACCATAGAATACTGATAATGGTCTGTCTTGATCCACCCTCATCCTTTCTCCCCTCCAGCCGTATTATTGTTCTCCTGACATCTCATGCATGCACACAAACAAGACCATAAATCCACAAACAATAACAAGACATATCATTTAATTTATCGTTATATTTATCTCAAACTATTCAAAACATACCATGCTTGAAATCTTCACCTTCTCCTATTTCGACACTTGGAATCATATAAGCATCCATGGATCTCTTCACATCTATTTTTGAATCTATATCTGCACATGCTTTACACAAACTTCAAAAGTTGTTAATATTATTATTTAATTTATTATTTCTTTGTTTCATACGTATTGATTACTGTTTAAGGTTATTTCACAATTACTCTCTTTGATCATTTGTATGTGTCTGTTTTTCCTATTTTGCACATATTAAGGAGAGATTTTTCTATTATAAAATTTTCTGATTTTTTATTAAATTGTTTGTGATTTTACCATTATAACTATTTAAATCACTTTGATATTCTTATCTAACTTTATGAAAAATGTCTCTTCAATTAATTAAATTTAAGATAAAGTATAAGGGTATAATTGTCAAAGTAATAATTAATATAACTTTGAAACTTAAAAATGACATATAAATAGAAATAATTTTTTTAAACACAACATTTAATTAGTATGGTGTGAGCAATTAATTTTACCAAATTATCCTTATTAATCACCCATTATGAAATTTCACCATAAATATTAATGTTTCCGCAAAATCTTTAACCGTAACACTATAAAAAAGGCAAATGTTAATAAGTGTCCTAAAGACATTTTTTAAGGAGATTAATATAATAAAAATTGTTTTTTTTTAGAGACGGAACAATAACAATCAAGGTGAATATCTTCCCTTGGAATAAATATTGATGTGTACTTGTTATTGCTGACATTTTCATTGAATTTCAAAAAGACCAGGATGGATGTTAAGTTATGTAACTTCAAGGTAATTATCTTCTCTTGGAATAAGTATTATATATACTTGTAGCAACAATAACAATCATCATAAATTGAATTAGATATCATTGCTATAATTTATTTTCATCTTGCTATAACTATTTTTCATCAAGTAGGTATGTTTTTACATAGTACATAAATGATTCATTTATTTATAACTTTATTTTTTGGGTAATGTACAGTAGAAAGAGTGTTTGTTAATTTATATCTTCTCCTAATTTTATTAAAATGGTTTAGCAACAAAACAATAAAAAGAAAAATTAATATAACCAAAGAATTCATTGTTCATTTGATTTTTAAATTATTATCACTTAATTTCTTTGACAGTTAAAAAAATTAATAAATATTAAATACTGTTAATGTTAACCAGCATAATTAACAATGGTTTATGTTATATTTTTATGGATCGGCCAATTATTAATGTATCCAATAAATCTTTAACTGCAACACTATAAAAAAGACAAATGTTAATAAGTGTCCTATAGTCATATTTTAAGGAGCTTATTATAATAAATTTTTATATACTGTCAATGTTAACCAGCATAACTAACAATGGTTAGTGTTATATTTTTATGGATCGGCCAATTATTAATGTGTCCAATAAATCTTTAATTGCAACACTATAAAAAAGGCAAATGTTAATAAGTGTCCTAAAGTCATATTTTAAGGAGCTTATTATAATAAAAAAATGTTGAATTTTTTTTCAAGAGAAGAATCAACAACATTAACAATCAATGTGAATATCTACCCTTGGATAAATATTGATGTGTACTTGTCATTGCCCACATTTTCATTAAATTTCAAAACGACCAAGATGAATGAGAAGTTATGTAACATCAAGGTGCTATACTTTAGCAACAAAAACAATCATCATAAAATGAATTGAATGTCATTGCTATACTTTATTTTCATATTACTATAATTGTTTTTCATCAAGTAGGTATGCTTTTACATAGAACATAAATGGTTCATTTATTTGTGACTTTATTTTTTGGGTAATGCACATAGGAAAATATTTGTTAATTTATATATTCACCAAATTTTATAAAAATGTTTTAGCACAAAAACAATAAAAATTAAAATTAAAATAACAAAAGAATCCATTGTTCATTTGATTTTTAAATAATTATCACTTAAATTCCTTAAGAATTAAAAAAAAATTAATAAATATTAAATACATTCTCTAAATGCATTACTCTCTATTTTCTCCACCCTAATTAATTATTTAATTCAGATAACACTGTTAATATAAACTATAGAGTATTGATAATGGTTTGTCTTTGTTGACCCACCCTCATCCTTTCTTCCCTCCATCGCCATTATTGTTCTTCTGACATCATACAAACACAGCAAGGTCATAAATCCCCAAATAATTACAAGACATACATATCAATTAATTTATCACCATATTAATCTCAAATTATTCCAAACATACCATACTCCAAATCTTCACCTTCTCCTGTTTCGACACTATTTTTAATCTATATCTCCACATGCTTTACAAAAACTTCAAAAGTTTTTTATATTATTATTTAATTTAATATTTTCTTGGTTTCATAAGTATTGAGTACTGGTTAAGGTTATTTCACAATTACTCTCTTTGTTCCTTTGTAAGTATCCTTTTTTCCTATTTTGCACGTAAGAAGAGATTTTATTATTATAAAATTTTCTGATTTTCATTAAATTGTTTGTGATTTTTTATAACCATTTGTATCACTTTGAGATTCTTATCTGACTTTTTTAAAAATGTGCCAACAATTAATTAAATTTAAGATAAAGTATAAGGGTAAAATTGTAAAAGAAATAATTAATATAACTTTGAAATTTAAAAATTGAAAAAAAGTAGATTTCTTTTTTAAAACATGACACTTAAAAAACGGAGAAAGTATTATAGAAGCAATAAGTAATTAGTATAGTAAGAGCAACTAATTTTACTAAATTGTCGTTATTAATCTTTCATTGTGAAATGTTTCAACATAAATATTAATGTGTCCACAAAATCTATAACTGTAACACTATAAAAAAGGAAAATGTTAATAAGTTTCCAAAAGGCATATTTTAAATATTTTAAAATAATAAATATTGTTGAAAAACTATTTTTTTAAGAGACAGATCAACAACAATAACAATTCAAGTGAATATCTTCCCTTAGCTTGGAATAAATATTGATGTGTACTTGCTATTGCTTATATTTTCATTGAATTTCCAAAAGACCATGATGGATGAGAAGTTATGTAACATCAAGGTGCTATACTTGTAGATACAATAACAATCATCATAATAAATTGGATGTCATTGTTATAATTTATTTTCATCTTGCTATTATTATTTTTCATCAAATAGGCACAATTTTACATAGAACATAAATGGTTCATTTATTTATAACTTTATTTTTTGGATAATGCACAGAAAGAAGAGATTTGTTAATTTATGTATTCACCTAATTTTAGAAAAATGGTTTAGCAGTGCAACAATAAAAAAATATAACTAAAGAATCCATTTTTCATTTGATTTTTAAATAATTATCACTTAATTTCTTTCTTTTTTTGGTAAAATTCACATAATTTCTTTAAGAATTTAAAAAAATAATAAATATTAAATACTTTTTCTAAATACACTACTCTCTATTTTCTTCACCCTAATTAATTATTTAATTCTGATAGTGATATTAATGTTAACCATAGATTACTGATAATGGTTTGTCTTGATCCACCCTCATCATTTCTCCCCTTCATCCCCATTATTGTTCTCATGACATCTCATGCATGCAAGCAAGGCCATAAACCCCCAAACAACTACAAGACATATCATTTAATTTATTACCATATTTATCTCAAACTACTCCAAACATATCATGCTCCAAATCTTCACCTTCTCCTATTTTGACACATGGAATCATATAAGTATTCATGGATCTCTTCACATTTATTTTTGAATCTATATTTGCACATACTTTACACGAACTTCAAAAGTTGTTTATATTATTATTTAATTTATTATTTTCTTTGTTTAAATGGTATTGAGTACTGTTTAAAGTTATTTTACAACTACTCTCTTTGTTCCTTTGTAAGTGTCTCTATTTCCTATTTTACACATACTAAGTAGAGATTTTACTATTATAAAATTGTCTAATTTTTAATTAAATTTTTGGTGATTTTACCATTATAACCATTTAAATCACTTTGATATTCTTATTTAACTTTTTTTTTCCAGCAAATACACACACCCCAACCTTAAACCCTAAACACACACCCATTCTAAACTAACTCCTACCAATATGCTAATCTAAATTACCACTGTCAAGGTTCGAACCTTAAATCTCCAACTCTCAAACCTTAAAGGCTTTGTACATGACCATATGAGCTATTACCCTCTTGTCTCTTATCTAACTCTTTGAAAAATATACCAACAATTAATTAAATGTAAGATAAAGTATATAAGGGTATAATTGTCATATAAATAATTAATATATATTTGAAACTTGAAAATGACAAATAAATAAAAACAATTATTTTTTAAACACGACACTTAAAAAGAAACAGAGAAAGTATTATAGAAGCAATAAGTAATTAGTATGATGAGAGCAACTCATTTTATTAAATTGTCGTTATTAATCTTCTATTGTGAAATATTTCAGCATAAATATTAACGGGGACAGATCTAGGAAAATCTTAAGGGGGGCCAACGAAAAATAAATTGTCGACGATGGTTCCAACATCAGAAGCTGGAAAAGTTATATTAGTAGGTTGATATGGAAGCGCTTTTATATAAGCTCTACGAATCTTATCGCGTTGTCCATTTCATAATTTTCTCAATTAATAGGATAAGATGAGACTGGAAAAAAAACACCTCCATGCAGCTATTGTGGTCACTTATTGTTGAATTTTGAAGAAATTTCTCTAATAAGAAGAGTAAAAAAATGAGGAAAAAAAAATATTTAAAACAAAATTGATGGAGGTTGTTGCTAATACCTTTGATCTTACTAAAAAAAACACAAATTCATGGCTGATTTAATCTATAAATTATTCAGTGTGAGGAAAACACGGAAGTCTGTAAAAATGCTTATAAAATGACAACAAAATCAGTGATGGGGCTCGAACACGGAAAGGTGTAAATACAGGGGCGAACGAAATTCCGCTAAGCTAAACTCTGTTTTTGTCAAACTTGTACGCATCATAACTACTAGTATTTGTTGTTTTGCAAATGAGGGGAGGGGGAAGAGGTGGCCATGGCCCCTTGGTTCCATCCCTAAATATTAATATGTCCGCAAAATCTTTAACGGTAACACTATAAAAAGGAAAATGTTAATAAGTATCCTAAAGATATTTTTTAAGGAGCTTAATATAATAAAAAAAATTTTTTTTTGAGAGACGAAACAATAACAATCAAGGTGAATATCTTCCCTTGGAATAAATATTGATGTGTACTTGTCATTGCCCACTTTTCATTGAATTTCAAAAAGACCAGGATAGATGAGAAGTTATGTAACATCAAGCTGCTATACTTGTAGCAACCATAACAATCATCATAAAATGAATTAGATGTCATTAATATACTTTATTTTCATCTTGTTATTATGGTCTGTCTTGATCCACCCTCATCCTTTCTCCCCTCCAGCCGCATTATTGTTCTCCTGACATCTCATGCATGCACGCAAGCAAGGCCATAAATCCCCAAACAATTACAAGACATTATTTAATTTACAATCATATTTATCTCAAATTATTCCAAACATACCATGCTCCAAATCTTCACATTCTTCTATTTCAATACTTGGAATCATATAAGCCTCCTTGGATCTCTTCCCATCTATTTTTGAATCTATATCTGCACATGCTTTACACAAATTTTAAAAGTTGTTTATATTATTATTTAATTTATTATTTTCTTTGTTTCATACGTATTGAGTATTGTTTAAGGTTATTTCACAATTACTCTTTGTTCCTTTGTAAGTGTCAATTTTTTCTATTTTGCACATACTAAGGAGAGATTTTACTATTATAAAATTGTTTGATTTTTCATTAAATTGTTGGTGATTTTATTATATTAACCATTTGAATCACTTTGATATTCTTATCTAACTTTATTAAAAATATGCTAACAATTAATTAAATTTAAGATAAAGTATAAGTGTATAATTGACAAAGAAATCATTAATATAACTTTGAAACTTGAAAATGAAAAAAAAAACAATTTTTTTTTTAAAAGCACGACACTTAAAAGGAAACGGAGAAAGTAATACAAAAGCAATAAGTAATTAATATGGTGAGTGCAACTAATTTTACTAAATTATCCTTATTAATATTTCAGTATGAGATGTTTTAGCATAATTATTAATTGTATATTAAAGAATAAATGAAAAAAAAATTGTACATTAAAAATCTAAAACGACACTCATTGTTAAAAAAAAAAAAGGGAGCTAATCAATTGGGGAGTATAGTGCAAGATAAAAAAAAATATAGACAATTATTGGTTTATTACCAAAAAAAAAAGTAAAATTTACTAACATTATTAATGTTAAATTAACCCTAGTTAATATAGAGTTTTTCTAATGAAATTAATATTAGTATGACCTTGTACTAATTGTATTGAAGGGATAAATATATACTCATTACTAACTAATAAATAGAGCTGGGTGGCGTCATAATAATAATGCTATTAGCATTGGATTTAACTCCTCTAAAAATAAAAGTTTGTATAAAATGAGATTGCAAGGATATATTATTTATTTTTATATTTAAATTACAATATCTTATAATTTTGACTTTGTTTAGAGGTATTTTTTATTATGTGCAATATTGTTTATATTAAGAAACTAAAGATAGAAAACCAATCTACACAACATTAATGCACAAGTTAAAAAAAAATATCTTGATTAAATGAATGATACATAGTACATATTTATTGTCTCATTTTACACACTAACTCTCTTTAAAAGAGTCAAATCCATGAGCATTGCTATATTCACTTAATAATCTTTTATTTATCTTCTAATTATCTTAAAAATTAAATGCACTTAATATCTTAAAAACGTAAAAGATATTAAAAATATTTTTTAATAAAAGCAAGTAGAAAAATTTGTAAGAATAAAGTATATATGAAGATTTAAAATTTCTCTATTGTTATTGCTGCAATATCCTCATGGTATCGGCGGGTGTCCGCAAAATTTTTAATGGTAATACTATAAAAAAAGACAAATGTTAATAAGTGTCATAAAGATTTTTTTTAAAGAGTTAAATATAATAAAAATTGTTGAAAAATACTTTTTTAGAGATGGAACAATATGCATTTATAATTATTTTTTTTTAATTTTAGTAACCTTAATAAGTGTCCGATACATTGTTTAACAATACTCATACAAAGAATTTATAGACTATCAATTTACATACTATACCTTAGTAAAAAAACTATAATTATTATACTAACAGTATGATTCTGTTAAACCAAATCTATATTAATTGCTACTGATCTAAAACGTTAGGAAGTAATAAAAAGCGGTTAGAGCAGTAAAAATTATGTTCCGATAAATTTTAATAAAGTGATTTAATTTTTTGATATTTTTGGTTATAACTACAAACAGTTTTTTTTTAAATAAACAAAAAATTGGAACTTATTGGAATAAACTTTTAGCTTTAACCTTTTTTTTTACAATTCAAATTATATTATAAAAAGTAATTTTTATACTATTAAAAAAACAGTTGCTCAAGTTGAATTGAGCAATTGTTATAATAAGTCCATAACTCTTAAAATATAAAATATAACGTGTTAAAAAGTGTTGTGAACGAGATTTCGGTTTAAGTTTCAGGCCTAAGTCTAATTGAGAATGACGCTTTAACCTAATTTATGCTATAAATAAACATTATTACAATATTACTATTAAGGTATGCATACTATTTATTCTTTATATCAACCTCATACTGACTTAATTATCGGACATCTCTGCTGAAACGCTTAGAAATCGGATTCTTCCCATAAATTACATCTATGCCATGCAATAGTGGCACGTCTGTGAGAATGATAAGTCGTTTTCCTATAGTTTACCATGGCTGGCACGACGGGAGGAACTTCTACGGAGATATGAAAAAATACATAAAAAATTAAAAATTAAAATAAAATTGGGGTGGATGCGCGGAGGATGGATTAAACTTAGCAACCACATTTCATGGCATACACACACGCCTGAAGTCACAGCGAAGAGAAATTATTTCGTTGCAATCTCACTTCCGAGTCACAAAGCTTCTGAATCAGAATCGAAATACTAAGGCAAACGGCTTCAAACAAGAAATTGTAGAAGAAACGAATGGGTTTCGATCTCTGATTGGAAGAGGTGCCTCTACTCACGACCACCGTGCACCGCCGTGGACAGGCATCAAAAGCTAAAGATGTTCACGGATGGCAACGCGCACTACCGTCACCGCCGACGACGAAATGTAACAGCTCCATACACCGCCATCGCTCTCGACAGCGAAGATGTGCACCGCCTTGATGGCTGCAACCGCCCGCCAAGGTTTGGCGGCGACCCAGTTCGGAATTCATGGTGGCGGTGGATTCGAGTGCGCAGGATTCTTAGGTTGAAGAAATAGACGTTAACGGCGTGCCCAAGCTATCCACGCAGTACTCAAAGGTTGAGGATGTGGGTGGTGTCGTTAGCAACTTTAAGAAGGCCCATGCGCCAAAAAAATAGTTGATGCACGTGCCTCAAAAAAACATAGGCTCAGTTCATACAAAAACGAGGTAGAATGGGTGGTGCGTCCAGTGAAAATGAACACATGCTGGCCACAGCAAAAAGATGGTGCACCTAGCAAACAGAAAAAAGAAGCGATCATACCAAGGGTGGGAGGAATTGAGACCACCCGATTTTAGAAATTTCACCATCCCGTTATATATAAGAATCATAAATCTATATATTAAAAAGGATGGTCACTCCCAATAAGAATTGTGTTAATCCCTTCCACCCATACCAAGAACAGGTGTTGGTTTACACAGCAGAAGATGAACAAGGCCCACCTGCACAGAAATAAAAGGTGGTGTAGTTAGCAACGAAAAAACAAAAAGAAAGATTCAATCAAGAAAAATAAAAAAAGGAGAGGTGGTGCAATCAGAAACAAAGATGGGCTTATGTACTTCATCGGACAAATGTGATAACTAAAAAATGTGGTGTGTGTAGCAAAACCCATAATCTCAGCTCAACAAAATGCTTAGTAAAAAATGGGGTGGTGAGCTCAATAAACAAACCATCTCGGTCCATATAAGCCTATGACGACCAGAAGGACCAGCCTGATTTCAAAAGACTTTGTCGGTGCAGCTAAAGATCATGATGGAACAATGCGGAAGCATGGACTTATGGAACTTTATAAGGCACAGCCTACTATGTAATATCACTGAAAATCCTTATATCTAACGTCACAAATATACATGCTAACATTCATGAATTCGTATAGCTCTTATATTTGCTACAAAAAATTTTGTGCTAAAATGTCAGCACTTAACGACATTATCTATTCAACGCCTACGGCTTAAAATATATGCATCCACAATATATTTGCTTCCATACTAGTATATACTAGCGTCCAAAAGATATTGTCAGCACAATACCTCCTGCCTGATACTTATTTTATGACATTATATATTAGAATTCACTGTTATCTACACATATAATATTATGTTCATAATATTACAATGTTCAATGACCATGTATGGATAGGGGTGGAAACAGACCAGGTTAGACTAGGCTTTGGCTAAGCAGACCAAACCTATTTTATAATTGATGAAGCTAAGCCTGGCCTATTAGCCTATTTTAGGCTCATTTTTTAGGCTAACCTAGCCTTTTTGAAAGCCTATAAGGCCTGAAAACCTATTTATAGGCCTACTTTGTCCTAAGGTCTATAAAAAGGTCAACAATTCTATTTTAAATATGTCAACAAGTCACTAAATAGGCTAATAGGCATTTTTAACAAGCCCTCTAAATAAGCTTAATTTATAAATATATTAGAAATTTTATTGTATTTACATTTAAAAAATTTATTATATATACATATATAAATTAATTTTTGAAAAAATAATATTTTATATATATATATATATATATATTAAAATTTAATAGGTTGGCCTATTAGGCTTAATAGGTTTTTTTAAAGGTCTGTACTTAGCCTTTTTATTAAACAAACTAAGCCAGACCAGGGTTTAAATAGGTCAGGCCGTAAGTCCCTGTTAGGTCGGCAGGCCTTTTTCCACCCCTATGTATGGATGATAAGTAGCTAGACCTGCATGAATATCATGTCTATCAACTATATACGAGTAGTGGAGCTTTGCAGGGAGCAAATTTTATTAAAAATCAGAACTAAATTTCCAGGGAGCAATGAAGCATGGCAGTAACTAGAAACAACCCAAGAGTATGTTGTTTTGACCGAGAATCCTTTAGAGTCACTTGGAACCCATAACACATGTGAAGGGGAACCCCATAACATCTAATCTAAGTTAAACGACCAACTGCAAAATTTCTTGGATGCCACGGGATTAAGACCTAAATCATTGTTCAAACCATTCACTCGCTTCTTTGAAAATCTCCTCCAAGTAGTCTACAGTAACTTCCCCTTCAAGTAGAACATACTTAGCACCTATTACAGTGACCTTAATGGATAACAATCCTATTGATATCATTTTGCTCTCTGAGGTAAAAATACCTTCTGGACTCCTTACTCTTCCCACAAATGTCTTTTGTAGGGATTTTTCAAGCCCCTGTTCCTCCTTGTTGTACTCTCTTGGAACCCATTTATCTTCATTGATAATTGATGAGATATCCTTAAAAAGGGGAGAATCGGGTTGAACTACATGCTTTCCACAATCATGCTCACGTTGAGACCTTGAGACTTGAGCAAACGATCTATCCTTGGAGGCCGTTGCCACATTTCCACGAAGACGAAATACTGTTTTTTTTTCCATCTAAATTCCTTTAAGTAGCCTTCTATGATACCTGGATATATTAACCATCATTTTCAAATTTCCAATGAGGATAGTTCCGAGGTACTTTTCAAGACTTTCCGGGTCTTTAATGTCTTCAAAACGTGCAAAGCCAAATCTTTCCCAAATGATGACCTCTTCCTTGGAATGAAAACATCGACAACCTTCCCATAACATTGAAAAATCGACCAAAGTTGTGTCACACCAAAGTTGTGGGAAAATTTTGAAAATAAGAAGGTGATAATTAACCAAAGAAACCATTTTGTTTCTTCATTTCTGCTCCACCAGAGTGTTTAGATGTCCCGTCGCCGCCTTTTTGCCACCCTTGTTTCTCCTTTGGACCTGAATCCATTCACCCTCCTTGCAATTTTTCTGCCTTCCTTGCTCCACAACTCCCTCATTCTGAACCCCAGCACCCTTTCTCTCTCTACCTCTCGTTTTCTCTCTCATCTCGTTTCTTTACCGTCTTTTGAAAATATTTGTAGAAAATTATGGCTCGAATAAGCTAGATCAACAAGGGACGGTAATTGATAGGTATGGGTAGGATATTATAATTTGTGTCCTCGTCCTCGTATCTGTTTTCATACATGTGTGAACAGCACCTTTAATCTCCAAACTCGTACCATTGATCCACACTTTTTAAAATTAAAAAAAAAATTAAAAGCTTTAATTAATTAACAAAACTGCAACAACCTTAATAAAAAAAAATATTCTTAAGTTATTCGTGTACTATAATAAAATATGAAAAGATAATTATTAAATTAGATGTATTAAATTTTTTCAAATTATCAAATACTCTATAACACATGTGATCTTTAGATTTGGTCACATTTTTTTATGGTTGTATATCTTTCTATTTTTTTTTTTTTTATGTTTAGACTTTTCTGGTATTATATTAATAATAATAATAATAATAATACATAGCATAAAAAAAGCTTAATAATACGAAATATATAAATTATTTTGATCTTATATGTGTCTGAATTAGTTCATTTGGGCTAGTTTAATGGACTATTGAAATTTTGAATCCTAAAGCCCGCTGTTTCTGGAATAAAGGTTTTCAAAAATATAAAAAATAATGATAAAGTTAAATGTGACTTGAGTAGTATATAATAAAAACTGCTTTATACATGATGTAGCATTTTATTACGTGCCGACGTCTCATTCTATAATGGATCGTCGACCCATTATAATTTAACTCTTAATATATACTACTCAAGTCACATCTAACTGTTCTAGCATTATCCTAGGTATCAAATTCAGTGGCACTAAAGTAAGACTGATGAGAAAATTTTTGAAATCTAGCAAGATCAATTGTTTTTATTCCAGAAATCTCAAATACATCACATGATGACTAAAAGATTTCAAATACAATAATGATTTATATATACCTATTTGAGTGTACAACTATTTTATAATTCATTTAATATTAGTTAAATCAAAATTTTTATTCTATTTTTTAATTTTTTAACATTAAAAAATTTATAAACTAAAGGAATAAATGGATTGTATACCCTAATAAGTGTATACAAAATATTTTTCTTTCAAATACGTATACTCCATAATAAGGATTGTCCGGATCGTCTCCATTTCTTTTAGGATCCTTTTCAATTTTTTTTTTTTGGAAATGGAGAAGATCATGAACATTGAAATATTTTTTGTTTTTTAATAATATATATAATAAAAAGGTATGTAGTGACTAGGAATAGAAATAGCCCATGCTATCTCTCATGGATCTAAGCCTAGTCTAAATCAAATTCATGTTAAATTAAGATAATTTAATAAATAGACTAGGCCAAGACTTATTTAAAAGCCTAATTAACTAATTAGACGAGGCTTCAGACTATTAAAAAATCTTTTTAGACCTAATAGGCCGGTCTATATTATATTATATTATAATAATAATAATAATAATAATATTGTTCACGCTATTATTATCATTGTTATTATTTTCTAAGATCACTATTTTATGTATATGTTTATACCAATCAACTTATTTTAGAAATAGATTACACTATTAATAATTTTTAGAACTTTATTTAAAATAGGTTTTTCAACGGGCTTGCAGGTTTAGTAGGCTTTTCAATAGGTTAGGCTTAGGCCATAAAAATAGCCTATAATAGATAACAAGCGAGGTTCAGGCTGTTAATTTAAAAGCAGGCCCAACTCAGGCCATACAAAATCTAATTCGGCTTAGGCTATTTCCATCCATAGTAGTCACAATTTGAATGAGAAAATAGAAATGATTCGGAACTCCATAATAAGGACCTATTTGAATTATATTGATTTTTATTTTCTACTTTATGAATAATTTCAATACAAAATTATTATATTATTTTTATTTTACTTTTTAATTTTCAAAAAGAAGAAAGAAAATAAAAAATAGAATAATAGTTTTGATTTACAATTATTTATGAAAAAAATAAAAATGTAAATAAAAAACACAGATAAATTAAAGCTTGTAATATTGAAACAGTACATTAACTAATGAACATTCATTAATTTTGAAAACTGAAGATTGAAACTAAATCTTGTTGATCAAAGGAAAGCTTTGTACTGAAAGAAAAAAAACAAATTGACCCACACATTGTTAATTTTTTTCTTCCTTTTCCCTCTTTAATTGGCTCTTTCTCCATAAACAAATAAGAGTCCAATTAAAAGAGAGATGGTACTAAATGTAAAAATTGCAATAAGCACACAAACACACTCATAACCAATCAAATTCTAACCAGTTAGAAATTAAAGTCCATAGGCCTGTTTGTTTTTACTACCGAACAATGCAAAAGTACTTTTACTAATAATAATTTTGAATCTCAATGCAGATTTGACAAAAATAAAAAATTCTTACCTCTTTCAAAAAACACTTTTATTTATAATAAAAATATAACCAAATGAACCCTATATTGTTGTGCTAATTAATTTCCTATCATAGGCCAGATTTTGAGCTTAGCTAGCTCCAACCACAAAGTTAATCATCAGAACATCTAAATGTGGGAATGACATTGGAAATTTTCCTTCTCAGCTCAGATATATCTACACTGTTGGAATTGTTAACCTGTGAATCAAGTTCAATAGGAAAAATATGTAAATATTAAAAAAAATTAAATATATACAAAATGCATTATGTTTAATTAATTTGGCTTTGTTTATTTAAAAAGGAAAATGTAATTTTTTAAGAGTGTTTAAAAAGTGTTGTAATTTTTTTTATAAGGCAACAAGTTTATTGATTGAAAAATGAGTACAAAGAGTGCTCATATAGTAAGGGTTTGAGTACTTTTATAATCATAAAATGAAGAATTTAATTGAACTCTGTCTCAAATTTTGGAGTACCCATTCGTATATTGCCGAGTTTGTACCACTCATGTATCGCTGGTTAAATGAGAAGAAACATATGGTTAAATTAATATATGAATTTGATAATTGTTACGTAATAATTTAACCATATTTTTTTTCACTTTTAACCACGCACATATTTAACCAATTCATGTGGTTAACCACATATTAACCAATAAGGTTAAAATTAAACAAAAAAAAATGTAGTTAAATTATTACTATATAACCATTAGTGGATTCATGTATAAATTTAACTACATATTTCTTTATATTTAACCAGAAAAGCGAGTGCAAATGAGTGATACACTATAATAGTGATATGAAAATACTTTGTAACATTTTGAATTCTCTAACATTTTGTAAACTTGGTCACTATCTAAGCACAATAGAGTCGTGTAATTGATGTAGCCAATCTAATTACCCAGTGAGATAAATTTTGTTATTGTTCGAGTTGTTCTTCTATTTATGATTTGGAAAATGAAATTAAAATAGAATTATTTCAATACGGAGTAAAGAGTTAAATACTCTAATCCACAATTTTACATAATGACAGTATTTAAGTCTTAAATTAAAGGAACATCATTGAGAGAAATTAAAGGAAGGTGTTAAAGAAAGCCAAGAGAATTTATGGTTCAAAGCAATAATTAATTAAATTATTTACCTAATTAAAAAAGAAATGAAGAAAATAATTAAAACATGATGAAAACTTAATTTGTACCTCACACTGAACACTTTGGAGCAATCTGCCATTGACTTGGGTTGAAATGCAACTAGAAACTTCAATTCCTTCTTCAAGTAATAATTGTAGTAACATTGAGAGTTTGAACCTTTTCTCTCTAAATCCACTTGTGATTTCAATTCCCACAATACCATTATTCTCATGAACACTAAAATTGCAATATGTGTTATTAATTTCATCATTTTCCATCTTGGAATAATATTCAGAGAATTTCTTGAGTTCATCTCTTTTGGCACTAAGTTCTTTAATGTTTTTTTGCATGTGCTTTATGTAATTCACTGCCTCGTTCATATGGTCAGATATTGAACGCTTTCCCTGAAATTAAACAAAACCCCAAAAAAATATAATTATAAAAACCCTAAACAAATAAACTTCGTCCAATCTAACAAAATTTTGTCAAAATTAATGGAAGACCTAATGGATAAGACTCGAATTTGAGTCTCTAGGTCATTAATTCTCTCTTCATTTTTTCTTTCTAGTCGATGAGTGTGTGAATATCATTTGATGCGATCATCAAGATTAAATTAAAGTCTCGAAAAGTACTTAAAATCAAGACATCCAGTACTTCACTCTTGATTGCCAAAGAGAAGATGAAGAGAGAATTATTGCATAGATCTGGATCTTTCTCATATGACTTTTTACTCGACACTCTCGTGAGATCAATAGGTTTACAAATACATAACTTTACCTCCACAAATTTGGAAGAGGAAGAAGAAAAAAAAATACTCCACAAGTGATCATGTTGAAAACAAAGGGGAAAAAATCTCCATAATTGAGTGAATATTTTGAGGTTTTCTTTTCTTTTTTTTTATGAAAAAAAGGGGAAAAATTAAAATAAATTAAAGGAAATTTACCTTGATGAACTCAAGAGGAAGAAGGGATCTAAGAGAGGCATAGCAAGAAGCCATTTCTTGTCTCCTTTGTCTTTCAATCTCCTTATGAAGAACCAATTTCTTCTTCTTATTATTATTATGTAATTCGTTGGAAGAAATAATAATATTATTATTATTTCCATGATGAATAATAATATTATCATCATATTCCTTTTCTTCAGCTCCATAAATTAATAATTTCTTTGCCTTCACACTCGTACTCTTGAAATTTTGGTTGTTAGAATCATGATTATTGACATCCAGATAAGCAGAATCATCATCATCATCATCTCGAATCAGATCTTGGGAGATTTTGTTCTTCTCTTGATGATTCTTATGGAGATTATTGGAAAATTGAATAACCAGCTCATTGCCTCGTTGTAAAGGAA
Source organism: Cyamopsis tetragonoloba (assembly GCA_037177725.1). NCBI lineage: Eukaryota > Viridiplantae > Streptophyta > Magnoliopsida > Fabales > Fabaceae > Cyamopsis > Cyamopsis tetragonoloba. The sequence goes on along the minus strand of CM074121.1, from coordinate 14,655,159 downwards.
ACATGCTATATTCTCAATAATCCAATTATTAGAGCTCTGAATTATCGTTAATTTTTGTTAATGAAGAGAAGTTTATTAAAGAAGAAGAAGATTCATTTTATTTAGGAACTAATTAATAGCTATATATATTTCTATACATCTAGCTTTCACAGGTATCTCACGCGGCAATCATTGTCATTTTATTATTTGTCAATAGAGTAAATGATTGATGTAGGAGGAGAATTGTTATTAGGGCGAATATAATTTTTAGTCCTGTATTTTTTATGCGCATTTTATTTTTGGTTTTATATTTTTTTTTGTTATATTTTAGTCTTGTATCTTTTATAAATGTTTTATTTTGTTCCAGTCCTCAACTCCACTACCCCCGTTACAAGGTAATTTTACTCTATTTTTATTAGAGTTCATGTGTATGTTACAGTTTTTCTGTGTTTGAAGATAAATGACCTAATTTGACTATGTTCTTATTAGGTCAATTCTGTTAACAAGAGTAACGAAGTTGACGGGCTAGACCAAAATGAAACGATTATAAGAGATACAACACTAAAATGAAACCCAAATAAATATAGGACCGAAATAAAATGCACATAAGAAATATATATAAGACCGAAATAAAATGCAAATAAGAAATATAAGACCGAAAGATGCATTTGGCCTTGTTATTATTATTAATTCATTAAACGTATCATTTTAATTAATATATTTATTACATTATTTTTAATATTTTTATTTTCTCTCTTTTTTTATATATCATTTTATACTACTCTACACTCAAAAGTTGAGATGGACACCTTATAAGTTTTCTTAACTACGAATGTTAAAATCATGCTCTTCAATAAATTATTTTAATATATGAAATAATTTTTTTATGCTAGTGTCATAGCATGTAAGGAATGACCTCATTGAATTGGTAGTATTATAATTTAAACCATAATTCTATATATTTTCATAAATGCAAGTGCAACGTCCCTTCCCATTTTCACATCATGTATAGTTTGTTTCCCATTGGTTTTAACTTTGAATATAGCTAGGTAGATATAAATGTTTCATTTAAATTATAAATAACTTTTTATGCACATAACCCAATTTTGAATTGTATATATAGTAAATAATTATTAAAAATAAAATATTTCCAACATAATAAATAAAAGTTAAAGAAATTAAAATGAAAAGAGAGAAAAAGTAAAAAAAAAATAATTAAAAGTAACATGATAGATAAAATAAGAGATAAATAAAAAGTAAAATGAGGTGTATGTAAATTAAAATGGTTAGGTGTAGCCAGAAATTGAGTAGATGTGGTTGTATTAGTATATGAATCATTTTTTTTCATTTATTTTACTAACGTTATTTTTGGTTTTCTTTATATATATGTACACGAAGACTATCTTTAACAGGATTTTTAAGGTGTGTATTAAGATATTTCTGGACTTACAACAAGTGGAAGATCTACTTAGAGATGAGCAGGTGCACAACTTGAAAAAATTATGAATAATATTATGAGTTTACCAAAAAACAAAAATAATATTTTGATTTTTTTTTTATTTTGCAATCCTAATTTTATATTTTTGAATCCCCAAACATAAATTTTTATATTTGGCTTTTCTATTTTATAATTGAAGTCTATTATTGTTATGGACCTAACCCGCGAGAAGGACACGTGCAGGCCTCACGTGGGTGGCCCAAGTCGTCGGTCCCATGTCGTGTATCCACGACATAGTGACATGACAAAAGGCAAAGGGGACTTTACCCCCATGTGAGGACTGTTACAGATCCGTAACTACCGCCGCAATTCACGGAACTGAGACAATGACAGGTTTGACTTTGGTGACTTTTGTTTACCCTATAAATATATGTGACTAGTCTTTATTCGGTACATTTTCATAACTCTTAATCTGAGAATTCCTGCTTAAGACACACAACTGACTTGATCGTCGGAGTGCTTGCAGGTACCCCCTCACCGCCAGGTGAGTGGCCGGAGAGATCCAACCACCGCACTGGAGACCAGATTGGACGCCAAATCCGCCATGCCAAGTGCGTGGTGGAACATTGGCACCGTCTGTGGGGAATCATTGTTCTTCTCCGATCGTAACTTATCCCTTATTTCCTCCTTTATCTGGTTTTTCTGGTAATTTTGCAAGAAGAACATCACCGGAGCCAAGAACTTAATCTCTCTCCCCGCATATCCATTTTTGTTGGTTATCAAGGTGAATTTCGGTCAATTAATCAGTGCAAAAGCCATTTCTAACCGATTAACCGGTGAATTATGACTTTTCACCAATTAGTTGATCGGATAATTGCATTATTTGATTTTTCTGTAATAACTGCGCATATATTCCTATACGAATATGTAATTTCTTGATCATCCTCCTAAATCCTGTTTCGTTAACGATCCTGAGTGTGTGGCAAGAAAATCTCTTGTGCTCGCAGGCAAACAGGAACTAACTCTTGCTAACCGAAAATGTGGTTGTAGCGACATGGTGAACACCAGGAGAAAGAACCAAGGAGCTAGGGGAGCATCAGCCAACGCCGGAGGAGCCCCTGGAGAACAGCAACTCCCTCAACGACATGAGAATCAGCAAGAGGGGCAAAATCTCCAAATGGAGAGGCAGGTCTCCATGGTTGGTCCACAGATCCCGCACACCAACCCAGCGATCGTCCAACCCCAGCTGCCCGACTTGGATCAGGTGGCGGAAAACGACATGGGTATTGAAGGGTGTCATAACCCCTTCACCCCGGCAATCATGAACTTTGACATGCCGGCCAACTTTAAGTTCGCCGTTCAGACCGACCCGTATGATGGGACGACTGATCCTCAAGATCATGTGGAGATCTTCTAGCAGACGATGGTCTTCCAGGGGGCCAAGGAGCCCGTTATATGTCGAGCATTCCCTCTAACCTTGAAAGCTGCCGCCCGGAGATGGTTCTCATCGTTACCGGCGGGATCCATCGCGGGATGGAAAGCATTAAAGGATAAGTTCGTATCAAACTTTACAAGCAGCAAACAACAATTCAAAACCGAGCACCATCTCGAGAGGATAAAGCAGAGATCAGATGAGCCATTGAGGGATTTCATCATCTGCTTTAACGTGGAATCTCTCGAGGTATGCGATGTCGCCCCGAACATGATGCTGTATTTCCTTAGGCAGGGGTTGAAGCCAGGAGGCTTCGCCAAGGATTTAGCGGGAGAAAAGCCCAAAACAATGGAGGAGTTGAAAAAGCGGGCTGAAAAGTGGATCCAGATAGAAGAATGGGTTCGAAATAATAAGGCAGACAATCAAGCCGCTAAGCAGGAAAAAGGAAAGAGAGACAAACAGAAAAATTCTTATGGCGGGAGACCCAAGGAGAATGAGAAAACATATGATAAGGGCGGGAGACCACCCAGGGGCACTTACTCAACTTATGCCCCGTTAACCATGCCGCCATCTCGTATCTATAAGGAGATCATGTATTCCGAGTTGAAAGATAGGCCTCCTCCAATGAGATCACAAGCAAAAAATAAGGACAAATTTTGTTTGTATCATAAAGACCACGGGCATCACACCAATGAATGCATTCACCTCAAAGGCGCCATTGAGAAGTTGATACGACAGAGAAAATTGAGACACTTTGTTCAGAAAAGTGATGAGGGAACATCCCGTGGAAGGAGCTCGTCATCACCCAGAAAACGTGAACCCAGTGCAAGGAACCAGGACATTGGGCGGGATGAACGACGGAGATCTCGGTCTAGGAGTCCACAGCGACATGAAGAAGCGGCTTCGAAAGGGGTCATCAACGTGATCGCTGGAGGTCTCGATCAGGGGGAACTGCCAGAGTCATCGAGAAAACGATCCCGAGACATAGAAGATCATTGCATGGCTGTGAAGGCCATGAAAAGAATTACTTTGGCATTCATCGAAGTCGACCTGCCTACAAATGGAGCCGGGTCCAATGCCCCCTGGTTATCATGGCTAAGATGGCGGGGTATGAAGTAAAAAGGTTATTCGTTGATCAAGGGAGTTCAGCCGACATTATGTTTTGGGACCTATCTCATAAGTTGGGCCTAACAGATAAAGATCTGATCCCCCACAAGGGAAATTTGATAGGCTTTACAGGGGATACTATTTCCCCCAAGGGCTATGTAAATTTGAAGGTAACTTTTGCAGGTCGTGACGGAAGCAGATCAGTAGAGGTGAAGTTCCTCGTTGTAGAATGCCCCTCAGCCTATAACGCCATTATAGGCAGACCAACTCTGAATGCTTTGGGAGCGGTTGTCTCAACTCTACACATGGTGATGAAATTCCCTAGTGACAGGGGCGATATCGTCACTATCTGAGGGAAAGGCCCTGAGGCACAACTTTATTATTTAGAAAGTCTTAAAATAACGAAAACTATGCAAGTGCAGGAACAGGAAAAAGTAAATGAGACACAGAAGAAAGAAACTAAAGGAAAACAAAAGCTCGTTAGGCGAGATAATGCTGTAATGATGACGGACCTGGATCCAAGAGGGGAGTTACAACACGAACGGCCTGAACCTGAAGGTGGTTCTGTGGAAATACAACTCGGGAGTCAACCTGATCAGGTAATCAAGGTCGGGAAAAACTTACCAATTAATATTATGAAAAATATGATCAAAGTTTTGCAGGATAATAAGAATATTTTTGCATGGGTCGCCTATGCCGGGTATAGATCTCGAGTTCTGTTGTCACCGACTCGCGATAAAGGAAGGAGCTAGGCCAGTGGCCCAGAAAAAGAGGAGAATGGGCCAAGAGCGGACAATAGCTATTGAAAAACAGGTTGACGAGTTATTAAACGCGGGATTCATCCGCGAGGTACAGTATTCTGACTGGCTATCCAATGTCGTGATGGTAAAAAAGGCCAATGGAAAGTGGAGAATGTGTACAGATTACACAGACCTTAACAAAGCTTGCCCGAAGGACCCTTTTCCGCTACCCTGTATAGATAAGTTGGTCGACAACTCAGCGGGTTATAAATATCTTTCTTTTCTAGATGCTTATTCTGATTATAATCAAATTCCCATGGCTCCCGAAGATCAGGATAAGACTGCCTTTATCACTGATCTCGGGGTATTTTGTTATAATGTGATGCCCTTTTGTTTGAAAAATGCAGGAGCGACATACCAAAGGATGATGGACAAAGTCTTTGCCGAGATGAGAGGTAGAGAGGTCGAAGTCTACATCGACGATATGATCGTCAAAACAAAAGATGATCAAGATCATTCGAAATACCTGGAATCTGTTTTTCAACGTTTACGGCAATTCAATTTACGACTTAACCCTCTGAAATGCACATTTGGTGTGGAATCTGGCAAGTTTCTGGGATTTATGCTCACAAATCGCGGCATTGAAGCAAACCCGGATAAATGTCGGGCAATCCTCGACATGTCCAGCCCTAGGACGATCAAGGACGTACAACAACTTACGGGGAGGGTCGCAGCCTTGTCTCGTTTCCTTCCAATCTCGGCAAAGCGTTGTCTTCCCATGTTTAAGGCCTTGAAGAAACAAGACTCATTTGAATGGACGCAAGAATGTGAAGTCGCGTTCCAAGAGCTCAAAGCCTCCCTGGCATATCCCCTGTCTTAACAAAGCCGATGGCGGGGAACACCTTGATATTCTATCTCGTGGTGGCTGATGAGGTCGTGAGTGGCGTACTAATAAGAGAAGAAGGTAAAGATCAGTTTCCGATCTACTTTGTTTCTAAAGTCTTGCAGGAAGCTGAGTTGAATTATCAGCGACTTGAAAAAGTAGCTTTTGCATTACTGGTGGCTTCGAGGAAGTTACGCCCATATTTCCAATGCTACCCCGTCCTAGTCAGGACCAATCAACCGATACGACAAATCTTACACAAACCAGACTTGGCAGGAAGGATGATGTCTTAGGCGATTGAGTTAACTCAATATGATATATCGTATGAACCACGGCTAGCGATTAAAGCACAAGTCCTCGCCGACTTCCTTGCCGAAATGACACATCTCGGAAACAACCATCCTGGGGAATGGACAATATATGTCGATGGCTCCTCGAACATCAAGGGATGTGGCGCCGGAGTGATACTAGAAAACTCGGAGGGATTGGCAGTGGAGTATTCATTAAGATTTGACTTCCCGACATCTAACAATCAGGCAGAATATGAAGCCTGCCTTGCAGGAATACGGATGGCCAAGGAATTAGGAGCAAACGCGATAACAATCTGTTCAGATTCAAAGTTGGTGGTGTCCCAGATTAAGGGAGAATACCAAGCAAAAGAGCCCATCATGCAGAAATATCTCGCCAAAGTACGAGATGCTCTAATGGGATTCTCTAAATTTGAAATCCGATATATACCTAGAGAAGAGAATGCAAGAGCCGATATCCTTTCGAAACTCGCCAGCACGAAGAAGACTTCAAACTACCACTCCGTGGTGGAAGAGGTAATCCCCTATCCTAGCTTGACCTTGCAGGTGCAAGAAGCAGACTAGAGGGCCCCCTTGATAGATTATATTGAGAGAGGGATCACTCTTGAGAATGATAAAGAGTCGCAGAAGATTATTAAAAAAGCAACGAGGTTCACGATGGTTGAAGGCCACTTGTTCAGGAAGGGAGTCTCGATCCCACTTCTGAAATGCATTGGCCTAGAGGAGGTCGGGTATGTGCTGGCCGAGATCCATGAAGGAAATTGTGGGCACCATATCGGGGCTAAATCTTTATCCAGGAAGGCGTTGAGAGCGGGTTATTTCTGGCCAACTATGCAAGAGGATGCTATTAATCACATTAAAAAATGTGAGCAATGTCAACGACATGCCAACATCCCTCATATCCCGCCGGAAGAACTGCACACACTATCCGCACCATGGCCATTCCACACTTGGGGAATGGACATCCTGGGACCTTTTCACAAAGCCACGGGACAGTTGAAACATCTCTTAGTTGCAGTAGACTATTTCACGAAATGGATCGAAGCTGAACCCCTCGCAACTATTACGTCTGCAAGAGTGGAGTCTTTCACCTTCAAAACAATTATATGCCGCTTTGGAATCCCAGCGGCGATCGTTACTGATAACGGGACTCAATTCACTGGAAGCCCATTCAAGGATCTCCTCCAAGGGTTGCAAATCTGACATTATTGTTCAAGTGTAGAGCATCCCCAAACAAATGGTCAGGTTGAAGCCGCAAATAAAGTGATCCTAATTGGCCTAAGGAAACGACTTAAAAGCGCCAAAGGAGCCTGGGCAGATAATCTCTATCAGGTATTATGGAGTTACAGAACCACCCCGCAAACTATAACAGGAGAAACTCCTTTTTGGCTTGTATATGGAACTGATGCAGTAATCCCGGTTGAAATCGGCGAACCATCTTGAAGAGTCATGTATACCCCGCCAAATAATGACGCAGTCTTAAGAGAAGAACTTGACTTTGTAGACGAAGTCCGGGAGTTGGCTCGACTAACTGAGATATCGAGGAAACAACGAGTTGCTCAACGATACAATGCTAAAGTCGTGAAACGCGAATTCATAATAGGCGACCTTGTTCTTAGAAGGGCCATTATAGGGCTGAAGAATGCAAAGGATGGAAAGCTCGCAGCAAATTGGGAAGGCCCATATCGTGTGATAAGAAGTACTAGAAAAGATGCATATGCCTTGGAGACTCTGCAAGGAAAAGAATTGCCTAGAACTTTCAATGCCGCGGATCTGAGAAGGTATTATAGCTAGAAAATATACAATTACCACGACTCAGCAGGTGTATAAAAGGATAAAAATCCTAACAAGGCGACATGCTCCAACGAGATAGGCCACAGGCCTTGAAGTACTTCACCAGAATCTAAGATCCCACTAAGGCGACCCGCCCAAAATAGGCCACAGGCCTTGAAGTACTTCACCAGGATCTAAGATCCCACTAACGCGACCCGCCCAAAATAGGCCACAGGCCTTGAAGTACTTCACCAGGATCTAAGATCCCACTAAGGCGACCCGCCCAAAATAGGCCACAGGCCTTGAAGTACTTCACCAGGATCTAAGATCCCACTAAGGAGACCCGCCCAAAATAGGCATTTGGCCTGGAAGTACTTCGCCAGGATCAAAGATCCCACCAGGGCGACATGCCCCAAACAGGCCGCTGGCCTTGAAGTACTTCATCAGGATCAAGGATCTCAATAGGGCGACATGCCCCAGATAGGCCACTAGCCGTGAAGTACTCCAACAGGATCAAAGATCCCAACGAAGGCGACATACATTTATGATTTGGTTATGAAAATTAATCACTGAAAGAAGCTAAAGTTCAATAAACCAAAAACATAAAAGCTCAAGTTACGAGTTACAAAAATTACAGCATGTGGAAACAAAGTGACGAAAAGCTAAGTTAAAAGCTGCAATATAAAGTCGTTATGAATATACATGAGAAGAGAAGTGTCATTAATGATAATGTATTACAGAAAGGAAAAGCTGGTCAGTATGCCAGCAAACTATTCGCTAAGACAAAAATAGACCTAAAATTATTACAAAGTGAGCTTCAAGGCTCAGTAGGGGCGACACTCTCATCTGCAGCAGGAGTTGGTGACATCGAGTAATCAGCATGAGGGTCGAAGGCCTCCAACTCGGGATCGTTCAAGTCAACTTCGGAAGGAGGGTCGTGGTCATAATCCACCAGTTTCCCCCCTTCCACGCCATGGAGGGGATGTACTCCCTTGAAAGAAAGCGAGATCCCAGGATTGAGATACTCCATTTGCTTCAAGCAGCTGGCAAAAGCCATGTAGCCACCAGCAGAGATCACACGACTTTGCTTCTGGATCTCAGCCATCAGTTCGTCATTGGCGATCTCCAAAGCCGCCTTGTCAGACTGCAGTTGATCACGAACGCGAGATAGCAGCTTGGCTTCCTCTGACAAGGAAACCACTTGCTCTTGAGCCTTAGCAAGAGAAACTTGCACCTCCTTCTTCGCATCAGAAAGTTTAGCACTTTCTAGCTTCAACTGGTCAAACTGGGAGGCAGTTGCAGCAATCTCGGCCTTAAGCTCGCTCTGAGAGGCCTTCAATATATCTCGCTCTTTAGAAAGAGCTTGAATTTGCTTTTCAGTAGCAGCTCTGGTGACCTGCAGTTTCTTCTCCAGATCAGCTATGGGACTGGGTCTCTCCAACTCTTCGTGAAAATGTTTCAAAAGAGCGGATTGGCGAGACATCCACCCAAGTGCCTCCCCGACATTGGCCTGGGAGATAAAGAAATGACATCAATCATGTATACAAACACAAAAGAAGATAAAAAAGCAGATTATATGACATAGAGGAATAGAAAATTACCTTCAGTACAGAACGAGGGAACTCCTTGAAGAATTCCCCGTGATGAAATGAAACAATGGGGGCTTGGAAGCCTTCCTATTGGGAAGAAGAAGATGATCCCGTAACAGGGAGTGCAGGGGCACCTCCTATATGGAATAAAAGAAACAAATGATAATTTTGTCGAAACCCAGTATAATTTCAAAAAGGTAACGTCATACATAGACTAAAAGATGCTAAGCACTAACCTCTCTTTCGGTGGAAAGCTTCTCCAATTGTTTCAGCTTCTTCATCATCCGAGATAGATATCTCGTGGTGAGAAGCAGCTTGAGTAGCCTCCAACTCTTGGGAAGTAGGGATTGGGGACTTCTGGCGATCCTAGAGGATGAGTTTCCTCTTCTTCACAGCTTGGACTTCAGGGGAAGCAACCGCGACATCTTCAGCAGTGGCGTTTGGATCTGAGGATGCGCCATGGGGTTGAACCCCGTGGTCCATGGAAAGCTCGCGCACCAGGTTCTAGGCGGGACTCTCCCTCTTTTTCCCCTTCTTGGTCATACCACCTGTTTTCTTCATCAGTTGGGCATATCTAGTCATGATGGCAGCTGAAAAGAAAAAAGATGGCAGGATTAGCAACATGTGAAAGAATGGAAAAGAAAGCAACACGAGCTTTGTAAAGCAATAATAAGTTATCCAGAACAACATTACCCATGGTATCAGCACGACTGATACGGCGACCTTGGACTATGACTTTACATCTGATAAGCCCATGCTTGCCAGTGAATTCCCGGAGCCCAGCAATCACGGCATGCTTAGAGTCCAGAAGGGAGGCTCCATCAGTAACAAACAACTTTGTCTCCCGGAGGTAATGCTCGTACGACCAGTAGAGTGGAAATAGGGGCAAGCCATCAGGGCCACTCCAAATGGGGAATTCATCTCCCGTATATGAAACCTTGAAATAGGCGTCTTTGAAGGGCGGAAAGGAATCTTCATAAAGTTGGAAAAAGAAATGATCTTTCCTCTGACGGAAGGAGATGAATCCAAAGTCTAAGAGATGGTACAGGGCAAAAAGGTATTGGAAAAGATTGCTGGATCCTTCCCAGCCATTGGCCCAGCAGAAAATCTCAAAGGCGTTGATAAAACCCCAGGCATTGGGGTGAACTTGCGAAGGGGCGACATCGAGCCGATTGAGAACCTCGACTTGAAAAACCGAGAAAGGAAAGCGAAGTCGAATCATCCGGAAAAAACAATCATAAACCATCAGGAAGTCGAAACCGCCTTGGCGAGGACGGGATCCAATCCTCTCATTGGGGTCCACGTGCTCCGCCTTGTACAGGGTGACTGGGCCCGAAGGAACATCTTCTTTTGGGGTTGCCCCCGGAAAGTGCATGGCATCCCGAAATTTCACATCAGCGACATGAAATTTTAATGTCGTGTTAAGCCCAGACGGGACCTGGAGAATATCGTGATGAATCCAGTACATCCTCCTCAGGTCTAGTATACCCCTAAGTTTCTTGGGGACCTCACTTTTGGCGGCTTCCTTCGGAGGGCCATACCAGTCATGAATTTTCTGTCAACGGCGTTCTAGAGCTTTACTTTTGGAAGGCTTCTGGACAGCATGTGTTGGGGCTGAAGTCAAGGGCGACTCTGAACCCGACATGGGAGATGACGCCGACATGGGTTCTACAACAGAAACAGGAGGGACAAAAAGAGAGTCAGACGAATTTGAATCAGAAGATTTAGATGAATTATTAGAAGAATTAAAACTAGAAGTTTCAGACGAAGAACAAATTAACAAGGGGGCAAGAGGATTCAGGATGGACGTTACAGTATCGTCACTACCCTCAGATGACTCATCATAATCATATTTACCCATTCCATACCTTAAGGGTACGGGGGCAACGGATTTAGAAAATGGAGCCCCTGAGAAGGGGATGAGTTGGGGATTTCCAGGAGTGATCTCCCCAAAGGCTTCAAAGAAAGGTTCTTGGTCAGAATCAGAACCAGAAACTGAAGGGGGAGTGGGAATGTGATGATCACTACTGTCACACGGTTCAGGCCCAGAAGGGGAACCAATGAAATAACCAACTTCCCCAGAAAGGCTTTCCTTTGGGGGAAAGTTAGTAGGTCTTTTAGGAGTAGACATTCCTTGGAAGAACAAAAGAGAAAGAAAACACACAGAAAAAGCGAATAAGGAAGGAAGAAGGTACCTGGAAATGGTGAAGCAAAAAGGACCAAGGAAAACTGGAAGACAGCAAGATGAAGTTGACGGCAAGAAAAGCAAGAGGAAGGCTTTTACGCAGAGAAAAACTTGAAAGGCAGGGAAGAGTTTTAGGTTAAGAAATGAAGTACTTATAGAGAGAAAAAGGGGAGATGAAATGTGAAGAAGAAGTGACGGCGTGGGGTGCAATTAATGCGCACAGGTCTGGCATCACTAAATGATGATGGGCACGGCCCACGAAGGGTCAGAACAAATCACACAGAGACACGTGTCAAAGCCTAAAACTGACAAACAGAATTCGAAACAGCAACGACTTGGGAGGACTTTATGACACCGAGATAGGTCAAAGTCGTAAGTCAACGGCATGCTGAACGACATACCGAAGACTTGGGGGCAACTGTTATGGACCTAACCCACGGGAAGGACACGTGCAGGCCTCACGTGGGTGGCCCAAGCCGTCGGTCCCATGTCGTGTATCCACGACATAGTGACACGACATAAGGCACAGGGGACTTCACCCCCACGTGAGGACCGTTACAGATCCGTAACTACCGCCGCAATTTACGGAACTGAGACAGTGACAGGTTTGACTTTGGTGACTTTTGTTTACCTTATAAATATATGTGACTAGTCTTCATTCGGTACGTTTTCATAACTCTAAATATGAGAATTCCTGCTTAAGACACACAACTGACTTGATCGTCAGAGTGCTTGCAGGTACCCCGTCACCGCCAGGTGAGTGGCCGGAGAGATCCAACCGCCGCACCGGAAACCAGATTGGAGGCCAAATCCGCCATGCCAAGTGTGTGGTGGAACAATTATATCACTAAAATATAAACTAAAATTCATCCTAAACTCCTTTTAAACTATCAATTTTTATAACATAAGTGAACTTTAACAACATGATTTTGTGATATTTTTAACAGTTTAGTAAGAATTTTTAAAAGTTGCTAAAGGTAGTGATATTTTAAATTTTTAAATTTTTATTTATTATTTATTTTGTATTTTTTAATTAAATAAGTTGCACCCATGATTTTGTGGTCCTAAATTCGCCACTGCTTACAACTGAAAATTTTGAGACTTCAAAATTATCAAAATAAATTCTGTTTTTTTCTTGATAAAACAATTTATTTTCTATACACAATTAATGGACATAGTATTCTTTATATATATATGGATGATAGCTGGGAACCTAGCTAGGAGCCTATAGGAGTAGATTACTAATTCAATTCGTGAGTCATTTGTGGTCCATACTCTCAGCAGTATTAATTAGGTTTAGCCAAATTTATACCTTTTATTAAATAAACGAATTAATAAAGAGATAATGAGAGTATTATAAGAACTTTTTTAATAGAATCCTAATTTTTGTACTCAATGTACTCAATTGGTTACGTACATTGAAAAAAGTAGTTACATTAGTTATTTTTTTACTTACAGTGTTAATTATTTCAGATTTAGTGGTTATACGTGTAGAAATATGTGGTTATAACGTAAAAATAAAAATTCAACAAAACTTCTATGTGTGTAACCAGATATTTTAATGTATGCAACTATGAGTACGAAAAATATGAGTACGAAAATCTTTTTTCTTTTTAATAATACTAGTAACCGGTGAGATTTTATAAAGAAATAATTAGAGGTAATTAATGCAATAAAAAAATATAAAAATAAATTTAAAAAGTTATATATTTTTTATAAAAATTAATGTATTAATTAATTATATTTCATATTTTTCTTAATAAGTTAATTATTTAAATAAAACTTTATAATATAAAACGTAAGAGGTAGTAAATTATTTAATGAAAAACATTAGGGCAAGAAATGACGATGTATAATTATTGCTACCTACCTATTATCCCTCTTTTAATTCTTTTTTTCAAAGCTACTCCCTCTAATAATCCTTTTGCTTAGTTGTTTAAGACTTTGATATACTCCACATATTAAAAAAAATATTAACTTAAAATAATTGTGCTTTAAGAGTTAATTCAACTAGGTTTTTTTTTAATTTTTTTAGTTTAATTCAGTCCTCAATTTTTCATTTTTAAATATTATAAAAAAAAAAAACTAATGCTTCTTCTTCCCTAAACCTCAATAACATCATCTACTTCTCCTACAAGTTGTGCTGGATTGGCATGTTCTTAGATGGAATGTCATTGGATTAGGGCTTAGAATTATTATTTGCTTAAGCAGTTGGACTAGGATATCAGTTTTGATCTCACATTGTTAGTGATATGTTACAATTTTCTCATGTATTGCTTTCATTTTTGTTACAATTTTTACTTAAAAATAAATAAAAATCTACTTCTCTGGTAACGAATTGGGAGAAACCCAAAAAATGTCAAACACTATTATTAACCAAAAAAATTAACGAATTTTCTTCCGTTGGAAGTAAGTCATACATTGCATGCCTCTGTCTTTTGTGTGTGATTTAAATACTTTGGCTACTTTTTTCATAGCCAATTGATTTTAAGATGTAAGCTTAAGAAATAAAATTGTGGTCGAAGGCACAAAGTTCAAATATGAAGGACCAAAAGGTAATAGATTAAATCAATCTTGAATGCAATTAATGAAATATGAAAAAACTCTAAAAATCTGAACGTCCGAGAGAGTTACAATGGCGAAAGAGAATTGACAACAATATTTTTCATACCACCTAGGAGTAGTTATAACATAGTGAGCGCGTCTATCTATATCTTCTGTGATCTTATACTACACCTGTAAACCGTCAATTGTGAGTTATTTGGTTTTTTACTTAAATCATCACCTTCCCTTCCCTCATGAAAAAATTGAAATTTTCTTACCTCAAAATCCAAATTCACCAAGAGCAATCACATGCAACAATTAATTATCGTCGTCGAAGAAATTCCATAATTTTCAAAACTAGCTTGAATTCAACAATTGCGCATCTCATGAAGTAATAAACGTGTTTCTAAAAATTTTAAAGTTTTCTCTTTCAATTTTAGGCATTTCAATAATTTCTGAAGAAGAACCTTGATGTTGTTTAACAACAAAAATATAAAAAGAAAAGAAGAATAAATATGTTGGAGGGGAAACAAGACATATCGTTTGAAATAGAATTGCCAAGAAGTGTAACAAATTTTGGATTTTTACACCATATATACAAAACATCCCCAACAAATTTTAAAAAAAATATTAAAACTTAAAATCCCTATCAAGGAAGATGAAGCATGGTGTCATTCAAGCTTTTCAACCTTTCCCTACTTAGATCTCCTGTCCTTAAAGGACCAACTTATAAAATTTTAAAAATTTAATTTTGATAATTTAATTGTATATCCCTAGACCACCATGATCTAAAAAAGCTCCACCTTCATATAAACTCACTTTAAATTTAATATAACAAAATAATTAGTTACAAAATATAATACAATTCACGAAAGTAAATTATATAATAATTAATACTACTTTCGGTCTTTTTTATGAGAGATAAAAAGAGAATTCTTTTTTGTCTTTTATATAAGACTTTGTAAATTTGCTAGGCGTATTAATTACTAAGAAAGGGTAAATATTTTGATACTCTCAATTTATTATGAACACTCATAATTTTTACGCTGGAAAAGATCTAATTTCTAGTAAAATTATATAAAAAGAGACGTGCAATAAATTTTAAGATCTTAATTAATTTGAGTGAGTAACAACAATACACGAATTTTTAGAGCTAATATTACCAAGAAAATGAAGCACAAGTGAAGGACATCCCAATACAATTCAATACCTTAATACAACTCAATTCCTCACAACAATAGGTGGATGAGTCTATCCACTTATAAACCCTCTTACTTACTCCTAACTATCCAATGTGGGACTTTAATTTATTCTTGACTTTAATTCATTCTTGACTTTGTATTTGGTTAATAGCTAATTTTGTAGTTATATTTCGTAGCTAATTAGTGACCAAGAAAATTAGCTGAAAAATTTTATTTGGTAGCTAATCAGTAAATATTTAGATACAAGTTAGCTATGATATTATTTTGTAGCTATATATACTTAATACTTTATAGTTAATTAAAAGTTAATTTAATAGCTAATTAATATTAACTACAAATTTTTTTAACTAATCTATAGCGGTTTAGATACAAATTTGTTATAAATAAAAATTTATAACTATATTTTGTAATTAATATTAAATTTTTTTTGTAATACAATTTTTTTATAAAATATAAATGTGCAAAGTATGAAACACATTGGATACTAAAACTACCGTATGCTCACAACCCGAGCCTATGCCCATTTTAGTGAATAAATTTCCTCTTCCATTTTTAGTAGTTTTTGCTGGTACCCACTTTGTTTGAATCCAATTGTCACCCATAATTTATTATAAGTAATTTATTACTAAATTTAATTAGGGAACAGTTAAGGTCCCATTAGACCTTGGATAATTATTTGGTCTACCAAATTGAAAGCATGTTTCAACTAAACAGACTATATATTCAATTGACTACTAATTAATCCATCATATCCATATCTTATTCATTGCATAATTTAATAAACGAACCAATTATTTTAACAAATTTTTTTATATAAGACTATCAAAAAAAAGTTTCACTCTCCGATCCTTTTTATAAGAACCCAACATGATAATATATTATGGTTATTAAAAAAATATATAATTAGGTTAGTTAATGTACTAAGATTTTAAAAAATTATATACTCTTTCATGTTTATCCTTATTTAATATATTAGAAAGTAGTAAAAAATATTAATTTTCCTTGTAATTCAAATCTTGAAAGTAAAAAAGTTAACTCATTATAAAAGACAAACATAAAAAGGAATAATTAATATTTGTAAATTTTGATAGATAGTCTTATAAAAATGACCACTAATATTATCTAAAAAGGATCTTATAAATAAGATCGGAAGAAATATGTAAAAGGACAAGTAAAATTTTTGTAAAGGATCATGTATAGGGACAGAGAAAGTAGTAGTGGTATTAGCTCTGGTTTTATATATTCCTTGTCTATCTTTATAATAAGAATAATTTTAAATTTTCCTAATTCAAATTTTTAAAAATTTTCATACTTACTCATTAAAAAATATTTTTAATGTTTTTTATATTTTTAAAATTGAAAATGTATTTAACTCTATACTTTATATGGCATTAGGAGGATTATTAAAAAGATAGTAAATATAATTAAATATTATTGTAAACTTAAATTTAAATAAGATTAATTTTGGTATGTCATACTGTTTTTTAAAGATATTAAATAAGGTTTTGCTGGATAGATATTGAGTAAGATTATTAGATATTCTTTTAATATTGGTAAATTAATTGGAGGATTTATAGAAAACCGGAGTTAGTATATCGAAATAGATATTTGACTAAGGTATATATATTTATTACATTATACATATTTTTTTGGGTAAGCAAAGTGATCAAAAGTATTAATATCGTGTCATAGTATATATTTCGAAAGATATATACATATGACATAATCTTATCTGCATCTTTTTTTTTTTCAGTATATTATTCACACGAAACATGAAACTATTTATATATTGAAATGGAAGTAAGTCATCTGTATTAGAACAATGTGAAGTGTTTTATATATGAGAAATTAAATTCACGTTCGGTATAAGAACTATAAGAACTGTTGTGATCTAACCTGACGAGGATGTACGACAGATAAGGTGGTCTTTTGGATCAGGCCTGAGTTCCGACGGCGGTGGAGTGCACCTGCAAAGACTCCGACGCTCAAGTTAGTGAGTGTATTAGGGTTTTGGTATCTGATAGAATACTTACGTACTTTGCATGGTGCATTAATGATAATATTTATAGAGTGAGGCGTATGACCTGAATGTGGTCTGTATTGGGCCAAGATCTGTGGCCTAGGCCCAAACCTCATTATCTGGGCCCTGATCATAGGCCGTGCCAATCCTACCGGGATATTTCCGGGATAGTCGGTGGCTGTTCGACCCGGCATGTGTGCGTACATCCGAGATACTGTTATTCTGGTCCACAACAAGAACAATGTGGACCTCGCTGCTTAACGTGCATCATTGCATTTATTTATTTATTAATTATTATTATTATTATTATTATTATTATTATTATTATTATTATTATGGTTTTTTTTATATAGAAAAGTAGATTAATCAAAACTTGAACCTGCATATCCATGTATATATGTCCCTATATATTTATTAACTAAACTGCATAGCTAGAACAACATTGTGATTATTGTTTAATGAAAAGCAAAAGGAATTATTTATTGTTTTAGTCCATCACTTTGTAGTTACAAAACATTTTAGTCTCTAACTTTTTTAAATGTTTGAATTAGTTCTTAACTTTACATTTTGTAGGTCAATTTAGTCCCTGATCTTAAGTAACACTAGCAAAATGTTTACATGATATGTTGATTGCCTATACGGTATGTTAATTGACACCTAGGAGTCCACGTAAGCGACAAAATGACATCGTTTTGCTTAATCTCAAAATAGGTAACTCGATTAGTCCCTCAAATCACTTGCAAAATAATCTAATGTTAACCTCAAAACGTTGCGTAACTTTGAAGATTAACTAAAACAACATCGTTTGGGTGTTTATGTGGACTTATATGTGGCAAATAACGTCTCATATAGACACTTAACGTGTTAGGTAGCCATTTTGTCGATATCACTTAACATCGGGGATTAAAGTGACTTATAGAATATAAACTCAAGGACTAATTCAGACATTTTAAAAAGTCAAAGACTTAAAATGTCGTGTGGCTACAAAGTGAAGAACCAAAACGCTCAATCACTCAAAGCAAAAGTATACTTAAATAAGTTCTAATTGAAATAAGTTCTAATTGAAGAACATTATACTTAAAAAGCTTTATTCCCTAATTAACCATTATTAGACCAATCTACTAAATGTCATCATCATCATTATCATCATGATCATTATCATCATCCTTATTAAATTGTGAAAAATATTACATTATACTCCTCCTGTCCCAAAATGTAAGACTATAGTTTTTACTTGTCTCATTTTATAGGATCCTTTGAGAATTTTTGTGCATATTTAATTCTTTTTACCATTATACCCTTGCTACTCAATCAATTTTGATGAATCCAAAATACAGTAAATAAAGTCATGAATTAATTAAATCCATTTCTCTCTTTCATATAGGTGGACCTCATTGCCACCAAATTTAATCACTTTGATTTTTCATTGTAATGTACTATTTCCAAAACATAAAGTAATTAATAGAGTCTTTCTAAAAAAAATTAAGAGTAATGCTAAATCCTCCTAAATATTCTCCTACTTATCCTCCTAATATCATATAAAGTATGAAATTAAATGCACTTTCAATCTTGAAAACATAAAAAGCATTGAAAATATTATTTAATGAGTAAGTAGGAGGATTTTTAGGAAGATGGAGAAGGAGGATTAGGAATTATTCAAAAATTAATAAAGTAAATAAATGAACAACATAAAGTGAGGTGATAGAAAGAGATTGAAAAGGTAAATTTGGAAACTAATGCTTTTTATTAGGCAAATTTAATGCATTTAACTAAGTTAACCGTTTTTCTTAATTCCCGCAATATTGGTTCAGAGGATCTTACATTTTAGAACGGAGAGAGTATTCATTTTACGGACGAGCATTTTGATTTTTTTTTCAAAAAAAAAAAATCCTATTACGAGCATATAGTGGGTGATACTCTATATTTGCATCACACTCATCACTAGATTCATCACGCTTAGTCCGGGTTCAAGAATTTACTAATTTAAAAAATTGTTTGCTTGAATCTTTAAAACAGGTTCTAGAATAATTTAGGTGAGCAAAAATTTAAAAAAATAAATTATTAAAATGGTCTTTTATTTTGTAATCAACACTTAAAATGGTTTTTAATTTATAAAAATTGATCCCTAACTTTATCTTCTATCATTCAAAATAATCTATGATGTTAACACACATAAATAGAGTCATGATACGGCACATTAAATGTCACAATAAAGCCTAAAACGACTTCGTATCAGTGAGTGAACGAAAATCAAATATTTTAAAACCAAAATAGATGAAGAGAACGTGTTGGATGCCCAAAAAAATAGAGGGAGAGGAGTGGGCAAAGACAAAACTAATTATTTTTTCAACTTTATCAGAATCAATACGCTTGATTTTCATTCACTTGCTTATAAGATGTCGTTTAGATTTTCATTGTGCCACTTAATGTGTCATATCATAAGTTTGTCATTGTATTAATGAAAGGGACTATTTTGATAAATGACGAAAAAAAAAGTTAAGAACTATTTTATTTATTTTTACAACTCAAAGACCTTTTTGAATGATGATAATAAAGTTATAGATAATTTTAATTATTTTTTCCAATTTTATAATACTAAGTTATGAAACTCCATATGTGTGGTGAAGTTAGAAAATAGTGTAGTGTAAATAGCATTACCCACACGCACAGTTAAAATAATTGAATTTTATAAAAAGTTAAATTGTTTTAAAAAAAGTTATTTTCTTATTTACAACATATTTTTTTTAATGTTGATAAGGACAACATTATAAAGATTTTAACAACATTCAAAAAATTTATTAACTTTTAAATATATAATGCTAAAATTCAATTGTAGAACCACATTTTTTTATAAGTATTATATAAATCTATATTATTAAAAAGCGTTAGAAGTTGATGTTCAACAACACCAAAATACAATCAGACACAGAGGGAATCCCTTAGCTAAGGCCCTCAAAGATCACAACACCTAATCCCCCTTCCAGAACCCACCAAAAAAGGAACAAGAAAGCTTTAATTAAGAATTTAATTAGTTTCGTTCTCCATTTATTTTTATTTTGGTCCACGCATTAAAAATCTTGACTTGTATCAACATCTCTTTATTTATATATATATATGGTCTTGACATAAAGTGCCCAAGGACACTAGTTAAGGTTATTGGAAGTAGAAAAATAATCATAAAAGCATATTGTTTCATCTCTCAGAAATATAAAAAAATTACACATTCTAATATCTTTTTACTACATTTAAATTCTTAAATAGTACCCTTATAACACTAAATATCATTTGATATATATATATATATATATATATATATATATATATATATATATATATTCAACGGGTAATATTAACATTTCTGCTAGTCTCTAATTATTACTCCTTCTAGTCCATAACTTATGTTGTTTAGGGTTTATGTACATAAATTAAGAAAATAATAATTGTGTCATGTTTTTTTATCTAATTGACTAAAGTACCCTTATTTATTATTTCTTGAAAACAATACATCTTCGATCTTCATCAATTATAATTTCTTAAAAACACATACACTTAATAATTATGTGAGGGTATAATTGAAAAAAAATATTTACTAAGCTTTGAAAATGCAAAACAATAATACTTTTGAAACTAAAAAAAAAAGTCTAAAACAAGATAACTTATGGACCGGAAGAAGTATTTAATTTTGATTTCTATACTCTATAACATTTTTTGTTTAATCCATAATTAAAGATGATATATTTGGTCACCAGAGTCAACTTAAGAGTAAAACCAATAAATAAATATATTTTTAATATATTTAAACCTCAATTTTATATATTTTTATTTTAAAAATATTCAAATATTTAATAACATAAAAAACTATTTTTTTCAAAAAATATTTATATCCCTTAAAAAATGCAAATATTATTTATAAGGTAACATTAATAACTTTAAAATATTTACTATTTATTATTTTAGAAATATGTCATCACACAAAATTGCTTTAGTCCACATGCCAATAAGTTTTGGGGTCAGCGGACCAATAAGTGAGTTGGCAAGTAAACGGCTTATATGTACTTCTTCTATATTTCGTTTGTCTTTTAAGTGAAAGTGAATCATTTCAAACATTACCTTGCTATAATTCATCCACAATATTGAATCCATTATATTGAATTAAAAATTATTTCTACAAAATAATTATTATTAATATCGTCGTTTTTAATACTTACATTTCTTTTATTTTTTATAAATCATACTCGTGCTATGCACGGGTCGCAACTACTAGTTATAAGATATAGTCAACTAAATTATGCGAATTAATATAATAAAATTATAGTTAAATATAATTAATTTTATGGAAAAAAAATAGTATGATATATTAATTTTACGTCTCTTTAATTGCTGTATTTGATGGATGTGTCAATGAAAGTCAATTGTCCAGGGGCATATACGAAAAACAACGATAAATGTATTATAAAAACCGACAAATATATACCTCAAGACCATAATTTTCTTTTAAACTATATCTTATAATTAGGAACAGTGGAGTATTAAATAGTAAAACTTAAAAATTGACTAGATACATTTTTTTTTAAAGAAAAAGTTTAAATTTAGAAGATAAAAAATGATATATAATTCGATCATTTCATTTTAATAAATTTATATTAAAAACTTGCTTATTACCTTTGTGTGATAATCAAGAGGAATGTGCTTGCTGAAAACCGTAGAGCCCCAACCTACTACCACCACTTAATTTAATTAATTAATATCTTTATATATAGTGGCGTGTGTTTTTAGTTCTTTTGTCTAAGCAAATCTTCATGTGATCTCTCTCACTAATTAACTAAGTTTTTGGACCGATTCCAAAATAATTTAATTAAAGTGAAGCTAATTAAATAGTAGTATTTCATTAACACTTGGCAGAGTAATTAAGCAAACATTTTATGCATGGAAAACATATCATATACTCCATATGTGATGCATGTATAGGTTAAAAAATTAAAAATAATAAGGATCTTAATGCCCTTCAATGAATAAACAAAATAAAAAATGAAAAAATGGTAAAAAGGGGAAACATTTATTATTTATTATATTATAAAAATAAATTTCATTTATTACTTATATTTTTAATAAAGAAATTTTAAATTTATAATTCACCAAAAAAAAAAATTGTATACTGGGTCAGACATTTTCAGTTTATTTATAAACATTGGAATGATATATAGCACAAAAAAGTATTCAAATTAGTTATTACTACTATAAAGTCTTGCTAAAAACTATAGAAAATATATTTTTATATAGTTACTATTCATCAATATATTATCTCGGTCTCTTTTTATTTGTCTTTTAAGGTTAACTCAAAAATATTAAAATTAAAAATAATAATTAATGTTCTTGTCTTTATAAAACTTATCATGCAATTCTTTTTATAGTCTTATTGAACTTTAAAATTATTAATTATCCACTATATGGTAAATATATAAAATAATAAATGAACATGGTCCATAATAAGAAATCGAGTAATAAATATTTTTTCAACTTTTGAAATGACAAATAAAAAGGAATATAATAATAATTCATTGCAAAAGTCAGTTATTCGCTAGCTTGCAAATTGTGTCCCATTGTCTGATACTATGGCTGAAGTTACCACATGGCGGCATAATATCTACTTCCACAAAAACTTTTCTACATTCTCTGTTGTGATTGCAGTGATTGGTACGGCCTCTATCCACTTGGTGAAATAATTTACTGCAATCAACAAGAACTTTCTTTGTCCCGTAACTAGAGGGAAAGGCTCGAGGAGGTCAATTCCCCACATATAGAAAGGCCAAGGTGACATGATACCTAGAAGTGCTTTCGGCAGGAGCTTGATAATGGTTAGCAAAATGCTGACACTTCTTGCACATCTTAACAAAATGTATACAATCATCTCTCAAGGTCGGTCAGTAGTACCCTGCTCGCAAGACCTTTGTAGCTAGAGATCGACCGCCAATGTGGCAACTATATACACCACTATGGATTTCCTGCATAAAAAAATCAGCTTGATCATCCGTAATACACCTGAGTAGGGGTTGTAAAAAATCTCTTCTATATAGCTCGTCGCCAATGATAGTGTATTTCACAGCCTACCTTGCAGTTTTCTTAGCCTCTTCTTTATCTTCTGGAATGATTCCTCTAATGTACTTTATGATTGGCTTTGCCCATCTTCAAGCCATTACCTCTATGGAGTTGACTGCTACCTCTTCAATACTTGGACTTCTAATAACTTTTACCATAATGCTTTTGTTGTTCACTATTTTCTTGGCATTGGCTAGCTTGGCCAGTAGACCGGCTCTCCCGTTCTAATCCCATAGGATGTGCTAGATTTTGAATACTTTGAGACGGGAGATCAACTCCTGCTACCTGCATGTACTTAACAAGTCGTTCATCTTTTACCTAGTAAGTGCAGGATAATTGAATTGTTAGTAGTTGTGAATCTCTTCTGGCCGTGACTTTATAGACACCCAAGTCAAGTTCTAGGTGCAAGCCGGCTATCAATGCCTTATACTCTGCTAGAATTTTGTGGACTGTTCCACGGTGATTCCATCAGATCATTCAAGATGATCCTAGCTCCTCCTCCATTAGATCTATCCATAATAACCACATCGAATCTGGTTCAGGGCTTGCTGCTAACTTCATCTCTAACACAAAATCGGACAACACTTATGACTTTATTGCTTTGCGATTCTCAAACTAGATATAAAACTTTGATAGCTCTACGACCCATCCCACCATTCATCTTGCTAGGTTGAGCTTTTGTAAGATCGCCTGAATGGGAATGTCGATCCAAACTACGATGGTATGGCTTTGGAAGTATTGGCCAAATTTCTTGCAGACATGATTAAAGCCAAGACCACCTTTTCAATGATTTGATACCAGACCTCTGCACCTTGAAGAAACCTTCTAACAAAGTAGACAGGTTGTTGCCCTGCCCCTTCTTCCCTAACCAGCACGGCGGTGATTGCAAGCTCAGATGCAGACATGTAAAGGATCAAAGGTTCTCCGAGATGGGGTTGTGCTAGTACAGGCAGGGTAGCTAAGAACGTCTTGATATGTGCAAAGGATTCTTCGCATTCTTCTATCCACCTTAGTACCTTCGCTTTTTTTATGCTTCAAAATAAGGGGTAAGCTTTATTGCCGACCTTGGACATGAAGCTAGACAGTGCCACCATGCTTCCTGTCAGTTGTTCAACTTCTTTTACTGAGCTTTGGCTTCGCATTTCTATGATCGCCCGACATTTATCCGGGTTGGCTTGTATTCCTCTTTCTGACAACATAAAGCCCGGGAATTTTCCTGACTTGACGCTAATAGTACATTTCTGTGGGTTCAGGCGCATGTTATTCTCTCAAAGCTGCTGGAATATCTAATTGAGACCCTCAATGTGGTCACTTTCAGCCCTGGTTTTTGTGACCATGTCATCTAGATAGACCTCAATATTTTTACCCACATGATCATTGAAGATCCTATCCATCAGCCGCTGATAAGTGGCTCCTGAATTTGTCAAATCAAAGGGCATGACCTTGTAACGGAAATTGAAGGTATCACCCATGATCATTGTTTTTTCTTCATCGGATGGGTTTATTTTGATTTGATTGTAACCAAAATATGCATCCATGAATGATAAGAACTGAAAACCTGATGCACTGTCCACTAATTGGTTAATGTTGGGAAGAGGGTAGGAGTCTTTTGGGCATGCTTTGTTGAGGTTGGTGTAATCCGTGCACATCGTCCATTTTTCATTCGCCTTCTTGACCAGCACAACATTTGCTAACCAAGTCGTATACTGAATTTCTCTGACAAAGTATGCTTCTAGCAAAGACTTAGTCTCAACTCATATCGCCTCGCACCGTTCTTCTCCTATTTTCCTTTTCTTTTGACTTACTGGTCGGGCCTTGGTACCCACCATAAGGTTATGACATAAAAAGTTAGGGTCAATCCTCGGTATGTCTATCGGGGTCCAAGAAAATAAATAGGCATTCAACTTTAAAAAAACAATCAATTTACACTCTTGCTCCTCAAAAGGTTCAGTACTTATCTTTGTAGTGTGAGTGGGGTCTGAATCTAGGAGTACAGGTTTCAACTCTCCCACTAGCTAAGACCTCCTTTTGACAAAATCCGCCCTTAAATCTAGATCTACTACAGCGTGAGTTGAAATTTGATGAACCCAGTTAGCAGGTATGTAAAGCGACCTTGTAATCTTCAAACTCTTGTATTTGCATTGTCGTGCTACTTTTTTATCTACGTGAATGGTGCCTATTCGTGTTTCTGAGACTGGGTATTTCATCGTCAAATGAGGGGTTGAGACCACGAGGTGTTTTCTGATTATCTCCTAGGGTGTTTTCTCGACCGTTCAGTCCTAGGGTCATTCCCTCGCAGCTCGTTTATTTGCCTTTATAGGTTTTGATTCCTGTTATCCAATTTATGTTCCTTTGCTCTGCCTGGTCATTCCTTGCTTGGAGCGCGTTAAGGCGCTCTTTCAAGTCTTTGAGTAGCTCCATCGTCTGCCCTGCTCTGGCGGTGTGTCTTCCTTGCTAATTGTTAGTCTCTGCTCCATGTTGAGATCCACTTTAGAATTATAAGTATAGAAAAAAACTATTTACAAAATTAATTTTTTTTTAAATGCATACATTGTTTATAAAATATCATTAATATTTCATGTAATTACTGTTGTAAATGAGAGAAGCTTTTAAAAGTTAAAATTGACTAAATTAAATATAATAAAAAATGGAATAAATTTGTTACTGAATAAGAAATGTTAAAGTTGCTTGATTAAAAAAAATTGATGAGCAATTTTGTAACTCAAAAAGTTAGTTGAATAAAAAAAAAATTGAAATATTAAAATAGGTCCCAAACCTAACTTTTGCTTAAGGCCCGATATCTATAGTAACGGATTTATTTGTTAGTAGTTATATATGTGCCTGTTAGTGTATGTATATGTTCACTCACAGCTCCTGAGTTTTGACAGTAGTGGTATAATGGTGCATGAACCCTAATAAAAGATATAGTTTTTACGGTGAGTATGGTTACAAATAAGAGTCTTTAGGTTATTTATACAAATTGGGCCTCCTGAACCCTAGTGTCTACATTCATTCTAAAGTATGAAAGTATCTGGTGTTGATGTTGATTGATGTGTTCCCGATTATCCATCGTCATAAATGTTGATTAATCACTGTGGATTCTTCGCCCAGACACTAGGGTTTCTTGCTATGCTAATGTATCATGAGTTGAAGACTCGGTAGGGGTGATATGGGCTGCTTGGGTTGTTGGGCCAGGTTGAGACCGGCTAGTCCATCAGCCCCAAAAGTCTTGAGGCTTTGGCCGAGAAGACTTGAGCTAGTTGAATTGGATCGTATTGAGACCGGCTAGTTCAGTATATTTATACTAACAAATTAATTTCACTTGACAAAATCTATATAAACAACAGCTAACTCAACACAAAAAAAGTAAGTAAATAATCATTTTTTTAGTGATATATAAAAACTTAATTCATAAAAAAATTTAGGTGTTAAAATAATGAAAAATTTGTCATTGAATTTTTCATTATTAATTTAATATCCTTAAGAGCTTTTCATTTGTTATGTATATAAAAATGATAGTACAACATAATTGACTTTTAATAATACTAATTTAAAGAATATATTATTAAATTGTTAAAATATTGTTAAAATGTTGTCTTTATGTATTTGTAATATTTCAGACAAATGTTGTTTATGTATTTGCAATATTTGAGACAAATGTTGTATAAAGACTATATTGTCAAAAGACTTTAACAATATTTAAAAAAATATTGTCAAATTGTTAAAAAAATATTATCTTTTTGTATTTGTAACATTTTATTTTTTTTGCAAATGGGTGCAATACAACATAATTGACTTTTAACAATATTTAAAAAATGTTGCTAAATTATTCAAAAAATATTGTTATATCATCAAAAATGTTATATTTATGCATTTGTAATATTTTGACAAATATAATATAAAGACTATGTTGCTAAAATTTTTTAACAATATTTAAAAAATATTGTCAAATTATTAAAAAAATATTGTATTTTGAAATTGGCAACACTTTTTTAAAATGTAATATGAAGGCCATCTTGCAAAAGGTCAAATATGATATATTATAGTGTGAATGTCAAGTTTGTGTCTATGCAACAATTATATATTATGAATACCCGAATGCTTTTTGATATAAAAAATATATGGAATATGTTTACGCATCTAATAGGTTAAAAAGTGTTACTTTTAGTAGTAATAACTCTTCGATTCGATCTCAATTGGACACAATTAATTCCTAGAATTTAGGAAACATTAATAGGCGGGAGAACTTTTATTTATTAGCTCTTAATTATATTGTTTAATTCACATGTTTAATTAATGTATGTAATGCTTTTAGAGATTATATTGATCCTTGATGTTACATCTAATAAAAAGAAAAGTTGCTTAGAATGAATAAACTTCTAGTTGAAGAAATCTATTATTTCTTTAGTCCACAGTGTTTTTTTTTTTTTTTAATTTATGGTATTTATTTTGTCCTTTGCATCTTTCTTTAGGCTTTTGGAGGTTGACAACACTTTACTAAATGTTTCGTGCTTCACGTATGAAAAGGAAAATAATTAATGTGAGAAAATAGACAGCATCCCTTTAAATATTAATTGGATAACAAATTAACCACATTCAAATCGTGTTTTAACGTGCAAGACTAGTGTGAATACAGTTTTTAAAAATGGATGGTTATTTTGTAAGAATTTTTTTATCTTATACAGTGCAGCACGATGATGTAGCTTATTTTTTATATACAACGAGAAGAAGATGATAGATGTAGCTTATTTGAACTCATATATTATGAAATATATACCAACAAAAGCCTA
Source organism: Cyamopsis tetragonoloba (assembly GCA_037177725.1). NCBI lineage: Eukaryota > Viridiplantae > Streptophyta > Magnoliopsida > Fabales > Fabaceae > Cyamopsis > Cyamopsis tetragonoloba. Next base: position 14,627,073 of record CM074121.1, on the reverse strand, counting down.
ACAAAATTGATTGATATATAATTGAATCTTTTTTACATAGAGGTTTGAATTGTGGGTATGCATTTGAAAATGTTTTTCTTTAAGATGTTGTATCCATTTAAACGATCTTTTCCCTTTAAATTTAGGAAAATGATATTTAATGTCCTGACAGTACTATTTAAGAACTCTAGTAAAAAGATATTAGAATGTATAACTTTTTGTATTCTTGAGAGACAGAACAATGTACTCTTAGTGATTATTTTTCTACTTCTAATAACCTTATGCCTTTAGGACATTGTATATCAAGACCTCTAAATTTAAAGGAATAACTATTCAGCAGTCGGCTGAGAATACTGTGCACAAAAAATCTTAGAGAATTTAATTGAAGCAATTGGAATGGTGCTAGTACTTCCATTGTGAAAGCATTTCAAAATTTCAAAAATTAAACACTTTAAAGTTTTATGTAATAAAAAAAAAACTAAAATCACCAATAAGTATTAATATTAAATATGAGTATTTTAGTAATTTTAAGTAGTACTGAGGAATTAGAGTCTTTGCAGGGGAGAGTATGATCCAAATATACTAAGACCATGAGTCAGTCCTATAAATGATCAGTCAACTATGTCCTTATTTATCCTCCTAACCCTCAAGGTCTTTGATTTTGTAATTCTGCAATTTTATTTTCTTTGCCTCCTAATTTGAATGTCACTTATCTTCATACCAAGATTTTCTCTTACAACTTTCAAATTTTAACTCAACCACCATTTTCTACTCAACATGTTTACTTTGTATTATAGCCATTTCTAGGATGGGTGACCTCCTAATTTTAACTCAACCCTCAGTAGTTACCTAGTCAACTTCCGATATAGCCATTTCTATCATCTCTGGTAGTAAACTATAATTTTAGAGAATAGAGATGCAAATATATATGAAATTGTAATATTTTAATAAGAAATTGTATGTATAAGCACCCAAAAGACACAAACGAATATAAGTGGTCAATGACTCAACTTTTGATTAAACGCAAGAGACCTATTTAATTTCTAAACATTGAAACTGTGTGAAATGTTTCTACTTTTATTTCACTTGACAGCTTTCATCTGATTATTCCTCTTTGCTTTTTCTAATAATCAAACCAATCAATTTATAACCACTGGCTTTGTTTATTGTTATTAGAAAATACTTAAACTTCTAGTGTTTTGAATTGGAAAATACCTATGAATATGAATATGAAAACTTCTAGTAAAGTCAAGTATAGAAAAAGAATTGAATTGGGCTAGCCAGAATAATTTCTTAAACCAATTAGCATAATACTTCGTGAACGTCTCTACTTTCATTATCATAATCAATAATCAATAATAAATTTTTAATTTTGAGATCAAAATATCCGTGAGTACTAAAAACAAAAATATATATACAGAACGAGAATGATTAAAAAACAGAATTCTACGCTTAACGGTTCACTTTTGATTCCATAAATGAAGAATCCACAGCTAATTGTGCTTGATTTAGACATTTTGCCCAAGAAACAAACAACAATTGTAACATGTTTAATTAAAAATCTACATTTCATGCTCCCCGGCCAATTTTCAATTGTTTAGTGTGTTACATTTAGATTGTGATGAGACAAATTAAAATTTGATGGTTGAGATATATTAATAAATAAAATTTGAGGTCATTTAATAAAAATAAATATTTTAATTTTAACTAAAACAAAATCTTATACAAATATACATTTAAACAAAAGTTGGAATAGATGAGTGGTAGTATTAGCATTACTTTGGTAGTGCTTAATAAACATATTACATCAGAACGAATTAGGACACTAAATCGTTATTTTTTGAGTTAAAAAGAACGGAACACAACACTAATTAGTTAAGTGAACATAACACTTTGAATCTCCAAAAGTGTAAACAAAGAGAATACAACAAAATAATTCAATAGAATTATCATTAATACTCTCACCATTTCTATATATAAGTTTCTCTAAAAAAAATATAAAAATTAAAAAAATAGTTAATTTAAGTAAAGTTATTTAGTATGTTTAACAATTTGAATTAATTTACGAAGTTATCTTTCAATTATTCTTTAATTATCTTGCTCTCTTTTCATTTTATTAATCTTCTCCAATTATCATAAAAGAAAGAATTTTTCTTTTATTCTTTTATTTTATTTATTGACTTTAAAATACACAAAAGTGGTTGAATAAATAAGGGTAATTTAATAAGAACAAATTAAATTTACACAAAGTTTTAAAGAGGGTCTTATAAAAAGGAACATGCAATTTTTTATAGGGTCTTACGTATAGGAACGAAAAGAGTATTATTTTTTATTTGATCAAAAAATATTATTATATTTTTTTCTTGAGAATTTTATATAATAAAAACATATTTAACATGAATTATATTTAATAATTATTTTTGAAAGTTTATTTATAATTAATTATTTTGTAAAAATTTGTATTTAATAATTTAAAAATTATTATATAATTATACTCATTCAAATAAAAAAATTACTAAAAAATGCTTCATTCCATTTTTTGTTTAATTTTTATGTTGTATAGAGTCAATTAGGGGTTATATGTGTATTATTCATTTATTTATATAGTATTCTACTCATTTTTAATGTTAGGAAACACAAAATAAGACATAGTATAATCCTGTTCTATTTTATGGTAACAATTACACTACATAATTTGTTCGGCTTTATCTCATTCAATTTTGTTTCACTTTATTATGTTTTACTCATCTATCAAATATCATTTTTAAATGTATGTTTGGTTTAAATTCCTCACCTTTATACTCAATGAAAATTTTTAAATATTCTTATTAAATTCTCTTACAAATTTTTATATTCACTTAATTTTAACAATTATTATTTATGTTTCACTAAATATATACTTTTTAAAATGATAAATGACAATAATCAAAATTAAGTGGATAGTTGAATTTAATAAGAAAATATAGCATTTCTCGTAATCAATTCCACTCGTTGTGATTTAGTGTGTGTTTGGATTAGCGTCGGATCACGTCAAATCAAGTTCAGATAGATAAATCAATGATTGACAAAAATTTGGCACATAAACTGAGGCGAATTCAATGAACGCAACAAAAAGTAGCGTTAAAGTGGATCCACGTTAACGTGAATCCACTTCTCTTCCAAAATCAATTCCACTTGTAGTAAAAGTTAACACAAACAGATCCTAAATCATTCTTTTGTTTAAATTCTACTCCATATCCAAAATAAACTTCTAATTTGTCTATGGATTTAACCTGTGGCATAAAACAGAATCATTGGTCAACTGATTTATGCTTATAATAATAAAATAAAAAATTAAAATGTTTGTCCAAACAGGAATATAAATGTGTGACATTTCCAACGGAATAGGATCAAAAATTGAAATTCAGAGTCCTTGACTTCCAAAGCAACACTTTGTCTTCACTATAACCCATCTTGTTATTGCTTCTTTGCATTTGCAGGTTTGCTTTTGCTTCTTTCTCTCATAATTAATTTAATTTAACCCTAATTTTAATATAATTTCTTAATCTAGATTCTGAATAATATCGTCTTACAGATTCTTCCTCAGAAAAAATGCACTTCAAAAAGTACTGTTGTTTCGTCTCAGAAGGGCAGAGCAAAACAGAGTATGGTTTTTTTTTTTTTTTTTTTATCAAACTCATATTTTTCATAGCACAAATTTGTGAATTAGTATGACTAATCTTATATTTTCAATTGATGAATATTTCTTTCTTTTTTTTTTTGTTATGAAAGGATTGGCAATAAGAAGAATAGTAGGGACTATCCATGGGAAATGTACACATTGAAGGAGTTGCTTCGTGCAACAAACAATTTTCATCAAGATAACAAGATTGGAGAGGGTGGATTTGGAAGTGTTTATTTTGGTCGAACTAGTAAAGGAGTTCAGGCAATTTTCATATTCATATATCTTTAACTCATTAATTTCGCCATGAAAATTAAGCATTCCTGACATCTTTTGCACGCTCAATTAAGGTTTTAAATTATAGTCATTATCATGTTCACTTCCCTAAAATTTGTTTGTCTGATCATCATATTCATCGTTTTTAAGTAAAATGTTTTCACATGAATTCAAATTAACGAACTGTTACTTAAAAGAACGTTCAATAGCCATCGGATCAATAAGATAAGTGTCTAACGATCATATTCATTTCTCCTAACTCTTCAATTCCAACATGAAAAGTAAGCACGTGTGACATCTTTTCCATGCACAATATTTTGATTGTGGCTGCGGTCATGTTACACTAAGATGTAGCCAAATGTAAAACCTCATACACAATTAAAATTTGCATATTCAGAGAGTCTGATGTAGTTTAGTAACGGTTTGATATCTAAGATGGGACACAATTTAAAACATTGTATACAATTAAAACTTGTATGACTAATTCGTGACGGAATTGAATTTGCAGATAGCGGTGAAGCGGCTGAAGACGATGACGGCGAAGGCAGAGATGGAGTTTGCGGTGGAAGTGGAAGTGTTGGGAAGAGTGAGGCATAAGAATTTGTTAGGGTTAAGGGGATTCTATGCAGGAGGAGAAGAAAGGTTAATAGTGTATGATTACATGCCTAATCATAGTTTGCTCACACATTTGCATGGTCCTCTCTCTAAACAATGTCAATTAGATTGGAATAGAAGAATGAGTATTGCAATTGGAGCTGCTGAAGGTTTGGCGTAAGTGTGATTTTCCCTCTATCTTTCTCTCTTAAATTAGATCTATAATGTTCACTTGCTACTTACTAATGTAATAATGAAAAGGGTTAAATTTGTTTTTCTGCAAAAATTCGTTTTTAGTCTCTCGTATTTAAAATACAGGTATTTAATTTCTTAACTTTGAATATGTCTTTTTAAGTCCCTCAAAACACCTATTTAAGAGACTGAAAGTGTATTTTTGCTATAGATAAGAGATTAAAGCAGTTTTAATTATAGACTAAAAATCGATATTGAAATGACTTAGATATTCCAGGATTATGAGATTGTAGGCATGCTACATATTAGTTCTAATTATGTACGCATATGTTAATATGTCTTTTAGAACAAAACTATACTAACTCCCTAAGTTTCCTCCTATTGCAAATAGGTTCACTAATAATTTTTTCTTTTTTTGTCCTAATTAAACATTTTAAATGTAGTAATAAATCCTTCAAAGTTAACAGCAATAAAGATTATTTTGGTTAAGGGATTGAACCATTGCTACATTTAGTTGAGTTTAAAATTAATAGGATAAAATAAAAGCTTTTGTGTCACTTTGCAGATGAGAAAATATTTCAAGGAAAGGAAATAGCATGCTCTTTCCCCCTTTTTTTTTTGTTCTGTTTTCTTACTATATGAAATGTTTCTTTCACTTTCTTACTTACTGCAAGAAATTCATGCATTATTTCTATTCCTAGCCCTATTTCAATCTTTTCCCATTTGAAAACATTCCATTTCTTATGCAAATTGAAGATCAATGTGATGTTTTAATCATTGAACTTTGTCATCAAATACCATTTATTTCCTTTTAATTTGATTTAGGTATTTGCACCACGAGTCAACACCTCATATCATACACAGAGACATAAAGGCAAGCAACGTTCTCTTAGACACTGATTTTGAAGCCAAAGTTGCCGATTTTGGCTTCGCAAAGTTGGTCCCCGACGGAGTAACCCATCTCACAACGAAAGTTAAAGGCACCTTAGGATATTTAGCGCCGGAATACGCCATGTGGGGAAAAGTTTCCGAGAGTTGTGACGTTTACAGCTTTGGAATTTTGCTTTTGGAAATCATCAGCGCCAAGAAACCAATAGAAAAATTCCCGGGAGGAATGAAAAGGGACATTGTTCAATGGGTTACTCCATTTGTAAATAAGGGTCTCTTCAATAATATTGCTGACCCAAAATTGAAGGGGAAATTTGATTTGGAGCAATTGAAAAATGTTGTCACTATTGCACTTAGATGCACTGATAGTACTGCAGAAAAGAGACCTAGCATGAAAGAAGTTGTAGAATGGCTCAAGGATTGTGAAGGGAAGAGCAGAAATTAATTACTCCAATTTTGAGTAACAAGATAGAATTGAGATGAAGAAAATGACAAAATTGATGCTAAGGAATCTTTGAGGTGACTGATAATGAAGCAATCCAAGAAAATTACTTATGTATAAAGTGATTTAATATTTTTTTCTTAATAGTCTGTTTGTGAAACTAGGATTTTATTCCTGTGTGGACGTACGAGGTAATGAAGATTTTTTATATTTTTTTTATAACTGAAATATGTTATTATATGTTATAACTTATACAAAGTAGTTTTTTAATAATTATTTTTTAATTTATCTCTAAGTTATTTATTATATGCAATTGTTTGTGATAAAAAAATTAGTCTATTGATGTTATGATAGTGGTATTATAGATATTATTATTAGTAGTATTTTTTAGTTTAAATAATTTAGAAATTAATTGTAATGGGCTTAGCCCAATAGATATCAATAATATTTTAGAATAGACTACGAGTTTATTATATAATTATACTAAATTTATGAAAAAAAATTTAAATAAAAAATATGAATTAAATCTTCTACTCTAAATCTGAATTTTTTATTCTAATTCTCTTTCATTGTATTTTAATTCCTTTTTTCAATTATTTCTCAATCTCTTCTTCCTCTTTGATTGTATCAATTAGTTAATTCTAATATGCGAACATAAACTAAAGGTAAAATAGTATTTTTGTTCCCTTAACTCTTTGCGCCGATTTGCTTTGGTCCCTTAACTTTTTTTTATTCATTTTGGTCTCTTAACTTTTATTTTGGATTCAATTTGGTCTCTACCGTTACTTTATCAAGTCATAATACAAGTGTTCAAATTGAACGATAGGTGCCAAATTGAATCCAAAATAAAAATTAAGGAAGCAAAATAAATAAAAAAAAGTTAAGAAACCAAAATAAATTAGCACAAAAAATTAAAGAACCAAAAGTATCATTTTGTCTAAACTAAGATAGAATGAAACATTAGATGATTATGCCAAAGAATGGACTTTGTTCTCTGGCTGTGGGTTCTCATGGTACTAAAGAAAATTCTTAAGTGTTTACAGCTAGAATTTAAAAAATGGCAAGACTGAATTCTAAAGAGAAAGGTTAATAAAGAAAGCTATAAATAAACGTAAAGGGATAGAACATTTATAATTAGGTGAGAGGGATTGAGATCATCCAATTTTGAAAATCTCATCATCTTTTTATATATAAAAATCATAAATTTATATACTAAATATGATGGTACTACTCCCAATAGAGATGGTGCTAATCTCTTCCACCTTACAATTATGTATAAAGTGGTTAGTTTGCCCCGACATCATTACCCGGGTTCCAAACCCGGTACCCAGTAGAGGAAAGTGGGCTTAGCCCAACTCCTTATTGAGACAAAAAAAAAAAAAGTAGCCCTAAAAAATTATCAACGATTCAATGTAAGGTAAAGGTAGCTCCGCATGCAATTAGCTTCACGTCACAATTTGACCATGAAAGGCAACTAAGTACAAAATAATATATTAAAGTAGCATTTCGCTGAGTTTATTTTTATCTTAAAAGTTATTTCTAAGTTAAAATTATAAATAAAAGACTTCAAAAATCGTAAGTTGCTTAGTAATTTTATTTTATTTTTATTTAGCATAAGCTATTTACTTAAATTTTTTTATTTATAATAATAAAAAATAGTATATATTTTATATTATATAATATTTTTATTAAAAAATTTGTTGACTGGAAGCGACGAGTGGTGGTGGGCAGCAGTTTGGCGGCGACGGGCGACAGCCCGGATGTGACTATGGTGGTTGGTGGATGCTTAATGAAAATAAGAGGTTAAAAACGTAAGTAATAACTTTTATTTAGGGCTTATTTTAAAGCTCATTTTTCTCTTTTCTTTATTAAAAAAATCATTTAAAATTTTAAGAACTTACAAATATTTCTGTTTGACGTAACTTTTAATTTACTTATAAGTAGGGGTGGCAAACGTCACTCAACCCGATCAAGGATTAATTTTTTACGTCAATGGTATACGACAAACAGACATTCAAGAGTCAAAGTTTAAGTTTATTTTATTAAATATCGATGACTATACCCTTAAAACACCACTCAAATAAAGTCAAGATTTAATTCTTTTAAATTTTATTTATTTATTTACTATCAACAATAATAATTTATTCAAAACTTTAATATGTCATTTTTTAATTTGGTCACAGCCCAGCAGTATCAAAAAAATAACTGTAGCCCAATAGTGCCAAAAACCGCAGAAGAGAAAAAAAAAGGATAGGATCATAGATCAAAAATACATTGAGTGGTGCAAAATGTAAAAACCCACAAAAATAAAACTAACATGGTTCCTGCAAAAGAACAACAAAAAAAGGTGGTGCAGAGAGAAAAACCGTACACAGCTCATATTCAAAACGAAATAAACAAATTAGGCCTTATGCAGGACCAGAAAACAACAAGAAAAAAACATCATCCTGTTCAGCACAAAAGCGGTTGGGAGTGCAGAACGTAAAAAAGAAGCAGAGTAAAATAGCATAGACAGAAAAAAAAATATGGGTGCGGAAAGTAAAAGCAAAGAAGAAAAAAAAATGAAGCAGGGTAAGACAACACAGCAAACACAATAAGGTTGAGCGTGCTGAAAGCAAAAACAAAATCAAAGTAAAAGTTTAACAAAGAAATAAATAAAATTAAAAAGCAAAAAAAATAGCACAGCATACAACAAAAAAGAGGGTCAGGGTTCAAAAAGCAAAAATAAGAACAGCCCATATTCCAAACGAAATAAACAAAGTAGGCCTTATACAAAACCAGAAAACAACAAGAAAAAAAAACAGCACAAAACGCGGGGTAGTGCAGAAAGAAAAAATAAGATCAAAAGGGTCAGAACGACAGAAAGAGGGAAGAATCCTTCTCCTTCTCCTTCGTCTTCTCTTTCTCCTTCTCCTTAGAATCGCCAACTAGAACAAGGCTGCAGATTTTTTATTATTTTTCTTCCAACGTTCCTACTACTACTTAACCTCATAATTTTACGAAGAAACAATTTTGTTTAAATAGGATGCATAATGAACATAAGTAATAATTTATAAAGAAAATTTGATTAATATGATATAAAATAATCATACCTATGAAACTTTTCATTGTAACTTTGTTTTTCTCTCATGAATGAAGTAGAACTCTCTCTTTGCACTTTAAAATTTTACGATGTATGTTTTGGTTTCTTTGTGTTTCTCTTGCCTTTTCACGATAAAACTCTCTCTCTCTGTTTTTCTGAGTAAAGATAAGTACCTTTTATAAAGGGAATTAAGCCTCATCTTTAATTAACTAAAGCAAGCTCATGTCTCCCCGTTTCTTATGGGCAATAAGAGAACACCACTTATACTTCATATTTTGTTCTCTATTTCTTTTTTTATTTTTGTCGTAATCGGGGTCACGGCCGGGACGCTGATAAATTAAATACGGAGTCACTACCGAGATTTATCAAAGGAAACCTCGAAAAAACTTAAAAGGAAATCTACAAAATCAATACATGGATTCGGGAGTTGGTTACGCGTAGGGTCCGCTAAATAAACGGTTACCTTCTAATTAATTGTGCATATTTATTAACTTTAAAAATAGTTGATGTCACCCCCAAAATTTATTTAATTTATTTATCTAATAGCTAAAAAAAAGTTTTTACATTATTTTGGCTTGACAGGTTCGGTTCTCGCTCCTACGTATGATTAGTCGGTGGAGGAATCAAAGCCGCAAAGTTCTCAATATTTTGTTTTATTTATTTTTTAAAAAGGGGTTCAAGACTTCAAGTTAACACAAGGCTACTCATTGAATGCAAAATGTGAAGGAAGTATTCACGACTAGTCAGATTCTTTCAGAATTTTTTTTTTTTAAAAAAAGGTTAATTAAGTAAATATTGGGTTTAAGTTAGCACAAGGCTACTCAGTAAACCCATTGACTCTGAAATGAAGCATTTGCAACTCAGTCAGATCGGAAACTCTAGGTTTAAATTGGCACCAGTCTGCTCAGTAAACCTAATATGACTACGAAGGAAGCAACTCAGTCGTGTCCAAAATCGATAGGTTTCATTATGGATTGCCAACTTGAATTTTTTTCTTATTTTTAAATTGGGCCAAAGCCCAAAAGAAAGTGATTCGCAGCCCAACAAGAAAAATAAAGCACAACACCAAAAACCAAAAACATTAGGTGGTGCAAAAAGTAAAAAAAAGTTGAAAGGCCGGAAAAACTCACAGCAAAGCCAAAAACAAACTAAAGGGGGTCTGAATTGCAGTTAAAAATTCAAAAAAATTATAAAATAACATAGGTGCAAATAGCAAAAACAAACTGGGCCTTAACTAGCCCTAAACACAGCAACATAAGAAAAGGAAAGAAAATAACAAAAAAAAGAGAGGAGAGGGCCACCTTTTCCTTCCTCCTCCAATGGCGGCAACAAAAATAGGGGACGACAACGGTGGTTGATGGCGGCAATTCATGGCGGCAGCAGTTCGTGGTGGCGGCGGAGAGACCATGGTTGCTAGTTGGATCGAAGAAAAGGGTCTTCAGAGGTTATGGCAGCTGATACGATGTAGCAGTGGTTGGCGGCATCCGTTTGTGGCGATGGGCTTGGTCGCACGAAGTAGTGGATGGCACGACAGTGGGTGCTAATGCCTGTGGGTGCGCGATTGGTGGTATGCCTGTATGTGGTATTGTGCGCTTGTGTTGGTTGTGCATGTGCGCTATGTGTAATTTTGAAAGTGACGAGGGAGGGTGGAAGGCCCCCTTGCCCCCCCCCCCCCCCCCCCCCTCTAATAATTCTTATATATATAACAAGTAGCACTATATAACAGTGAGACTCAGTAGCATAGCAGTTGAGCAGTGTGGGGCCTCGCTCTCTAGTCCCTTGTTTGAACCAAGCTAGGTCCTTTTTGTGACTTTTATTTGTTTTTGTTTTAATTTTTCTGTTTTATTCATATATTATTTCTTTCTCATTTTAAATTCTTTTAGAAATGTTTTTCTCTTTTATTCTATTAAATATATTTTATTTTTATTTTAAAAAAATTATACACAAAAAATATATATTTATATTATTTTATATATTAGTAAATAGAAATATTTTCTCTTCTATTCTATTAAATATATTTTATTTTTATTTTAAAAAATTTATACACAAAAAATATATATTTATATTATTTTATATATTAGTAAATAGAAATATTTAAACAATTTATTTCAAAAACTAATATTTATATTTCACAATAAGCTGTTATTTTTGTGTTTTAGTAGTTTTTATAAAAATTATTATTATTATTTTAATATTTTGAAAATTTATTTGGATATATTTAAGGAATTTTTTTAAAAATTAGCACTTTTAATTATAAATTTAAAATCAAAAAATCTAATGCAAATGATAATATATTTTTTTTTTATACTCGACTTATATGTTGTTTTTTCTCTCAAAATTTAAAGTTTTTTTCTCTTTCTTTATAAATTTTTTTTATATATAATTAATATTTTTTATTGTTATCATTTTAAATTTCGTTTTCTAGTCGCAAAAGAAAAAAACTCGCCCCCCACTTAGTATTTCTGGATCCGTCCTTGGAGGTGAGGAAAGTGAAGAAACGTGAGGGAGAGAGAAAGAGCGTGAGAGAGATTGGTGGTTTATTATTATTATTATTTTTAATTTTTCCACTTTCACTCACAGAGAAATTATTAAGACCAGCTACATACCTCAATCCTTTTTTATTTGCTAGCGAGATGGTTTTCTTGCTTTGATTCAAGGACCGATCTAGCATCTTTGAGCTCTTTTAGTATTTCTCTCTTTCATTTTTTTCTATCCTTTTTTCTATTTTGAAAATTACTTGATTAAATCAAGTAACAAATAATAATAATAATAATAATAATAATACTAATAATAATAATAACAATAATAATAATAACTAATAATAATAATAAGAATAATAAGAATAATAACAATAATAATAACAATGATAATAAGAATAACAATGATAATGATAATGATAATAATAACTTCCAGCGTCACCACTTTTTTTATTTCTATCTTTTTCTTTTTCTTTTTTTAATTAGTAATAACTAGTCAATTAATTAATTAACTAATTAACATTATTATTTATAGGATAAAATTTAGTATTCACAGTTGCCCCTCATTAAGAACTCCTTATCAAAATAAGAAGAATAACAATGGTATTCAAATTATTTGATAAGGAATAAATAAAGATATGAATCAAATTTTATCCTAAACATAGTTTGGGGTGTTTGGACCTCTAGGCAATATAGTAAAGAGGGTACTAGGTTGGGTCCATAATCTGAAGCTGTAGAGGGGGCCGGGCTGATACCTGGCTTTAGAGAGATGTAAGGTGTCAGGCCGATACTGGCCTTTGATAAGAAAAATAAAGAGGTGTCGAGCTGATATTGGGCTTTGAGAAGGAAAATAAAGAGGTGTTAGGCCGATACTAGGCTTTGAAATGCAAATAGGGTGTCGGAACGATTCCGAGCTTTGGAAAGAAAAGGAGGTGCCAAGCCAATACAGGGCTTTGGAATGCAAAAGGATGTCGGGCTAATTCCAAGCTTTAAAAAGGAAAAGAGGTGTCAGGTTGATACTGGGTTTTGAAATGCAAAAAGGTGCCGAGCCGATTCCGGAATTTAGAAAGAATGAGTTGCCAAGCTGATACTAGGCTTTGAAATACAAAAGGGTGCTGGGCCGATTCCAGGATTTAGAAAGAAAAAGAAGTGCCAGGCCGATTACGGGGTTTGGATGCAAAGTATATGGGGATCTTAGAACACAGAAGATGCGAGGACCCTATGATGCTAAAGACCTAGAGACCTTGTGATGTAGAAGGATGGAGGACCTTATGATGCCGAAGGCACGAGGGCCAGGAACATAATACAAGTAAACGGAAGGGCTTGGAAATATAGTAGCAGGCACGAGGTTGTGAAAAATATTATAGTAACGAGCAAACAACGCGGACCAATTCCTATGTGCATGATACTTGATGTAAGATGCATGGAATGCAAAATGCATGCTTTTAATATTCACAAAAAGAAGTTATTTCAACTAAGTTTTAAACTTAAAATTCATTTGTCTGCGACAAAGAAGTTTCCTCGCCCCCTTGCGGCAACACGCTCCAAAGGTTCAAAACAGAGCTATCATGTTGAGCTTCTTCAGTTCCCAATACAAGTGTGCCTTGAGCCGGCTCCTTGCAAGAGCTCCTGATTTTAGAGTGATGACTTGTCTGTACCCCTTACCATGTTTTGAGAATCCTTATCCTGGGAGGGTTCATCAAGTTCGTTGCAACTTTTAATCTATCAAAGCAGATGTAATGCTTCTAGCTATAAATATAAACATGTATTTTCATTTAATATATGATTAGTAAAATGCACAACAAATTTCTCATACAGAAAGAAGGCGAGTAATATTCGAGATGAAACAGATATTTACAAGGATAGTGAGCGTTGAGAAAAGGTGCGAAGCAATATGTACAGCGCAATATATACAAAGGTGGGAGCTATGAAGAAGGCTCTTCGTTCCTCAAGTGATGCTTAATGTCAGCCAGTTAGATTCAAAGAGGAATTGCCCCAGTTTTCTAGGTCTTCCATTTGCCCCAGTTTATGATTCGACATGCTATTTGATTTCTTTGATTTTATTTCACACTTTTCACTAGTCCGCCTTTTCAAGTTTTCAGCCTAGTGATGACTTTTATTTTGACCCTAATTTTTTCCTGGGCCACTCTTTTGAGTTTTCAACCCACCGGATCGCTCTACATTTTTCCTAGGCCACCCTTTAAGGTTTTCAACATATTGAGCTCTCTCCTGTTTTTCTTGCTTTCTCTTTTTCTCTTTTTTTTTCCTTTTTTTCTTTCTTTTTTTCCTCTCTTTTTTTTTACGCATAGTATTTCTTCATGGTATCACAATTCACTGGACTCGAAAGGTCTTTACCGTCTATGTTTGTGAGGATTAGGGCTCCTCCTAAGAATGCTTTATTGACCACATAGGGTCATTCGTAGTTTGGAACCCATTTACTTAGACGGTCTTTATGGATTAGGATGATCTTTTTCAGCACCAAGTCTCCTCGAAATTCTCTAGGATGCACTTTCTTTTCAAATGTATTTTTTAACCTTTTCTGGTACAATTGACCAAGGCACATTGCATTTAGCCTCTTGCCATCAATGAGGTTTAATTGATCGAAGCAGATTTGAACCCACTTGGCCTCGTCTAGCTTGGTCTCCATTAGTACCTATTACCCTTTTTATGGTGCTGGAAAGGGTTAACTCGTTTCAGTATAGTGACTATACGTGTATCATTCATAGGGAGCACTTGAATTTATTCGATTAAGAGTTAAGTTGATAGAATGTTCAAAAACATATAAGGTTGTGAATGGAAAAAAAATAAAAAACTTGGTAAAAAGATAAACAGATAAGATAACTATTTACCTGGGATTGAGTTTCATTACTTAACCTTGTTTCTTTCAATTAAAGTTAAATATTATAAGAAAAGATGCATACTCAATGTCACATGTGCAAATATCTTTGTCACTTGATTCTAAGACACTAGTCTCTAGAACTCAATCTTTTGGCACTCTAGGTACTAAGTCTTGCATTAAGCAGAGTATTTGGGCAATCATAAGCACTTCCATCTATCTCTAGACTAGAAGGTTTTATGAGAGTTTTTCTCCAAATCCATTTATAAACCAGTTTCTCAACTGTGCAAATAAACTAACACATGGAAAAGGTGATCAAGCTTAAACTAAGAAAAGAAGAACAAAAGAAGAACTCCAATTCATATATAATATAATAACTAGTAATTGAAAGAAACAAGAGACGGAGTAATTACATTCAATCCCGGCGGAAAGCTTAGCCTAGCAAGGCCATGAACTTCAAGAACTTAACCTAAGAGTATTAGAACTCTCACTAAAGTACTATACTTTGTGGTTTATTTCTCTACAATCCAATATATCTCCTAACTTTTGAAGGGTTGTATTTATAGGTGTTTTGGGCAGGGGTCTGGCGTTCGAGCGCCCTTCTGGCACTTGAGCGCTGGCCTGACACGTGCTGGTTAATGAGCTTAATTGCCTGGTTAATGCGTCTGGCGCTCGAGCCCTGGTGTGGCGCTTGAGCACCAGGCTCATAACTCTGGCAGAAAGGATCCAATGCTCAACGTATTCTGGCGCTCGAGCCCTGGTGTGGCGCTCGAGCGCCAGACTCATAAATCTGGTAGAAGGGATCCTATGTTCCTCAGCTTCCAGCGCTCGAGCCTTGGTATGGCGCTCGAGCGCTGGCTTGGTATGGCGCTCGAGCGGGCCTCTTATATGCTCCAGCAACTTGATTTTCTTATTTTGCTTCCAAAAACACCTGAAAATACATTTCTAAAGTTAGAAAACTTATTATTACCACTTATTTACTCTTAAACTCACAAAGTAAGGAAAAGAGGTGAAATTATGTATAGAAACATGTAATTTCTAGAGAAGATAAATGCAAATTCTTTACTATATAAACACACTAATTTGCACTTATCAGTACCCTTAAGGAAGGGATTTCAACTTCGATGGGGAGGACTGCCTCCATCCCGTATACCAACGAAAACGGAGCTGCCCCAGTTGAAGTACAAGCAGATGTACGGTATCCATGTAGTGCGAATGGCAGCATCTCGTGCCAGTCTTTGTATGTGACCACCATCTTCTAGATGATTTTCTTGATGTTCTTGTTGGCAGCTTCAACTGCCCCATTCATCTTTGGGCGATAGGGAGATGAATTATGATGCTGAATTTTAAAGTCCCCGCACAATTCTAGCATCATCTTATTGTTCAAATTAGTTCCATTGTCTGTATTGAGGTTTCTCGGAAGGCCATAGCGACATATAAACTCTTTCTTGATGAATTTCACCACGATATTCCGAGTCACACTGGCATACGAAGCAACTTCAACCCATTTTTGTGAAGTAGTCAATTGTAACAAGGATAAAACGATGCCCATTCGAGCCCTTAGGCTCAATAGTGCCGATGACATCCATTCCCTACATTAAAAATGGCCAGGGTGAAGATAAGACATTCAATGAAGTAGGTGGTACGTAAATGTTGTCAACATACATTTGACACTTGTGACATTTCTTAACATACTTGAAGCTGTAAACAAAATAAACAATCTAGACCTCTCACGTTCATTGGTTCCCAGATTGCCCCTATCATACGATAAGGACCCAGCTCTTAAATTATCCATACAGAGTTACAAAGCCCTCCCAATATGACTATCATAAGATACTGGTGACAATCTGAGTGAAGACTAGACAACTTCCAAGTGAGCATAAAACCCCTCAATGATACCCGCCTAGCCTCCTTCTAATCCCAGGGTCGCACAAACTCGGGTATAGAGCCCAAAATGTGTAAAGCAGACCACACATATACAAAAGTTCCCTACCTAGATTTCATCATATATATATATACAAAATATCAGAATGAGCAAAGCAAGCAAACAAGTATATACAAGCAAACAAAAGGAAGAGTGAATTAAAGATAGTTAACAAACTTACACAATTAATTAGGGGAGGCTTGACTCTTTACCTGCCCCTAGTGGGGTCGCAACCGGAGTCGCAGCAAGACGCCAAAAAATTAAATGAAATAGAGTCGCCACTAAGGTTTATTAAAGGAAACCTTAGAAAAACTTAAAAGAAAGTCTTCGAATCCATGAATGAATATGGGACTCAATTACGCGTATGGAATGTATTAGCACCTTACGACGTCCACTAAGTAAACAATTACCTTCTAATTAATTGTGCATAATTTATTAGCTAAATAAAAATATCTAATTCACTCGAGCAACCATTCACAAAATTATTATTTATTTATTTTGATTAGACAGGTTCGGTTCTCGTTCCTATGTTTCCTCAGCCCCATGAAGGAATCAAAGCCACGTAATTCTTAATGATTAGAATTTAATTATTATTTTTGTGAAAATCTACACTTGCACAGAAATCACGGCAGAGCACTGTTCAATGAAAGTCCTGCATGACACGCTTACACGACGGACAATCATTCAATGAAACGATATGATACATTGGTCTTGACGGTGAGGTAACCACTCAATCAGATCAAGGATTATTTTTATTAAATATCTTTGATTATATTGGTGGAATATCACTCAAATAAAATCAAGGCTTAAGTTTATTTTTATTAAATATCTTTGACTATACCGGTGGAACTCCACTCAAATAAATTCAAGGCTTTCAAGGCTTAAGTTTATTTTTATTAAATATCCTTTACTATACCGGTGGAACTCCACTCAAATAAAGTCAAGGCTTAAGTTCATTTTTATTGAATATCCTTGACTATACCGATGAAACATCACTCAAATAAAGTCGAGGCTTAATTCTTTTGAAATTAATTTATTTTTTTATCAACAAAAATAATTTATTCAAAACCTTATTATGTCCTTTTTTAATTGGGTCACAGCCCTGCAGTATCAAAAATAACTTTAGCCCAATAGTGCCAAAAATCGCAGAAGTGAAAAAAGAGCAATATCACACAGCACAAAAACATTGGGCAGTCCAGAAAGTAAAAAACCGACAAGAAAAAAAAAAAGAACAACACAAAAAGGGAAGAATCATTCTCCTACTCCTTGGAATCACCGACTGGAACAAGGCTACAGATTTTTCATTATTTTTCTTCATATGTTCCTACAACTACTTAACCTCATAATTTTATGAACAAACTATTTTATTTGAACAAGATGCATAATGAACATAAATAATAATTTAGAAAAAAAATTTGATTATTATGATAATAAAATAATCATATTTGTGAAATTTAATTAATTGTAACTTTATTTTTTTTCCTGAGTAAAACAGAACTCTCTCTTTGCATCTTAATAATTTACGATGTATATTTTAGTTTTTGTGTTTCTCTTGTCTTTTCACGATAAAACTCTCTCTCTCTCTTTATATTTTTCTGAGTGAAGATAACAACCTTTTATAAAGAAAATTCAGCCTCGTCTTTAATTAATTGAAGTTAGTCCATGTCTCCATGTTTCTCTTTTTGAGTTTATGGGCAATAACTAAGGGTGCGTTTGATGCTAGGACTGGACGGTACAAATGATACAGCACAAGTCAACAAAGCACAACACAACTTATTATTGTTTAGTGTTCGATAACCAATGCACGGAACAAAAAATGCCATTCAAATTTTCAAATAATACCCTTTATAATACATATTAATATTACATATTATTATTATTTTACATAAAAAAATTGATTTTCTTAATTATTTTTTTTAAAAATATCATTATTTTCTACTAAAAAATTATATATATATATATGGTAAGTTGAGAGAGAAAGTGGAGTAAGGTGGTTATACAATAATGGGAGAGAATATGGATATTTCTGACTTTTGGATAGTTGTGCTGTGTTGTACAAAATTTTGTCCCATGGTATAGTATGGTACAAAATTTTGGCTTTTTGTACTGTCCAGTAACTCCACTTTTGTGCTGTCTCTGGATCATTTCTTGTGCTGTGTTATACTATAAAATTTAGCAAATCAAACGGACCCTCAATCTCACTTCTACTTCAATATTTTGTTCTCGATTCCTTTTTTTTCCTTTTTGAAAATTACTCGATAAGTCAAGTAACAAACAACAATAATAATAATATAATAATAACAATAATAATAATAATATAATAATAATAATAATAATAATAATAATAATAATAATTTTTATTAACTTCCAGCGCCACAACTTTTTTTATTTCTTTCTTTTTCTGTTTTTTAATTACTAATAAATAGTCAATTAATTAATTAAATAATTAAAATTTTTATTAGTAGGATAAAATTATGATCCACCTATAAACATTTCAAGGAAATAATATTATATTATAACAATGACACATTATCATTTGAACATGTTAATTTAAATTTATTGTCTAAGAATTTGATCTTGAAGATCATTCTGAAGAAAAAGGTGAATGTTTAAGTGTTACAGGCATAACTCTAGAAAAAGTGAGTATCATTTTCAAAAAGTTCAGGTCCAAATCTAGAGGATACAAAAATGACAAAACTTGTTATTATTTCAAGAAATTTGGGCATGATATTTCTGATTGTTTTATATTGAAGGAAAAAGAAGAAAAAAAATAAATCTCATCAACCTGTCGAGGCTGGTAATATTGAAACTGATTTTGATGGTGATTTATTATCAGTTGTTAGTTTTAAGAAAAAAAGTAAAACCGAATGAATTCTTGATTATGGATGTACTTTTCACATGCGTCCTTATAAGGATATGTTTACCACTCTTAAAATTGTTGATAATTGTGTTGTCTTGATGGACAATGATGCACAATGCAAGGTTTCTAGAATTGGTACAATTCAAATGAAGACTATTGATGATATTATACGGACTTTGACTAGAGTTTATTATGTTTTTTACTTAAAACGTAACTTGATTTCTCTTGCCACCTTTGAGTCTCTTAGGTGCAAGTATTCAGCTGAAGGTAGAGTTCTGAAGATATCAAAAGGTTCCCTTATTTTGATGAAAGCTAACCGTATTGGTAGTTTATATGTCTTGCAAAGTTCTGTTGTGACAAGTTCAACTGCAGTATCTTTTTCCTTGTCTGATTCTGACGTCACAAAATTATGGCACATGCGCCTTGGTCATATGAGTGAAAAATGCATGCACTTACTGAGTAAGCAAGGATTCCTCGATAAACATGACATCGGTAAGTTGGAGTTTCGTGAACATTGCATTTTTGGAAAGCAGAAAAGAACTAGTTTCTCTACTACAACTCATCGCACTAAAGGAATTCTTGATTATATTCACTCTGATATTTTGGGTCGTTTTAAAGTTCCCTCTCATGGTGGACATCACTATATGATGACTATTATTGATGATTTTTCTCGTAAGGTTTGGGTTTACTTTTTAAGGCATAAAAATGAGGGTTTCCCCACTTTTAAGAAGTGGAAAACTCTTGTTGAATTCCAAATAGGGAAAAAGGTTAAGAAACTCAGAACAGACATTGGGTTAAAGTTTTGTGGAAGTGACTTTAATGAGTTTTGTGAAGAGCATGATATTACTAGGCATAAAACCATTCCAGGTAAGCCCCAACAGAATGGAGTTGCTAAACGTATGAATAGGACTCTACTTGAAAGAGCTCGTTGTATGCTCTCAAATGCTTGGTTATGGCATCGATGTGATTTTTGGGCTGAGGCAGTATCTACCGCATGTTACTCAGTCAATCGCTCTCCACACACGTCACTTAATTTCAAAGTTCCAGAAGAAATTTGGTCAGGTAATCCTGTTTAGGCATAAAATCATTTCAATTTGAGGATTTTTGGATGTCCTACATATGCACATGTTAGTGATGGAAAATTAGCCCCGCAAGCTACTAAGTGCATATTTATTGGTTATGCATCTGAGTCTAAAGGATATCGTTTATGGTGTTCTGATCCTCAGTCACAGATTAATCCTTAGTAGAGATGTAACTTCTACTGAGGATGCATTATTATCTTCTGTGGCTAGTACTAAAAATTTGTAGGGTACTAGCGAGAAGGTGGAGTTAGAATTGAAGCCTAGAGTTTCTAATCTCAATGTTTCATCTTCTACCGATGCGTCTAACATTGATGTTTGTACTAATGATCATGATGAACTTGCCACTTCTCCTATTCAGCCGTAGGAAGAGGAGTAAACTATTGCCTGAGATAGACCAAGAAGACAAATTAAAATACCAGCTAGATACGTTGATGATAATTTAACTGCTTATGCATTGTCTGTTGCAAAGGAGATAAATGATAGTGTTGAACCTACTAGCTATACTGAACTGTGTTGATTCTTCAAATTGTCTAGTAGCTATGAATGAAGAAATTGAGAGTCTTCATAAGAATGGTACTTGAGCTTTGACAGAGCTTCCTAAAGGAAAACGATCACTGAGATGTAAATTGGTCTTTAAAAGAAAAGAAGGCATAATTGAGTGCTTGAAGACATAATGATAAACAACTAATTAAATTCGAGCCAAGGTGAAGATTGTTGAGTGTATGACTCTCAAGATTTGTGGCTCTCATTTTTGTTCTATTTTTTAAATAATGTAATTGCATGGTTATCATTTAAATTTATTATTAACCATATTTTTGTTAATGAATCACATTTCTCTCTGTGGCTATATAAACACCGTGTATTACAGTTTTGAGATCAACTCAATTTGCAACAATACATTACAAATACATTTCCTTTTGTCTCATCATCTACTTTTATGTTTTCTCTTTACAAGAGAGAATATTTTTACTTCTCTTAATTTTTAATTATTTACGATCTCATGGTTCCGCATAACGCCTATCTCGTAACATATGGATTACTTATCTTTACTCTTAGAATAATAGTTAGCGAAACTTACTTAACATATACGACTCATTAAATAGACTAATCTTTTCAACATTAATTTGGTAAACTTGAACCATGATAGCTACAATAACATGCAAGAAGTAGGTTAAGTTCACAAAATGGGCCAAAGATAATAGCGCAAAATAAGATTCGTTTCTTTTAAGGGGCCACAAAATTAGCTTAATTATCAAACCGGTTTTGTTTCTTATTTCATGCCCATCTCATGTTCTATTTTTTATTTGTTAAAATAATTAAATATTAATTTTAAATTAATAGTTAATTATATCAACCAATCAAAAGTAAAAAATACATGAAGTAACCAAAATTGATTCAAGTGTTGAAAAAATAAAGATTGTTAACCAAACTCTAGCCGAAAGTTTTCTGTTCTTTTCCTTGGGATCTCACATTGGACCTATTGGGCCAGTTCCTTTTGTAGCCTGGCAGCCAGAATTAAAGACGACAAAAAAAGTTGATCAAAAGTAGAGATCATGCAGATAAGTAGATGATAATAATAATAATAATAATAAAAATACATTATGTACTCACTTATAAAATACATTAACAAGTTATATCTTATATTTTAAAAATTAAGTTATAATTTGTTAAAATATTTCTTCTATAAGTTAAATTAAAATAAGTGAGAATAGTTGCAACTTATGGATATTAATGTACTCTTATTTATTTTGTAGGAGTATTTTAACAAATTTTAATTTATTTGTGTATTTAAAAAATAAAATTATAATCTTTTACAGAGTTTTCCTAAGAAATAAGTAAGAATACATTAAAAAGTTGAAATTTAAAAACGTGACACCATTCGTGTGCCTTGGTAAAAAAAAAGGTAGGTAAAATATAATTCCTTAAAGTATTACTATTTATAAATTGTACTTAACCCCAAATTATAATAAATTGTACTTAACCCCAAACTATAATAAATATAACACCATCTTCCACTTGTTTAATCATGATTAAACTTGGATTGTGAAAGAAAAAAAAAAATTCTTAACCCTGGTCTAAGTTGATTATTCTTATCTATAGAGATAAATGTGTGACCCAACGTTCACATTTATGTTTCAATTGCAAGAAGAAAACACACACGTATTCTTCTCCATCACCATGGATCATCTTTCACTCACTCATTCTCAGTTATCTATTTTTTTCAAGCCAAAATCAAATTCTACCACACCTTCCATCAAAGTTTATATATGTTAATATGTAGTTACATAATTTTCTAATAATCAAGCATATTATGTACTTAATTCAATGCATCGCATACCATTTCTTTTAAAGGAGATCTTAATTTAAAAATAAGATAAAAAGTTATGAACAAACATACTTATATTAGGATTGCATACCCACAAGTTATATAATTACGGTTATATGCATAGAAGGACTAATATGGTGCTAGTCGAAGTGGCAGCGACTTTGACCCTAGAAGGTAAGAACAAAGGTTCGAATCTCGGAAATATCCATATCGAAAGGGGTATGCCTATGTATAAAAGAACGCTCAAAGCTCTGAAAGGGTGAAAAATCCATTTGAAGCCATCTTTTTTGAAAAAAAAAAGTATGCGAAGTGAAAGAAAACTATTATGCACTACAATATAATTTATATTTAGTAATATTTTAAAAAATATTATTAAATTATTAAAATATGTTACAAAATGTGCATTTGTAATATTTTTGGTAAGTTATATAGGATAAGTTGTTCTAGGAAATTTATGAAAAATATTTGAATAAACTATCTTACAATTTGGGTTTGGGCCTAACTCACTTCATTTCCAAAAGTTAGCTATTAAAATTAGAATTGTCACACTCTTATAAACTCAATGATATTCATATCATTGGTCGATGTGGGACTTCCAACAAACTAAAAACATCTTATTCTGATGAATTATTCTAAGAAATTTATAAAAATAAACTCACCAAAACAACTTATAAAAACTTATAAACTATTTTTATAAGTTACACATTAATCTCTTCCTATATACATATATGCATTTTGTGTGAACAAATTACCAACAATAATAAAGTTTACTTTTAAATTTGCTTTGAAATTATGTTAATAATAATAATATATATATATCAAAACTACTTTATTTTATTGTGAGCATATTAATATATACATTGGCATTGTGAAAATTGGTCACATGCCACGCAGCTTTATAATCTCAAATCCCAATGTAAGTGAGGGCAGTTTAGTTAAAAGAGGGAAATCTACTCATCCTAAATATGCGTTGCCTACAATACATAGGACCCTCTTCCCTTATGAAACTAGAAGAAGCATGGAAGAAACTG
This sequence comes from Cyamopsis tetragonoloba, assembly GCA_037177725.1. NCBI lineage: Eukaryota > Viridiplantae > Streptophyta > Magnoliopsida > Fabales > Fabaceae > Cyamopsis > Cyamopsis tetragonoloba. The sequence continues at coordinate 14,603,423 of CM074121.1, read as the reverse complement.
ATATGTATTTGACTATTTCATTATTTTATTTTTGGGTATAATTAGAATTTGTTTTAATAGAATTAATTCTAAACCATTCATGTTAAGTAAAATTAATTATAAAATAAGTAATTTTAGTTTAGAAAATTAGTACAAGTAAAGCTATAGATTATACTGGCTAAATATCTAAATCTATCTAAACAAAAAACAAAAATTCTTTTCAAGTAAACTAAATTTTTATCAACCCCAACACTTCAATACTCATAAATCTATCTCACGAGGGATTGAACCGCTCTCCTCGAACTTCAAGAACTCTCGGTACAAAACTTAAATTAATACAAATTAAAATTTATCAATATAAATTCAAACTCGCACCAAATTTTTACGATTCACTCAAATATCATAATAAATCAATTATTATTATTTCTCCAAAATTATAGTTTAGTCACTCTAAAAATAATTCCAAGCATACTATCGGCTCCAAATTAATATTTTTTTGTCCATGGTATCTACTATTGACCTAAAAGTTTAATTAGGACGAAACGGTTATCTAGTGATCACGCAATGTCGTTCCATTCTTATTAGCAGATGATCAAACCACTACATGTGGTTAACAGACAAGATGAACTACCACTACGACGCATCAGATAATCGCACACTATATTATTATATAGTTTATTATATATGAAATGATGAAATAAGAAGATAATTAAATTATAGGACGCTCTTTGTTTATGCAAAAGTTGCAGCGTGTCTGCATAAAGCATGCAAATGCTTGGCGTCTGCACCCTCTGAAACGAACAATTACACAAAAAAACAGAGGATTTTATGAAATAAAACCCCAAAAAGTGTGTGCTTCCGTGACTGTCTCTATCTCTGTGTATTTATATTAGTTATGAATAAGATTGAGAGAGAGATAGAGAGAAAAGAGAAAATGAGAAATAGGTGAAGGATGATGCAGCCGGCCTAAGAAAGGGTAGGTCTTAGAAGAAAAGAGAGAGAAAGAAAGAAAGAAAGAGAGAGAGAAACAGAGAAAGGTTCTCATATTATGGCATTTACTTGTCATTCATTCATTAATTTTGTTTTTGTTTCTATAGCTATATATAACGGTTTTAGAAATGCATGCAGAGAAAACAAACAAACAAACAATAGAAAAAAGTGAACACGGATGGGGTCAGAGATTGTTTACACATATATATACCATGGTTTTAAATTTGGGTTTACAATGCGAAGTTAAGCCACAATATAAAGGTTTTAGAGATTACTATAATTAAATCTGATTGTGATTGCGGTCTTTAATGAGTAATTGTCACATTCTACTTTATTTAATCATATTTAATGTAACATCATTATAACCATATCATACATGACCATAATTTAAAACCTTATAAAAATGAGCTCTTTCATAGAACTTATAAAAATAAGTGTTATATTTTTAAAAGCTCTCTCATAAAACTTATAAAAATAAGTAATTATTTCTTTAAAATAAGTTAATCCAAACACACTAAAATTCTATATAACAGTAACTAATTCAATAGAAATCAAAAAAAAAAAAAAAGTCACTAAATAGCAATTTTTTTTAAATGTTTTGAAAATTACTAAAATTGTAATTACAGTATGCAATAGCTGAATTCAACTCAATTTATAACCGCATTTAATACGGCGTAATTGTGATTACAACATGATCACGACTGAAATTGAAAAGATTATAGCAACGGAAGAAATGCATGCATGATGGAATACAGCTTCACAAATTGCAGCTTCACGAGGATGCTGGTGCTAATAATAAGGATGGATCATCGAACCCCGAAATTCATGTTGATTGATTCAGTGATGACTACAATAATAATAATTCTTATCATGTTCCATCAATATTTAAAACTGAATTTTATGTTACTTGTCGGGATCTGAAGAATATAATTCAAGTCATTTTCACTCATCTCTGCCTCTACAACATACCCTAATTAATAACTTTAGAAAATGTTAATTTCAAGTGAGAGAATCAATACACTTAACTGTAATTTTTTATCGGTCTTACTGCGGCTATTGCATCTGTGGTTTTTATCTTTAATCTTTCTCCAAATGTTTTTGATCTCGGATTTAACGAACATGCATCATGTGTAAAGTAAGAAAGTAAAGTTATGCATAGTAGGCTGATTAGTGGTTAAGGAGTTAAACTTCAACTAGCATTTTCTCAGTTTAAATTTTTATATGCGCACTTTAACTTATAAAAAAGAAAAATGGTGTATCATCAGTCCTTTATTTGAATTACAATATCTCATAACACACTTTAAATTAATAGTAAATTTATCTTTACTTTTTTACTTTGCATACTCACTCACTTCAGAGAAGCTAAGACTATGTTTACTAACACGAGCTTATAATTTTTTGAAGAGCTTATAGCTTATTGTCAATAAGCTCCGTTTACTATGAAAAGCTTATAGCTTATGAAAAGCTATAAGCTAGGAGCTATTGAAAAGCTATTTCAAATAGTTTATAGCTTTTAACTTTTAATAATTTATTTCAATTTTATCCTTGTTTTTTTTGGATAATTACATTTTTTGTTATCTCATTATATTAAGTATTAATATATTATATGTCCTTTTAGGTCATTTCAATAATTTTAGCTTATCATAAGCTAATTTTATTAAACACTACTTCTCACCAATAAATTATAAGCTAAAAACTATAAGTGATAAGCCATAAATTAAAAGCTATATAAACCATAAGCTATAAACTAATTTTGGTAAACACACCCTAAATCCTTTAATCTTTTTAAAGATGGATTAAAAGTGATTGTTTGAATTTTGAACTCTTAAGTAGAGTTTAAATCAAAGGAGTCAAACTTTTGATAAGATCTTTGGCTTTCTACCACAATTTTAACTCTTAATGGATCAAAATAAACTAAAATGCACAATGCTTTCTCAATTAGTTTAAGAAGAAAAAGGTAAGAACAAAGGTTCTTTCATATCCTAATAATCCGTTAAAATAAAGTAGAAAAATTAAAATTAAAATTTATAAGAAAATAAAAGACCGAAAGTGCTTTAAAAAGATTCGAGAAACTTGAATTACACATTGTAGTAATCAAATTTAGGAAAGTTATAATCAATAATCTAAATAAAGAATATGAAAAATTTAAGGTTTAATTGCAACTTTTGACTTTTAACTTTTAATTGAATAATTTTAGTCACTCAACTTTTTTAATTGTGTAATTATGGTCCCCAATTTTTAATTATGTGATTTTCATCTCTAACTTAGTTATTTTTGCAATTTTGATTCCTTGAATTTTTTCAAAATGTACGATTTTGTTCAATTAATTTATCTTTCGTTAAGAAGTTAACGGTTTACAATCAAAACAATAAAATAAAATGTGTAAATGCACAAAAATATGCAATTAGAAAAATTTCAAACCAAAATCGTACAAATGAAAACTCATTATATGAATTTGACTACGTTGACGATTATCTTCTTAACGAAATATGATCAAAACAATCAATATCATGTAATTGAAAAACTTTCGGAACCAAAATTGCGCAATTCAAAGTTAAGGATCCAAAATTACACAACTAACAAAGTTAAAAGACTAAAATCGCACAATTAAGAGGGGAAGCACTAAACTCGCACATTTCGAAAGGGAGTAAATTCTCAAAAGATTAAATTTTTTACTCCAATTTTATATGGTAAAGATCCTTGAGAAACAAAAGAATTTTCTTTTTTTTTTTAACTTAAAAAAAAGAAAAAGTAATAAAAGTTGTTGAAGCCGTGCCTGAGAGTGAGATCCGTTGTATGTTAATTGCATGGACATTATGGGCCGTGCGTGTAGTCTCTCTCTTTCTTTGCGCATAGAGCTTATGATCAGGTAATGCCTTTGCCAGCTATATATAAGAATGAGCTTACCAAAGCTATACAGTAACTCATGACTATGATAAACACTGTACAAAATCATTTATTATTTTATTTATTTATTTAATTAATTAATAAATTAATTTTACGATAAAAGGAAGAAATAATCTTCAAACTTCCAGCCTTGCAGGATTTGCACTCTCATCTTTATATACTGTTACTGTCACATGTCATGCTTTCAGTAACTTTGACTTCTGGATATTCTATGTCTTTCCTCCCTTTTACTGAACCACTACTGTTTTTAATCTCACTCATCATCTTCTAAAATGAGTTTTTAAATTTTATAAAGGAAATTTTAATTTAAATTAAATATAAATAGAATCCCTTGTTTTTATATTTTTAAAAATTTTCATAGCAAATTTCAACAGACCAAAAATATAATAAAAATAAGAAATTGAAATAGGTCTATGTTGAGGACAGAACCGGTTAAGATGAGGTGAGGAAAGTTTTACGTTGATTAAAAATATTTAAGAAAATAAATATAAAATGTGTAATAAATTTTATCTAATGAATTAACTTTTTAAAATGAGTTAAATTCAAAACACAAATTTTATCTAATGAATCACGCTTACATACGTGATTGCGCGTAAATGTACGTGCCATGATGTGAAACCACACTTGATGATCAGCGTGTTAAAATGATAAGGACGGCGGCTCTTTATGAAAAAAAATACTAATATACTTATATATATTTTTGAATTGGCCCCATTTTCTATTAATGTTTCCAAAAAAAAATAATGGCCATAAGATTTGAGCTTAGTATGAGTAATGATTCACGTACAAGTGCAAATTGTGGCTGAATATATGTAGTGGGTCCTGGTCTAACCCATGACGCTAGCTCCACAACTACAGCCTTGTTGGGATGCCAGCTTGCTACAAACAAATTTTAATTTTATATTTAACTTTATAAAGGTATATTGAAATAGTGAATAAAAAATTAAAGATGTAGAAAAAATTAAATGTTTTGTCTTACTTACCCAAAAACAAACTTAGTGTAGTAAAGCTGCATAGCCTCCTGCCTTGAAGGGATTTAAGATCTTCCAAATTTGAAGACACATACTCACATAGGATTAGGGCCTAAATTTAGGAACCAATCGCACAATAATGATTATTGAGAGTTCATAAATTAATATTTCAGATTTCATTCAGATACTCTCGCAAGTATTTTTTTTTTTTAGCTATTTCTTTTTTAAGGAGGAGGGAATATGATAGTTTTACATTCGAATATTATTCCTTTATTTAACATTATAAAGGGAGTACATCAGTAAATGGGAAGTGGGTTTGGAAATTTAAATGGAGAAAGCAATTTTTCGAATGGGAAAATCAAGTTTTATTGGAAATGCAGAACTTGATTAGTCAGATTCCTATCAATACTAATCTGGAAGATAGATGTAGCTGTGGTGGGGGAAAGCAGGAGAATACAGTGTTAAAGAATCTTACAAATTGTTGTTAGGAAAGTGTTTATCCATTGTGAATTTTTAATTTTTGCATATCTGGGCAATATATGTTCCCTTGAAGGTTGCAGCTTTTATCTAGAAAGTAATTGTTGGTGGAGTTCCTTCAAAGGAGATTTTATGTAGAGGAGAAATTATTACATCAAACTCAGACTTGTTATATCCTTTGTGTCATGAACAAGAAGAATCTGTTAGCCATTTGCTCTTTAATTGCAAAGAATCATATCACATATGAATGTGTATTTATAATTGGTTTGATATCAAGGCAGTATTGTCCAATTCCTACATGGATCACTTTAGACAACATGGTTAATTGTGGAGTTACAAGAAGAATGTGAAGATGTGGTATGTTCTCTAGTTTTGTGTTGTTTAGAATATGTGGTAGTAGAGGAATCAATTTATTTTTAAAAGCAGTATTATACACAAGGATTGTATCGTTGATTCAATCTAGATTAGATCATAGCAATGGCTAAAAGCGTACGGTGTATCATTTCCTATTTCAGTCGGTGAATGGCTTAACTCCCTGGCCATCATCAACTTATGAAATTCTGTCTAGCTATTCATGAATGTTAATTAACTAATTTTCTGTTGGCTTATTTATGCTTCTGAATGATCAGTTTTTTTTTTTTGTGCTCATTTTGGTTCCCGGATTGATCTCCGCGGCTTTCATGATGGTTTTGTTAAAGTTGTTCGGTTGCTTATTTGCTGTGTAAACTAGCTTGTACTTGGATATTATTCTTTAGCACTTCTGGCACTATTGGTTATTTAATATATTACTATTTTTTGCCGAAAAAAAAAAAGAATATTATTCATTTATTTGATATTTTAATAACACGCTTATTAGGTTATTATCAAGCGAATAATCTCGCAAGTTATTTGATTGTAAAAAATGAGATAGATTGATACAATTATAATATTGAGGTAGGATTAATAATGTCGTCATTATAACATAATTGACTTTTAACAACATAACATTTATATGATATTTGCAAAAAAATGTTACCAATATAAAAAGGTAACATTTTTTAACAATTTAATAATATATTTTTATGGTTATTAAATTTTTTTAGCAATATGGCCTTTATACAACATTTGTAAAAAAGTATTACAAATACATAAAAGATACTATTTTAAATAACTTGGTAACATTTTTTTTTTATAGTTTAGTAATATTTTTTCAAATGTAGTTATAAACCAATTACGTAGTAATGTGTGTCTATTGCTCTCGGATTAAAATTCTCTCAGGTCTATTACCATAAAAAAAGTCTCCTGAATTACTTGATTGTCAAATAAGCTAAGAAAGAGCTGGACATAACAATTTTCTGCCTTTCACTTTTTTTTTTCTTTTTTTATTTGCTAAAAGTGTGTGTTTTACTTAGGGGTTGAAAAAAAAGCCAATTAGCCTAATAGGGACTTATGACATAATCTATTTAAAGTTGGGTTTTGCCTAGCTGTTTATTAAAGATGTCAGGTGCAGACTTTCTAAAAAGTTTATTTAAGTAAAAAGATTAGGTACAGATCTTTAAAAAAAACCTATTAAACCTAATAGGCCGGCTTATTAAAATTATATATATATATATATATATATATATATATATATATATTGCGGTAGGGATTCACTTACTCTAAGAGTAAGTCTTTGACACTTACTTCGCTTAATATCTCTTCACCCACATTGAATCCAATCGTTAAATTATATGATGCTATCAAGATAATTGTGTATATAAAATTTTAGAAAATTCAACATATGTAGGTATGTCATCTTGTAGACGAGATTTACTTATATTTTAAAAAACGTTTTATTCATTAAAATGAAGTAAATTGATGAAATATCAACAAGTCTACAAATTATGTGAAATTTTGTATGATTGATCTATTCACTGAGAACTTTATATTCAATGGTTGGATTGGTAAAATTCAATGTGAGCGAAGAGATATTAAATAGAGTAAGTGTTTCAAGACTTACTCTTGGAGTAAGGGGATCTCCACCCATATATATATAATAAATTTTAGAGTTAAATATCAATTTGGTCATCTAAAGATTATCATGTCATCAATTTGGTCCTCCAAAGAATTTTGCCACCAAATTAGTCCTCCAAAGATTACCTTGTCACCAATTTGATCCCAAAAAACTTTGTCACCAAATTAGTCCTCCAAAGATTTAAAAGTCTACCAAATTAGTCCTCTATCATAGTCTAATTTGATATATTTAAATTTTTGAAGGACTAATTTGGTATACTCACATATTTTTGGAGGACTAATTTAGTAACAAAGTTCTTTTGGACCAAATTGGTGACAAAGATGATCTTTAGAAGGACTAATTTGGTGACAAAATTCATTGGGAGACTAAATTAGTGACAAGATAATCTTTGAAGGATCAAATTGATAGTTAACTCTAAATTTTATAATATGTTTATAAATTAGGTCTATTAGCCTATTTAATGTCTTATTAGTCTATTTAAGATAGAATTATTGACCTTTTTAAATGTCTTACGACAAAGTAGGCCAATAAACCGCCTTCCAAGTTTTATAAGCTTTCAAATAGGCTAGATTTAGTCTAAAAAATGAGTCTATAATAGACCAATAAACTAGACTTAACTCCAATAATTATAAAATAAATATGATCGGTTTAATCAAAGCCTAACTTGACCTGTCTCCACACCTGATTTCACCTTCGATTTCATGCTATAATGACATATTCCAACTGTCCAACGGGCTTAATAATGCTACTGAAAACTAAATTATGAATGCATTAAATAAAGTACAGGCAAAATATAATGTTTTATGAAAAGTGTACTAGGGAAAATGACTATGCATACACTAGTGATAAGAGATAGAGATTTGTAGGCAGTGTAGTAGTGATGAAACCTAATTTAATTACTACTCTCAATCTCAACTCTCAAGTATATGAGATTTTGGTGTGCTAAACTGTTATATTATTAGCTCTGCGCCGGCCTCCTGCTGGTTGCTAATTTATACATCACCCAATTAACTTCCTTTTATTACATTTAATAAATTAATAAGTTTAATTGCATTTTGATCCTTATAATTTAATAATCGTATAATTGATTTTATAGTTTTTATCAAGTGATTTTGGTCATTATAAAATTTAAAATATAAAATTTACCAATAGTGATATTAGGATTATCATCAAAAAAGTGATATTAGGAATGTAGATAATATTCATTCATTCATTGAAAAGAGAGAATTATAACTCTATTTATAGACATAAGCGATATCTAAATGGCTAAATTGAATTTTTGGTTCTTTAAGTTATAATAATGAAATTTACGTTTGATCTTTTGTGTTTATTTTAATTCATTTTGATTCTTTATATTGTATTTTTTGATATTATAACTCTATTTATTTGTGGCTATTACCGTGGCAAGTTTGCAGCGAAAATTTCTGTGATAAAGTTGCGACGGTTCGATGGCTATCGTCGGATCGTCACAAAAGCTATATTTGCGACGGTTTTTGCTTGTCTGCTACGGATATTTCTATGGCTAGATTAAAGTATTTTAGTAGTGAGTAGGACAAACCTAGTAATGAGTGTGGCGTTAATAGTATCAACCCACTGATTGAGAGTTGAATAATCTGTTTCGTATTTTACTGCATTATAATTGACCTTTTAATAATATTTTAAAAGAATATTGTTAAATTGTTCAAAAATATTACTTTTGTGTGTTTGTAACATTTTTTTACAAATATTATATAAAAACTATGTAGCTTAAAAGTTTTAACAACAATTAAAAAATATTATCAATTTGTTAAAAAATATTTTATTTTTATATTTGTAACATTTTTTTGTAAATATTGTATAAATATCATGTTAAATGTCAATTATGTTATCGTGTCTATTTTTTTTTTTTTGACCATTTCAATATCTTATTAATATGTTTTGACCCAAGTAGTTGAAGTTCAAATTAACCTAAAGAGCTATTTCTATATAGTATTGGGTAACAAAATCGTATAAAAACTCGATCATTATTCTCTCTAGTCTTATATATAAGTTACTTTTTTTAAAAAAAAAATTATGTTCTTTAATATAATAAGTCATCAATTAATATATCGATGGAGATTTTTTATTTACACTATTTATACTATTTATATTATTTTTAATGATACAATTAATAATTGAGTGAGTGAGAAATATTAATTCACTATATTATAATTGGTATTTAGTATTATTTGAAAACAAATGTTGCAAAGTTATAAAAAAATATATTATCAAATTGATAAAAATATTATCTTTGTGTATTTGTAACATTTATTGTAAATGTTGTATAAAGACCTTGTTAAAAAGTTTTAGCCACATTTAAAAACATAGCTAAATTGTGAAAAAATATTATTTTTTTTATATTTGAAATATTTTTTTTTATAAATATTATGTAAAGATCATGTTGCTAAATTTTTTTTAGTATAAGCCAAAGGATATATTAAAAGAGCACAGGGAATGCTCTGAAAAGGTTACAAGGAAAAACATGGGCGAGCACAAGCGCAAGCAACCCAAGACAAGAACAAAAAAACAAAGGTTCACTAATCCAGCTGCAACTATTCTGCAGAACGCTTGAGCTACTGTTTTAGGGTTTGTTTTTGCGCTTAGAATTGTCACGAATAGTTTCATTTTGGGGTGTTTCTGTTTTGTAATTCGGGGGATGATTTCATTGGGGTACTTTTATAGTTGCTTATGCTAGTGTTGTTTTATCCTTTCTATTTTCCTTTTCTTTTTGCTTGTATTACTTTTGGTGCACTATTTGTGCTCCTTTTTAATATGTTCCCCTTCACTGATAAAAAAACCAAATATATGAAAACTACAAAGGAAATCCAACTCTGAGCCACAATTAATAATGGGAAAAACAAAGAAACAAATTACACCACACAACTCGGGATATTTAAAATCCAATCACGGATAGAATAATGGAACAACCTATTACTTGCTTTGGACCAAAGCCAGGAATGCGCAAGAACTAAGTCAAAAATTTGGTTAAACTCCCAAGTTATATCTGAGAAAATTACTTTGTTCTGCCATAACCAGATTTCCCAAAAAATAACAAACCAGATAGATTGCCAGTGAGGAGTACGCTTACGAGATTCATTAAACAGACCCAAAAACTTTAGATAATGAGAATTTGAATCTGTATGCATGACCGAACGAATACCCAACCAAGCCAATATGCCATTACAGATTTGAAGAGTTTTATCACATTCAAAGAACAAATGGTGAGATGACTCCACGAAAGAACCGCATAGCAAGCAAGAAGTATTCTCCGACGGAATCACACCCCTTCGAGCCAACGCTACCTTAGATGGTATGATCCAGAAGCATTCGCCAAGCAAAAGATGCCACCTTTAAAGGGATTTTAAACTCCCAAACAAATTTCAAAAAATTGGTTGTTATATCACCCATTGCCATCTTGTAAGAAGATTTGACTGAGTAAACACCATCTTCAAAAGGGCTCCACAACTACTTATCAGTAGCACCTGCAACCAAAGAGACCAATGCCAAATCTTGGCATAGAGCATTAAACATATCCTTCTCCTTGTCAGACAAGTCATGCCCCCAATCCCAAGACCAAACCCACACATCTCCAATCCAATTCCCCCTATTGCTGACAGAACAAGATGTATCTAAGGCAAAGATATAAGCCTATTATATCTGCCACACAACCTTTCACCGTTTAACCACTTATTAGGCCAAAAAGCATCCTGACTTCCATCATCGATTTTGATTGTAATTTTCTCAGAGAACTAGGAACAAGAAATATTATTTTCACCAAATAAATGAAATAAATCCTCCCACCGTCTAGAACAATGACCTCTACCCTAACTTAACTTATAAACATTCATGCCGTACTTTGCCCTCAACACCCTCACCCATAATGCCTCTACTTCTGACTTTAAATGTCAAACCCATTTACCCAACAAAGCCAAGTTAAAAATATATAAATTCTTAACACTAAGACCTCCCCGCTTCCTTACAAATCAACTCCCAACTCACCCAATTAATTTTCCTAACCCCCTCACCCCCACCCCGAAGAAAAACACGAAATAAAGAATTAAGGGAAGAGATAATAACTTTGGGCATTTTGAAGAAAGAAAATAGACTGGCAGTGCAAAGAGAACAAATTTAAGAAGAACCACCCTACCCCCAAATGAAAGAGATTTACAACTCAAAGAAGTCAACCTCCGACAAACACGATCCACCACAGGATCCCAGGAACATTTATGTCTCTGGTTCCCTCCAATTGGCAAGCCCAAATAAGTGAACGACATCAGACCCACCTTACATCACACATTACTCGTAGCAACGTCCGCCCAAATCTGAGAAATGTTAAAGGTGAACAAAAGACTTTGATGATAATTCACCTTGAGCCCTAAGATTGATTCAAAAATATTTAAGATAACTTACGAGGATGAGATGTTACCTTCCAATGTTTCACCAAAAACAATGGTATCATCTTTGAACTATAAGTTAATTATATATTATAGTGATTGACTTTTATACATTTTTAAAGATATTTTTACTAGGACATGCTTGTTAAATATATAGTTACCGAGATAAAAAGTAGTATTGGACATAAAAGAATTAAAGAAATGATAAAAAAAGATATGATTACCGAGATTAAGTGAGTCACGTAGCCAAATGAACATGAATTAGGTCGGGTTAAATATGTTTGTTTTTAGGGTAAATTAAACCTATACCCGAGGTATCGCAAAATAGCACGAAGCCTCAAAGTATTTAAAAATTATCACTCCGCCCCATTTCACTCCCCTTAACAAACCATAGTTAGCTTTTCTTTTCAAAAAGAAAATACTTGTGAGTGCACACAAATCGATTGCATATCATCTCCTTCCATCTTTAACTTAAGAAATTCATCTCACTCACCGTTGATGATGGTGGTGCTTGGTCTCTCTTTGTTTATTTCACCCGATTGTGCGAAAAATTAAAGAAAGACCATCGAAATGGGTTTTTAGCGTGAGCCATGAGATGGACGTGTAATTAGCTAGGATTCTTAACAAGTAGATTGAAATCTCTGAATATTGCATGAACTATTTGGATTAAATGGCCAAAGCGCATTACATGTTGATAAACCAATGCTTGTTATACTGACTACTGCAATTCAATTTTACAATTAAAGGATTAAAATACTCAAGAAAAAAAAGGGCAAAAAAACTATTGACTATAACTTCTTCTTTTTTTTTTCTGAAAAGTGAAAGTAAATATATTAATAAATAGAGTATGAGTGATACTCAGTAGTTACAACAAATCATTCCTTGTATATGTCATGAAATGAAAATTATGTGCCCACACCTACTGAACTAGGCACAGTTCCCACCCAAATTAAGTAAATCTTCACAGAGTCTATCCCGAAATTATACAGTTAAAAGGACAATTACACTGACATGAATAAGTAAGGCCCAACGCTCCACCTTTTGCATAACATTTAAACCATTCCCATGATCTCCTTCACTATGCCTCAAACATTTCTTCTACTATGAATGATTTATCACGAAAAATTACATTATTTCTAGCCAATCAAATTTCTCAAATTGCAGCTAGCCAAATTAGCATACCATTCAGAGCACTCTTCTTATTTGGAAAAAAAGAGTTGAAAGAGAAAAAGTGAACCGAACATGTTGAATGGAAAACAGACTTAAATCCCAACCATTTCATAATTTCCATCCAAACTTCATAAACCCAGCTACATGAAAAAACAAAAGACTTGCCTCTTCATCCTTTTCTTGACACAACACACACTTCCCACCTTGAGATGCAGGAATGATTTTCCTCTTGAGCAAATTGACCTTAGTAGGGAGTCTGTCTTGTTGTATCTGCCAGACCAGAATTTGTGACTTCAATGGCGGCTTCAATGACTATAACTCTGTAAGCAAACAAGAGCAACAATTAGACCTAACCAAACGTAATGGCAAAAACACTAACAAAAAATCGAAACATGGGGCAAACAAGGTTCCTTAATTCCCATGCAATGCTATTTTTGTTTGAATCCATGTCTTCTACTTAGGTTCTTTTTCTTTTTCATCTTTTTGTGGTTAAAGGGGAAGGAGGAAGTAGGTGAAAGTGAAAGTTGCTTATGTTAACACTGGTAACTTTCTATTAATAATCTCACCGCCGTTCAACGATGTTGCCACCACTATCCACGACACCGTATACCACCCACAACCACAAGAACAAAACCTCCCATCCCTCTCCTTCTTGTTTCATAGCCACGTTGTTTTTGTTTCTTCTTCCTATTCTATGTTTTAGTTACAAGGTAAGTTAAACCAATATATGGTTAAGTTAAACCATAGTTAACCATTAAATGGGGCGGAGTGTTAATTTCTATATATTTTGGGTTGTGTGCTATTTTGTGATACTCAACGAGTATAAGTGCAATTTACCCTAATTTTTAGATTAAGCCATGTTGAAACGAATGTCAAACAAAAAAACATATTAGATGTATTTGTTTTATCGATTACAATAATATTTTTAGAAATTTTATTTTTATGAATGTATTTATGAGAATATCATTATCACGTATTTTAACCTATTGATAATTATAGTTTTTTAGAATATTTTATGAAATTTCTGGAAATGTATGTTTAAAATATATGTTTGATGTATGACCTATATTATTGAGAATATAAATTGTAATTCTCAAATACCCTTATTACGTTCTGTCTTGCAAAAACTATTTCTAATAATATAATAATCCGTTTAAAAAAAGAGTCCTGATATACAATGCCTTTAGGGCACTAGTTAAGATTACTAGAAATAAAAAAATAATCATAAGAACACATTGTTTCGTCTTTCGGGAATACACAAAACTACACATTCCAATATATTTTTACTACATTTGCGTTCTTAAATAGTACACTTAGAGCACTAGATATCATTTGCCTTAAAAAAAATTAAATAACATCAATTTATTATTAAAAAATTTAGTTTGACCTTTTCATATCAAATCAAAATGATTTTAATCATTTGATTTTTTTTATATGTTACTTAAAAATTTTATTTAAAAATAGAAAAATAAATCGTAGCTTTACAAAATATTATATGATTTAACTTATTTAAAACAACAAAAGGATATAAATATTTTCTTAACCATTTATATAAAGTCATAAAATGCTTAATGTCCAACGGTCCAGATGATAATAACAATAATAAAAAATATCAACTTAGCTAGAAGTGTCCTATTAATACAAACACAATCAAATAACATTAACTAAGAATTCTTTTATAAATCTTATTACAAATATTTAAATAAATAACAATCTTAACAAGCTCTATTTTCTTTTTTGGAAGATAAAAATGAATTAAAGGTGCACAAAGGGTACACAACCGAATACATCAGAATCAGTATCATATTCCTAGCACCAAGCTAGAAGAACTAATACGTGCTAGAAGTGAAGGACACCACAATGCAACCCAAAACCTTAAGGCGTTAGGAGCAAGGGTCTTTCCATTTATAAACCATTCACTCAGCTCTTAACCATCCCATGTGGGACTTCACTCTTCCCACTTCACACTTGACTCTCAACATAATGCAGCTCAACCCTTGAGTGTGAGAGATAATTTTCCTCTTAAGCAGATTCAACTTGGTAGGTAGGCAATTAAGAAGAATTTGCCATACAAAAATTTGGACTCTGAATGGAGCTTGAGATTTCCAAAGCATTGCAAGAAAGGAGGTTTCTTCTGAAGATAAAGTTGCTCCTCCAACTAAGCGTAAACTCAGCATTAGAAAATTCCTGTAAATCTTAGCACAAATATTTAAATAAAATATTAGAAATCAATAATCTTAACAAATTTCATTGTTGCACTATAAAATATTAGAAATTAATAGTCATAGAGCGAATTGGAGGGAGCACGAAAATTTTAAGCGGATAACTGTGAGGGTAATTTTGAAACTTTATCAAAAAAAAATATTGTAATTCAAGTTATGAGAATATAGATACTCACATTTCTTACGTCGGGTCACATTTCTTACGTCGGGTCACATTTCTTAGGTCGGGTTAAATATGTTTTTTTTTGGATTAAGCCATGATGAAACGAATGTCAAAAGAAAAAACATTTTAGATGCATTTGTTTTACGGATTACAATAATATTTTTAAAAATTTTATTTTTACAAATATATTTATGAGAATATCATTATCACGTATTTTAACATAACTTATTTAGTTGATAATTATAATTTTTTAGAATATTTCATGAAATTTTTGGGAAATTTTTTTGAAAGGCAAAATTTAATAATAAAGAGTATAAGAAGTACTCAAAATATACAAAAGGTTCAAATGAAAATAAGAACTCAAAATTTCTGGAAATGAATGTTTAAAATATATGTTTGATGTATAACATATATTATTGAGAATATAAATTATAATTATCAAAATACTTTTATTGCCTTATGTCTTGTAAAAACTATTTTTAATAATATAATAATCAGTTTAAAAAAATTAAATAACATCAAGTTATTATTAAAAAAGTTAGTTTGACTTTTTTATATCAAATCAAAATGATTTTAATCATTTGATTTTTTATATGTTACTGAAAAATTTTATTTAAAAATAGAAAAATAAATCACAGCTTTACAAAATATTATATGTTTTGACTTATTTAAAACAATAAAAAGATATAAATATTTTTTTAACCCATTTATATAATAAAGTCATAAAATGCTTAATGTCTAAGATGATAATAACAATAATAGAAATTATCAAATTAGCTAGGTGTCCTATTAATACAAACACAATCAAATAACATTAACTAAGAAAATTGTTATAAATCTTAGTACAGTTATTTAAATAAATAATAATCTTAACAAGCTTCATTGTTGCACTAGAAAATTCATGTAAATCTGGGTACAAATATTTAAATAAAATGTTAAAATTCAACAATCTTAACAAATTTCATTGTTGCACTATGAAATATTAAAAACTAATAGTCATAGAATAAATTGGAGGGAACATGCAAATTTTAAGCGGATAATTGTGAGTGTAATTTTGAGACTTTATAAAAAAATATTGTTATTCAAGTCATGAGAAGGTAGATACTTATCTTTCCTAGTGGAAATAAAAGTCCATTAAAATATGGAAATGTAGATTCCTAAGAACAAAACCTACTTGAGAATGTCTTTTTTATTACTTACAACCAAACGTGAAAATGTTCATTCCCAACCTAACATTCTAGAGAATGTTATTGCAATTCGTAAAACGAATTGAACACCATTATCAAACAAGCTTTTAGGATTTGCTTTTTTTGGTACATCAGGATGGAAGCTATTAGGACTTGTTTAAAACCGTTTTAATTTTTAGTTTTTAAAAGTTGTATTATAAAACAGTTTTTAAAAATGATTTTTAAAAAATATGAGAGGTGTTTTCAATACAAACCAGTGTATAAATTGAGAAAACAAAAACAAGTTTTAAATGTTTCCAAATTTTAATTTTTAAATTGCAAAAAAAATTATTCCTAAAAATTATTTTAAAATCTCGTCTGTCTAACAGATTTTTTAATTTTTTATTTTAAAAATAAAAAATATTTTAAAAAACAAACCAAATAAACTCGAACTCTTTCTCTTTCTCTTTGGTTTTTGTTTTTGATCAAACTTGAAGAAAGAGTTTAGGAGCGTTTGTTTGAACAGTTAGAGACCAATGATGCTGCAAATATAGGGAGGCAGCATTCGTTGCTTGAAAATAAAGAAAAGCCCAAAAATAGAAGTGAGACACATGAAAGGGGGAAAACTTGGCAAGGCCAACAAAATATAGTAAAAAAGAAAATATAAAAAGAAATAGTAATATAATAGTAATAGTACAATTAATATTTAAAGAAAGAGAAAAAGGAAGAAGAAAAAGGACAGAGCCAAAATTGTCATAAGCAAAGTCTCATTGGAGCAGAGCCATCGATTCGTGCAGTCTCTATCTCCCAAAAACAAACAACACCAATCTCATCTTTCCAAAAAACCTCACTCTCACACTCTCAGTCTCTACTATACCCCTCGCTCGCTCTGCACGGGAACGTCTCTTTCTTTTTCTCATTTCCCAAACAACAGAAACACATAACAAACATTGAATTGAATGAACCTCACTCCCAAAACACAAATTCATAAATAAATAAATAAATAAATATAAATATTAATAATTAATTAATATCAATGTTAAAATTTTTAGAGCCGCGTTTTTCAGAAGCAGTACAATCATGACAACCCCTCTCTAATCATGCACTTACACCTCTCTCTCTCTCCAGCTTGTCAAGATGACTCATCAAAATTACAACGGTACAGTATCTATTTGGGTATATGTTAGATAATTTTACAAGTATTTTTATAGATCACAATATAAATTTTTTAATATTAATATAAATATGTAAAAAATTAAAATTTCTTATTTTTTTTAAAAAATATTTATATTTATAATAAAGTATAAATAAATCAGTATTCAAGCTCACTCAATTAAAAAAAAACGTATAAATAAATCAGTATTCAAGCTCACTCACTTAATTAAAAAAAAACAATAAAATAATTGAAAATCAAAGTTTTATTGTATTTTTGTAGTGAGGATAAGATTTCCATGCCCCCAATCTTTTGAAGTACTTTTAAATTTATTTACGTGTAATAATTAATTTTAATATTCCCTACTACTGTTTGATATTTGTTTTAAAAAAATTCAAATGAATTGTGATGAAAGATTTTTTATTTTACATTTTTTTTATTTAACAAATTTTGTTAAATTACTATTACCTTAAGCTTCAAGTGCTATTGAGTTCTAATAAATAATATACTTTTACCTTTTGAAAAAAAAACCATTACCTTACGACAATAGATAAATAATTCATAAACAAAAATGTTATATTAAAAATTATACTTAATGAAGAAGCATTTATAACATTAAATATTATATGTGATAAATTTTTATTTATAAAGTGATTATTCATTATCATAAAGATAATAGTTAATAAGATCCTATTATAACATTGTTAGATGTATATTTATGGTCTATGAAAATTGAGAAGAAAAACTTAAAATTGAACTAAAATTACCTATTTCATAAAAGAAAACTCAAAACATTAATTTAAAAAATAAGATAATTTGAATTGTACATTAACACGTGAAAGTAATGCTAAATCCTTTTAATATTTTTTCTACTTATTCTTCTATTATTATATAAAGTATGAAATTAAATGTATTTTTAATCTTGAAACTATAAAAAACATTAAAAATATTTTTTAATGAATAAGTAAGAGAATTTATAAAAATATAAAGTAAAAAAATTAGGAATTACACTTAGTTATAATATACGAGATTCTAATCTCACTTCCACTATTTCCTTTTCAGTGAATTTACCCACTTCATTGTAACAAAAATAAAGAGAAGAGAAACAAAAAAGTTTTTGTTTTAATAAATCTTATTTTTAATTTTGCTTTTATTTTTTTCAAAGAAAACAAAGAAAAATGTATATCAATTTAAGGGTGTTGATATAGTAATAGATTACACTATAATGATTCCTAATTTTTGGTAAAAAAAGCTTTTACAATAATTCATAGTTATGTAATTCAATTGATGAGCATACTAGACATACGTACATGGATATCTGAGTTCAATCTACTATTAATATACTTTTTATTAAAAAAATATTCAAAGAAAAATATATCATTATGTGATTTTTTTTGTTCACTCTATTTTTTTCCTTTCACCCAGTGCAATTAAGAAAATAAACAATAATAAACAATAAACAATAAAACATCAAAACGAACCGTCTCATTCACGGCAGTATCCCACACACTCTCCTTGACTTTTTAGTATTTTCTCCTTTCTGTTGCTACTTTTCATCGTTCCGGATGTTTGCTTTTCCTTGCTGCGATCCTCTCCCACTTTGTAACTTTCCCTTTTGAAGATTATGGCGGCAGCAGCAGCAGCAGCAGCGCCATCATCCATCTATCAACACAACAACTCCATTCAAAATCAAAACCCTATTGATTCCTCTCCTCATCAAACCAACATATAGCCTTACATTATTTTTTATTAGTATTAATTTTTAAAATTTTTTAAATTATTAAATTATCAATCTCAACAAAACCAAGCTCTACCTAGTTCAACCCCAATGCTTCTCCCACTATTCCCTCCTTGTCACACACTCCTCCTAGCTGCTCCCTTCTGTCTCTCTAACTAGTCAATAAAAAAAAGAAAAAAAATCATATCCCTTCCATTAATTTTGGCCCCATTTCACAATAATGGGTGACAAGGGAGACACAAGCAAGAAGCATCAGCAACAACAACCACCATCACAACAACCTCAACAGATTTCTTCTTCTCCCAACGCGTCACGTGACGAGTCGGTTATAGAAACAGCAAGGCCACTCCACCACTCACAACAACAGCAGCAGCAACAGTCACAAATCGTTAGCGGAGCTTCCCCTTTCATTTCAAGCCCACTCTTCGAGCCGCAGCCGTTCGAAACGCTGAACCCGAAGAGACCAAGATACACCGGCCAATGGAAGCTTCTACCTTCACACGCGCCACCAAAACAGTCCCAAATGTCGTTGATTCCCTCCGAAACAACCACCCCGTCACCCACCACAAACCCACAAGCCGTAGCCGCTTCGGCTTCGGCTTCGGCTTCATCGTCGGACACGGCTTCCTCGCCGAGCCACTCTCCGCTGATTTCAAGCCAAGAAAAACAAGAAGGAGAGCAAGTTCACCAACAGCTTCGAAAAGGGAAATACGTGAGTCCGGTTTGGAAACCCAACGAGATGCTATGGCTCGCGAGAGCGTGGAGGGAACAATACCAGAAAAGTGGTGGGTCCGGCAATTCCAGCGTCGGCTCCGATTCGAGATCGGAGGAAGTGGGAATGAGCAGAGGGAAAACTAGAGCTGATAAAGACAGAGAAGTGTCTGAGTTTCTTCAGAAGCATGGAGTTAATAGAGATGCGAAAACCGCGGGGACTAAGTGGGATAACATGTTGGGAGAATTTCGGAAAGTGCATGAGTGGGAAAGAGGAGCGGAGAGGGAGCAAATTGGGAAGAGTTATTTTAGACTCTCGCCTTATGAGAGGAAGTTGCATAGGTTACCTGCTTCTTTTGATGAAGAGGTTTTTGAAGAACTTTCTCAGTTCATGGGTTCTAGATTGAGATCCTCTCATGGTAGAGCTGGTTCTTCCTTCGACGAAGGAAGATTAGTTAGAGCTCTACCATTACCACCGCCACCGAGACCTTTCAAGGATGACGAGAACCCATCTCTCTCAGGTTCGTACTTCGAAACGGATAACCGTATGAATTTTGATGCACTACTTTGCAAAATTTTAAATTGCAGTTGCAGTCGCGTTGCCATTATAATCACATTGTATTAATGTATTAATACACACAATTATAGTTAGATGCGGTTTCGGTGATCGAAACAACTGAAAAGATTAGTCAAATGTAAAACCTTGAATTTGTGTAGTTTTAATTTTAATGGAAAAAATGTTCGTTCCTTTTATGGAATGAACAGTGATTTTTGTGACATTCACTAACCAAATTCTTTAATGTTGCAGCCAGGACAAAGCAATTGGGTATGTCAACGGGGAGTGAACAATTCTTTCAAGCTCCTAGAGGGAACTTATTAGGGTTGGACACAATTTTAGACCTATCTGGATCTTCTTCATCATCCTCTAAAGAACTCCGAAGGATCGGGAAGATAAGAATGACGTGGGAGGAATCCGTTAGCATTTGGGCCGAAGACTGTGAAATCCAAAGGGGGCGAGTGAGGGTCGAGTCGTCGGGTTTTCTTCGTGCCGACGAACTCATTTGTTTTGATGATGCCATGGTTGCTTGTCCAATGGAGTTTTTCGAAGAGGGTCCTCTGAAGGGTTTTTCTGTGGACAGATTCGTTTTGGGACAACAAGTTAAAGTGTTTGGCAGAAGAAAGTCACCTATTATTTCAGCTTCTTCTTCAGCTTCCGGTTCTTCTGGTACCTAACTAACTAAACCTGTTCATTAACTGTATTTTACTGTGTTTTAGTAATATTCTAGGATTCTAGGATATTCCAACTTTTGGGTTACTTTCTCTTTTCCAGGTTTTGCTGAAAGAGTCCAACTTCCCCCCAAAGCACTTCCCTTGAGATGTGAGTGAGTTTCCAGTACTGATAGACTTTCTTTTATCTCGCGAATAATTTCTAATTCTTGCTCTATATTCTTACCAATCCTCCTACTTATTTATTAAAGAATATTTTCAATGTTTTATATGATTTTAAGATTAAAAGTACATTTAATGCCTTATATGATAATAGGTGCTTTGTATGATAGGAGAATAAGCAAAAGGATTCTTAAGGAGAATTTAGTTTTACTCTTATCTCACATTTGATATTCTAAATTCTTTTACTTTCTTAAATAAATAATAAATAGTATGCAATAAATGTCTGCTTACATTATCATAGTAAGAAGGAAGAATTAATTGTTGGCAATGTTTTTGTTGTAAAAAATTAAATTAAAATTGATGATAGTTTAAATTTAATCAATTGGGTTAAGTTAGTGTCACTACTCTTTAATTTATTTATTGTCATTCTCATTTAAATATTTTAATAATAACATTTAAATATTGATACCTTAATTTTATCAATTTTATTTATTGAAAATATGGCTTTAGATTAAAAAATAATTTAAAATGACTGACAATAAACCTTTTTAGTGACAATAGCCACCCAATCAATTTGCAACAAGTTAATTATAAGGTATCTTTTATTTAAATTTTGTTAGTCATATATATATTGTCAAAATTATGAATTATGAATTGAAATGTGAAAATCATGTTCAAATTCTCAACAATAGATTCGTGCTTTGATGTGTTAGAGTAGTAAATTCATTTTTTATAAAAAAAGAAAGAGTAATAAATTCATTTATCTCTTCTCAAAATTATGAAATTAGAACATGCTCAGATGACTAGCTCAACTAAAGCTTTGTTTTGTTCTATTTTTTTTTTTTTTCAAAACGATATAGTAATATGTAATGCTTGTGAACAAATTCATATTTAGACACCACAAAATAATGATTTCTGGAATGTAAACTATGGTCTAAACTATAGGCGAGTCAAAACATTTATTTTAATAATAGATTAATTAATTAATAATGGGTTAATTAATTGTGGTGTTGCAGCGATTGCAACATTGGACTTTCGGGACCCAACGGAATATTACGTGGACTACCTAATGAGAGTTTCACCAAAATCACTCCCAAATTTATTCGAACTGAAGCGACACTTAAAAGAACCGCCACCGGAAGATTTACGCTTCCCACTCAGAAAAGAAGTGTTCGAAGACTTGCCACCGGGAAAGGAACTATTCTTCACAACCACCACCGAACCGTTAGATTGCAGATCCATAATCTACGACATCGTGGGCCCCATCATTCGCAACAACCCTAATCTCTCTTCCACAAGCCGCGACTCCTTCATTACCCTCTGGGACGATTGCATTAATAGAGTCATCTCAAGGTTCTGCCCCGAAGAAATTCTGATCACCAGAAAATCTTCTTCATCAACGGCTGAGATTTTACAAGACCAGTGGCCTAACGTGACCGGTTTTGTTAACAACTTTTGTTTATGGAGAGGAGAAGAAACGGATCAGTTAAAAGAGGGTCAACCCGACCCGTCAACGACGATAGTAGGGAAGCTACTATGGACTTACATGGACCTTCCATATATTCTCGGCTACTACGCTGTTGCCAATACGGTGACGTTTTGTGCGATTAGTAGGTCAGAAGAAGGAATAATCAACCGCACGGATTTACACGAAGTTAATCTAACGGCTCCGAGCGAGAGACTCAAAGCGTTAGTTCCGTGTTTCCGAATTAGCGCGTTGTTACCGTTGTTAAGCAAGCGTTGTTCGAGTGTGAGCAACTGTAAAGCGTTTACCTACAGCGACTTTGAGATCGTGCGCGCGTGTAACGGTTTCGTAACAGAATTCACGCCGAACACGTGCGCGCGTGTTTTTGCGGAGAACAGAAAGTGGTTAGCGGTTAAGGAGATTTACGAGATTCTGGACCACCGGATCCCTCACGCGGAGTTTCTGTTCCGATCGTCGGAGAAGGATCTCAGCTTGGTGTTCAAGCCGAGGGGGATTAGGGTGAAGCCGTTAAACTGGGAACAGTTGGTGGAAGCGTTGAAGTACGTAACGAAAGCGCTTGTGGCGTTACACGACTTGTCGTTTATGCATAGGGATTTAGGGTGGGAGAAGGTGATGCGGAGGAGCGACAGGGAGAACGAGTGGTTTGTGTGTGGGTTTGAGGAGGCGGCGGGGGCGCCGGAGTTGAATAAGTATGTGAACGCGGGGGCGCGTGGGGGACACGCGCCGGAGATGGAGAGGGGGTTGCACGGGGTGAAGGTGGACGTGTGGGGGGTGGGGAATATGATAAGGACGTGTGGGTTGGGAGGGGTGCCGCCGAAGATGCTGAGGGAGCTTCAGAATTGGTGCATGGAGCAGAACCCAGAGCACAGACCCACTGCCGCCGACTGCTACCACCACCTGCTGCAGCTCCAGTCTTCTCTGTCAGCTGCCGCCGGTGGAGTCCTGATGTGATTGATTGATGAGAAATTTTATATAAATATGCATCACCATCGGTATTAATGTTATTTAAATTTTTTTCTCAACATCAAAACTCATGAATAAAGGTAAAATGTGAACAGGGTTAGGGTTTTCTGAAACTCAAATTAATTTTGGGATAGGGATTGGCCTATGGTACTTTTGTTTTCAATATTGGTTCCATTTTTCTTGGTAATTTTCTCGAATTTGAATTTGTGGACACATCATATTTCATGTTTTTCTATTGCAGTTTTGTTCAAAAATCCTCTTAATAACATTGTTCATCATTATTCGGAAAAAAATGTTAATATGAACATAATGTTGCTTGAAACACATGGACCATATTTAAAAATCACTGGCGCAATTAAACTTTAAAGCTATATGGTTTTTGGTATATTTAATTTTAATTAGGATTATCTATGGAGTGTTTTGAAGGAAGACGGTACTCGAAAGAGAAAAAAGTAAATATCAATATAATTATTTTATTTAATTTGAGTGAAAAAATAGTTTTAGCTTTTTGGAAAGAATTCTTTTTTTTCCCTCGACTTCAGTAAATCTAAGTATATCAAACGGTATTTCCTGTTCTATGATATACTCCTAAGTACTACTTAATTATATTTTGAATTTAGAGATATAAATTACATTATTTTAATTTACTCTTATTGAATTTAAATTTGTTATTTTTTATTACTTATTCTCTTTGTTCTTATTTATAAGCACTTAATTAAAAAAAGTTGATGTTTTTTTTGGTAAATACTTATTATTAAAATGAAAAGTATTTATTACAATTTTTTTATTTTACTCTTAATTAATGAGAGTAATTGAATTTTATTTTAAGTGATATAAGGATAAAATTGTAAAGAAAATATTATTTTTGTTTTAAGTAATTATAAATAAGAATTGAGGGAATATTACTTTAAAAATATTAAATAAATAAATATCAATATATATAGTTAACAAGTATAATAAATATTTTTAATTTTATGCGTAAAAGTTTTTTATAGGATAATACTATCTTTATTTTTAAAAATCACACATATTAATTAAAATGTTAACATGTATAAAATGTATTGTATTCTAATAAGTTATAATAAATATTCAATTTTACTCTAATATAAAAGTCAATTTTATTTTAAAATTAACTTCTATCTTTATTAAAATATGGATAAAAAAAATTATAATAAATGTCCCAATTTTTTATTTAAAGACTTATAAAAAGGAATGTCAACTTTTTTGTTTTGTTATATGAATTGTTTTAACATGTACTATATTGTATAAGATAAAATTTTAAGATAGAAAGTTTTTTTTGGTAAATACACATGTACCTATCATTCAATCTTAAACACACACCTATCTTAAACTAATTTCCACTGATATCCTAATCTAAATCACCCTCATCAAGGTTCGAAACTTGGACCTCTGACTCCCAAGTTTTGAAGGGTTGGTACTTGATTATGTAAGTTATTTAAAAATAGAAAATTTGTATAAATATATAACATAAAGTTATGTTTTTTTAATTTTTTTTACAGGTTAAAAAAAAATCTTTTTTTGTATATTTATGAGTATTTCTTATACTCATTTTAATATATAAATTTTGTTTGCTTATAAAAAAGAAAAAAAGAACCCTTTTTTGTATGTATGTATTTTCATGAATTTGGAGAAGTTAGTAGTAGCTGGTAAAAGTGAAGGGTAATTAATTGTGGGTAGGGGTCTGGGGATTGTTGTGTTGGGTATTGAGACATGAGACATCGGAAAAGGAATTGGCGGCTGATGGTGAGGGAGGAGAGGTTTAATCAAATCAAATCCAAAGCTGGTAAGGTAAGGAATTGAATGAAGCAGTATTGTGTTGTGTGTATGCTCGCGCGCAGTGGATTGTTCAGTGAAACAGTGTTTTACAGTTTTGGATTGGTACGTGATCTCCAGACTCTGATCACCTGAGCCGCATGCAGCATCGTTTATTGTGTTCTTCATTCAGGTTACCTCACTAATACTCATATTTTAATTTTCAATTTAATGTTTGTTTGATTTTAATTTCTTTAATTTTAGTAATAATTTATTTAATTATTTTAATTTTCATTTTTCCGTTAATTTTTTGTATATCTTTATAAATTAATTTGTCTAGGCCATTTAAATTTTAAATTTAATTATAATTACAATAATTTATATGTATTTTTTTTCTTTTGATTAGTAGAAGCAACATCATTTAATTGAATACTAGTACTATAAGAGCAAAAAGCTGAAATACAGTGCAGTAATAAAAATAAAACAGGAAGCAATACTCAAAATAAAAAGGTTCCCAACACTACAGAGCCTAGCTGCTGCAGAATTGTGTTAGAGAAAATAAAAAACAACCATCACTTACATGCACCTGATAAAAAAAGATGGTGTCGTGGTGCAACTAGCGATTTCCATTGAGTTGGGTTTCGGTAGTCAGCAATGTAGGTGGTCAGGGGTGGTAGGAGGGATTGAGACCACCCAATTTTAAAAATTTCACCACCTTTTTATATATAAAAATTATAAATCTATATATTAAAAAGGATAGTGTTACTCCCTATAGAGATGGTGCTAATCCCTTTTACCTTAGCAGTGGATGTGGTTGGAGACGGTGGTGTTGGGTTGGATCGAATCGGATCGGAGCATGGTTTTTTTCACTATTTGTTGTGTTAAATATTTTAGCATTTTTTTTAAAAAAAAACTCGGGTAAACAAAAAAAAGGAAAAATAACCTGATAACACTTATTTGCATAAGGGCCATTCTAGTTGTATTGCATAATAACAATCAATTAAATGAATGTTATTAAAGTTCAATACAGTAATAATTCTTAAATTCTTAAATGAATAAGTGTTTTTTTTTTGTTTTAAAAGAAATCATTAATAACACTTTATATCATAACTAAGCATGGAATCATCAATAACGCTTTATAATATAAGCATGTTTAAAAATTAAATATACGACCCTTCAAATTTCTTTATCAAAACCTAAGTTATGTATTCGAGAATTCTCAATTACATTATTTTTCATTATTCTCTTCATTAATGTGAATTTAGCCACTTTCCAAACGCTATTCTCAAATCAATGCGCAATCCCTACAAAGTATTGGGTCTCGTTGTAAACACAAATGGCACAATCACGTGCCTTTCCGAACCCCACGTAGCCTAGCCTCGCTTGATCCCGCCCTCTCCGTTCTCTCCAACAACCTTATAATCAACAAATTAACTGGCACATAGGCCCACATCTTCCTACCCCGCAAAGCACTAGATAATAACTCCAAGCTTCCCCTTGTTTGTTTTCTTTCATAGGGGCGGGTTCATTTTCAGCAATGCCACCTCGACTCGCTACCGTGACTTTTGCTTCAATATGGCAATCGGTGTCGAAGCCATTGTTGTGTCCATCACTCACCGTCTTGCACTAGAACACACACTCCCTGAGGCATATGAATGATTCTCTAGAGGCGCTGCATTGGATCTTAACCAACCAAACAGATAATTGGCTGAATAATAACGTCTACCACTCCAATGTTTTTCTCATAGGGAGTAGTTCGGGAGGAAACATAGTCTACAACGTGGGTCTAAGTGTAGCAGCGAGGGGTCTAAGGGCTCATATTAGTTCAGCCATTTTTCGGTGTGGTCCTTAGGATAGATTTGTTGTGGGCATTGTCATTGTTGGTTGATGCGAACTGCGATAACAAGTTTGCAAATCCTACGGTAGGAGATGGTCCTGCAAGATTGGAAAACATTAGGCGGCTTGGATGAAAGGCACTAGTGACCGGTTTGTAGTTGTGACATGCTTGTGGATGGTTAAAAGGAGATAGTGAGGTTGATGAAGGAAAAAAGGGGTAGACGTTCTGGGATATTTCATAGAAAGCGAATATCATGGGTATTAAGACATTTAGCCCTGGAAAACAAACACTGAATGAAGCGTTGTCTTTCCGCCAAACTGGAAGCTTTCCTAGAAGAGGAGGCAGTTAAAATATTTACTTCATATAGGCCTTGAATAAATTATATGTTATTAATATATTTGTATAAAATATAAAAAATTGAATTATTGTTAATTAATAAATTAATTAATATTACTAAAAGTTTAATTTTATAAGAAATTATACAAGTTCATTTTTTTAAATACATATATTATTCATGAAATAATGATAATAGTTTTAGTAACTATTACTTTAGAGAATTTTATAAAAAATTATAACTTAAAAAACCTCACTAAAAATTAATAACGACTTGACAAATAACATAAAATAAATTGAATTACACATATCTCATTAAAAGTTAGGATTTTAATTAATGAAACTACAACAGAGTTGATATATAATTTTGATTAATTCAAAAAGATATTAAAAATTTATAATTTGATTTTTTCTTACACATATTTTCCATCTCCTCTCCCGTCAAAATTATAAAATGAAAATGAAATATGGCTAAAACACAACTTAAGTCTTTTATATTTATTGAAATTTCTATTTTGGTGTTTTGTCATTATTATTATCCTTTGTCAATTTGATTCTTTAACTCACTTTTTTTTCTCACATTAGTCCTACGGATTAACACAACATAAAACACGCAAAGTAGTTAATCTATTATTGTGCTTTCTCCTTCCTTTTTTCATTCTCTTTCTTTTTTTCCTGAAAGACGATATCTTCTGTTGTTTTTCTTATCAAATTATTGTATAATTTTATTCTCGGACAATGCACCAATTAATTCATGTAGTTGACATCACCTAGTAAGTAAATGCTTTGTTGTTACTAATAGTTCAACTCTAATTGATTCATGTAGTTTTTGTAAATGAATTTTCTGGTGTTAAAAAATTATCATAATGTATCATTTTTGTATCTAGCTCTTGTGTGAAACTTATATCCATTAAAGAAGTACATGTTTCATAAAGCGACATTTGGTTTAGGACCCTAAGCCAATAACCTAAGTCATTGTTTGTGACCCCAATTTCAATCTTCATAGACATGTACATCAAACATGTCTAAATGTGAACGATGCAATTAATTAATTAATTGGTATACGTAATACATATAGTGATTACTAAACACTTACATACGACTTAAACCAATCAGAAAACTCTGCTTGAATATGATAGAAACCATTTTCGTGTGTCACTATAAACATGCTGCAAATATGATATTAATTTTAATTACTCAATGGATATTTACACAAAGGAAGTTTTAAATCAACACTTACTCTAAGTATGATTTGACTTTATTGCAATTGATGAGTACATGAACACGAGCAGACTTCTATTCATCACTAATTAGCCAATGTGGTCGAGCCTTACCACTTGGATGACCACCATTGTTACGTATTGACAACGAAAAACTCTACACATCATCATTTTCTGGGTAATTCTATGAACATTACCAAGT
Source organism: Cyamopsis tetragonoloba (assembly GCA_037177725.1). NCBI lineage: Eukaryota > Viridiplantae > Streptophyta > Magnoliopsida > Fabales > Fabaceae > Cyamopsis > Cyamopsis tetragonoloba. The sequence goes on along the minus strand of CM074121.1, from coordinate 14,574,168 downwards.
TAAATGTCTTAAGTGACAACATAAATACAACTAATATATATTTAAAACAAGTAAATAAGTAGCGAGATTTATACCTTTCAAATGGATACATCTACTAATATTGAATCGGGCCCCTAATCTTGCCTTTTTGGGTAAATAAATTAGAAGATGTTCCATTGAATAAAAAACCTAGGCGAAAAAGCCTCTCTAAATTATATAGAATAATTAGAATCTTCTACTCAATTGTGTTCAAGTAACTTACTATTAATTAATTACAACATATATTAGTGAAAAATTGATTGACAATAGTCAACGGTTTCTACACACTTTTAGGTAATGAGTGTAATGCAATGGGAAGTAAACTTTGCATAAAAATGTGGCAATTATGACTTTTTATTACATTGCACAACTCCCTTATTTACATTAACACACCGAGCTAGATTTGACGTATCATCATCCAACATTTTCAACCATTTCACCCATTGACAAACTGATTTTGCCTTGGCTGATGTCATTGTTTACTTTGACTTTGGGATCCTAATTTTCCCACTAGGCAATAAAACCAATTCATAATCTCCACATACACACTCTTTTTGTATATACATTTTTTTTTTTCTCATTATCATCTGTTTTATCTTTCACCTTCATAACAATTTTGAACATATTTTTAAAGAAATTATTTTCAATATGCATGACATCCAGATTGTGCCTCAGGATATTGTCTTTTGTTGGGAGATAAAGTCCCATATTGCCTAAGATAAAAGCTATGATAGCCTTTATAAGACCTTAGGCAACCCTCCCCTTCTGAGCTAGCTTTTGAGGAGAGTTAGGCCTATGTCATTTCTAAGATGGTATCAGAGCCTATCCAAAAATAAATATAGGGCAAAAATAAAAAATCAAGAAAAAAAGAGCACAAAGTCCAGGAAAAAAAAAGAGACCTGAGACAGATGCCCATAACTTGGAAAATAAAAAAAAAGCCCATTTGAAGAAATAAAGACAAGCCACAACTAGGTTAAAAAAAAACAAGTTGGATTTGAGGCAGAGTGTTGAGAGATAAAGTCCCACATTGCCTAGGATAAAAGCTATGATAGCCTTTATAAGGCCCTAGGCAACCCTCTCCTTGTGAGCTAGCTTTTGAGGAGAGTTAGGCCTATGTCATTTCTAAGATCTTTCGAATATGGAGCATCCAAAAAATATTTCTTTTAGTCCAATTATGAATATCCTCAAATCTCGACATCTCAGTATACAGTGACAAATCTAGAAATTGTAAAAGGTGGGGGAAATATATATACCATCGGAAAACTCTTGGTCATATACATTTTATATGTTATTTACGAGTTTTCATGTATATTTTTATGAGTTTGTCGTTTTTAATTTTTAATATTATAAAAAGTTATTTGATATAATTAACCAAACAAATGAACCATTATTGAAATTAAATCGAATAAATAAAACTAGAGAAACTTTTTTATTAGTTTTTTTTTTGAAAAGTAAAAGTATATTGATTACTAGAGTACAAAAAGTGCTCACCAATTACAAGACTATGCTCAAAGACAATTTCCAATTACATAAACATAATATATACTCAATACAAAATAAATCTTTACCTACCAAAATTGCTCAGAGAAACCAAACTACTAGATAATTTGAGTATTACAAATAACCAAAATCTAAATCCAACAGAATCCCACTAAACCGTTTTCCTTTGGCTATAACTAACTAAAAAAATAAGACAGACCAAGCATAATGCATATACTAATTGGCAATAAATAGCCACAACCATCTCTTGATGAAATGGGTTTTTCACCACCGAATAATATCAATCAAGGAATGCCACATATTTACCAATTTAGCAGCATAAGACATACCCGCATCATCTCCTTTTGTGAACCCTATAAACCACTCCCAAGATATCCTCGTACCATTCTCAAATACCATATCAACTGTGGTAGTATCATTGTGAAAGATTACTTCATTTCTTGCAATCCAAAGCTCATAAATAAAGCTAGTCATATCATACAGCTAAGGTGCTCTCCCTTTTTCTTTGGGATAAAAGCTTTAAAACCCATCAAGTTGCTGTGACACTGGGAAGATAATACCCCGAGGAACCCCAACTAGGAAATGATTTTCATCCACACAATGTATGCGAAGTCACATACAAAAAACAAGTGCTTCATTGTTTTTGCATCAAAATGAAATAGAGCGCAGCTGTCCGTGATCGAGCTAGGATTTATGTTCCTCTTCCATAAGTTTGTGTTGGTTGACAGTCTTTCCATTGGTAATTTCCAAACAAGAATTTATACTTTTAAAGGGGCATGAAGCTTCCATAACATTTTAAAAAACGTTAGTTCTTCTTCATTAAATCTACAATATCCATCCCATCGAAGATTCGTTAACAGATTATACGCGGATGACAGTAGATAACCACGTATGGGATCTACTTTCTATCTCCATTCATCATTTGATTCCTACAAATATAAAGAAGAAATAATTTTATTTTTCAAGTTAGTTAAATCACTCTCATCCCAAATGTATACCTCTCTACTCCACTCGAATCCCCAATCCCACACTTGACCCCTACATATCACAAGATCAGCTATGTTGGCATCTTTGTTCGAAGTGATATAATAGAGTCTTTGATAACTTCCTTTTAAACAGCAATTCCCTAACCAAAGTTCCTCCCAAAATAAAATATCTTTTCCATTGCCTACTTTTCTGACCACACCATTCTGAAACCAATTGATAAGTGTTCACTTATCTATGTTTTAGGGAGTTGTTTTATCTTGTTTTCTATTCATTTTATAGTTTAGAAGCATGAAAACTTGGAAATTATTTCCTTTGGATGAATATTTTGATTTAGGTTAGAGTTTTGTGTTTTTAGTAGTGTTTTCTTTGAATCTCTTCACTTTTTCTCTTGTTTCTAGTTTTTGGTTGTTTTGTAGGATCATGAGGATTGGAAAAGTGAAGAATGAGCATTGGAAGGAGTTCAAGAGCATGAAGAGGAGGTGCACACGCAAGATTTACACCCAAGTTGGACGTGCTCACACACAAAATGAAGTTTTCCTCAGCATTCATGCGTGAGAAAGCCCAATTGTGTGCGTGAGCATGCACTCCTCCTGGATCCTCTCTATTTTGCACGTGTGAGCACCTGTTGTGCCATGCGTGAGCACCTACTGTGCGTGAGGGTGTCCAGTTTTTTTGCATGGCCACACGCCTGAGCTGTTATATAAAGTAAAAAAATTAGTTTTCGGGGGGATTCATTTTTCATACTTCATTTTAGGCGCGGTTTCTCTTCTCTCTTCTCTTTCTCTTTGGTTTTTGAGGATTAGGAGGCTATGGCTATTGTGGAAGCAAACCTCTTATAATCATGGATTCCTCTCCTTGTTTGGTTTTTTTCTCTTCTCCTTCTCTTTTTGCCATGTTATTTGGCTAATTCTTAGGTTAGAGAATTTGGGAATTTTGGTCCCAAAATTGATGTAATTTGAATCTTGTGGTTTAATTCAAGTTTAGGTTTCTTAATTGAGTGATTACTTCTATACTTAATGTTTATTTAGTTTGATTAACTCAATTTTAGGAATTGTTTCCGATGTTGAATGCTTCTCTTGATTCGATCACATAGGGATTGAATTAGACTCAATTGGATATTGAAAAATAGATAGTTGAGTTGGAATTAAAATAATGCACCATAACTTTGCATGATTCTAGGATAGAGCTTGTAGGTTACGAGGTTTGAGGAATTCTCATACCATTGCTTGTTTTCACTTAAATTTACCTAAGGAATTAGACATTTTATGTTAAAACAAAGGGGTTATTACTCAAGGAATTGAATTGGCCTATGATTAAGTGAATTCAACCTTCAATTACTTTGTTCTAAACTTGGATTAACCTAAGATGCGATTACTCAAGTGAAGGGATCAAATGAACCTATTCCCCTGACATTTCTTAAAACTTGATAAAAGAAACTCTATTGTATTACACTTGTTTCTTTGATACTCCCTCTGGTCCTTATTATAAGGCATAAATACCTAAATTACGCATACAAATAAAGATAGTTGGTTGCATCAATTTTTTTAAAAAGTGGGATGATATATTAATTTTACCCTTCCTTAAATGTTGTGTTTAGTGGTTGGTATAATAAAGTTAAGGCATTTAATAGGGGCAAATAAGGAAAATAACCATAAATACTTTATGAAATTTGTGCAATGCCTTATAAAAAGGACCACAAAATCCTTCCAAAATGTGTCTTATAATAAGGACCAGAGGGAGTAGCTTTTATGAATCATACTCTTCAACAAATTTTGCATGTCCAAATAATAGTTGGCTTTGGGAAATTAGTTCTTCTTTCATAGTCTTTGTGGGACGACACTCTTACTTTCCATCCTATATTCACTACTTTGCTACTTAAAACGATTGGTGCACTTGCCATTGGTAGCAAAAATACCATCACCAATCCTTTGTTGTTCCTTCCTTTAGATCAATATTAAGTAGGTCCCTTGACTAGATTGATGCATCAAACCAATTGTTTCCTTCATCCCTTCCATTCGGTTTCCACCAACCATATCTAGAATGTACAACTCTAGACCATAAGTCTTAGTTATTACACAGAACTTTCCACTTCCATTTTCCAAGCAAGCTGATATTAAATAACTCTAGATCCTTAATGCCTAACCCCAATCTTCTTCGGCCGGCAGATCAAATCCCACGATACCTATGTTGTCTTTCTTTTCTTAGAATTACTACCCCAAAGAAAATCTCTTTGCATTCTAATCAAAGCCTTGAGAATAGATTTTGAAGCTCCGAAAATTGAGAAATAATAAATGGGTAGGCTATTTAACATTGAATTAATTAAATCCACTTTACCACTAGTAGTGAGAAATTTCATCGTCCTTCTAGAGAGCTTTTTGTTGAAGACCTACACTGGGCTCCATGAAGATTGCCTCCTTGGATTGGCACCAATTGGAATACCCAGATATTTGAAAGGTATTGAAGTAAGTTTGCATCGTAGGAGCTTGTTGGCTTGTGGTACTAACATAGGCTCAGTATTAATACCCATTAGCCTGCTTTTGAAGAAGTTCACCTTGAGGTCGAATGCTAATTGAAAACCATGAAGAATTGCTTTAAGCGTTCACAGATTTTGAAAGAAGGAGAGCCAACAAAAACCATGTTGTGAGCATACTGTAATATAGAAATCTCCAGCCTATCCCGACCAACATAAAATGTTGAACAAGCTGTTGAGAAACGACATTTCGCATAAGGCCATTCAACCCCTCCGTTGCGATAAGGAACAAAAACGGGGCCAATAGGTCCCCTTGTTTAATTCCTCTAGACATATGTACCAACCCTAACGTGCTACCATTTACTAATACAATTATAGAACTAGTAAACACACAGGAACTAATCCACTTTCGCCACTTGCAACTAAAACCCATTTTCTTCATCACATAATTTAGATAGTTCAAGCTAAGCGAATCATAATATTTTTCAAAGTCTGCCTTGAATAAAAGGAATATTTTCTTCCTCCTCTTAACCTCATCCACTACTTCATTGAGGGCCAAGATACCATCCATGATGTTTCTACCAAACAGAAAAGCTGCTTGAGTATCAGAAATCAGACTAGATAACAGTTATTTTAGCCTCCCTGCTAGTATTCTAGCTATTATTTTGTAGAAACTACCCACTAGAGATATGGGCCTGAATTCGTTTAACTTGTGAGGACAGTCTAATTTGGGGGACCAAAGTCACAAAAGCGAATGTGATACCACTTGGCAATTCAGCATTAACAACAAAACTTATTTAAATTTAGGGGATTTATTTCCATTGCACTCCATAAATGAAACTTTGATCTCATCAATTTCAAAGGGACAATCAAGAAAACTTTAATGTTCCTATGCAAACTCCCTGAAAACCACCCTGTCTAACTTAGGCCCAAAAGGACACTCCTCCGAAAGCTGTCTCTGAAAATGACTCTGAACCAGAGATTTAATTTCCCCCACTTGCTCTACCCAAACTTCTCCATCCAACAAAGTGCCGATGTGATTATTCCTTCTTGTTTTCAAGCAGTGATGAAAGTATCTTGAATTAGCATCCCCTTCTGCAACCCATTTAGCTCTTGATTTTTGGAATACTAGACTATCCTTTCTCTTTAAGAATTGACCATTGATCTTATTCCTTTCCTCTGGTACTTCCTCAGATAAAGGTCTACTTTCTACTAATTTATTTAATTCAAATAAAGATTCAGTAAGCTTCTTAATATTATCCTCCAAATCACTCATATTTGTCGCAGCCCATGTCTTAATGCCCTCCTTCAAAATTTCATTTTTTTCTTTTAGTATATAAGCACCCCACCCACGTATTTCATTGGAATTTCAACTACTTTCTACGACTTCCTTAAAACCCTTTTCTCTTAGCCACCAATTCTATAATCGAAATGGTTTAGCATCCCAGTCCTGGGCTAAGCTTTGAAGAACTAATGAACAGTGATCAAATACATCACGATTAAGCGCCCATAAGTTAACATTATTCCACTTTGCTAACCATTCAGCATATATTAGGACCCTGTTAATTCTGCTCATTGCAAAACCATTAGTTTTGTACTAGTTAATGTTTCTTCCCAAGAGAGGAAGACCAATCATCTCTGAGTCATCACAAATCTCCTAAAACTTCTCGTTTTAGGATCACTCGACTCTGCAGACACACCTTTCCTTTTCATTTCTACTTAGTACAACATTAAAGTTCCCCAGAAGAACCCATAACTTTGCTTGATTGAATCTTGCTTTCATCTCTAGAAGCTCTTTCCATAGCTTTTTCTTACCTTGTAAATTAGATGGAGCATAAGTATTAACGAAAAAAAACTACCTCATGACCTGCATTCCAACGTAAACACACACCCACATATCCATCCTCTAACATTGAGAAATAAAAGAGAATAACATAGAAATCGACATGATTAGAATACCGCCAGAATTACCATTAGCAGCTTTGTACCTGAAAATATTTTTTGAGGAACCCCACAATTTATCACATAATTGAGTAGTTGCCTTTTCCATTTTGGTTTCTTGAATTGCCACAAAATCAAGCTTTTCTGACCTGATTAACACTTGCAATTTCTTCTGCTTCACCCTCCCCTAAACCCTCTTATATTGAAAGTTAACAAATTCATAATTTACCTGATACACCATCTGCTGCCTAAAACTCTTCATGGTCCTTTTTGTTGTGCTTCAATAGGCGGTGCATCATTACTTGATCCCCTTCTATTGTAGTAACCCCAAATTCTAAGCAAACCTTCCACATAGATTCAGGTACAAAACCTACTTCGCATCCCAGGTATACCTCATCGCATCTCTTGATGTCAGAGTTCGAGATGGAAAAATTATAGCTCAAAGAAACCGATTCAAACTTGATAACTTCTATTACCGGTTGAATTTGTTGCGATTGTGAGAGATTTCGCTAATTCCCCTCCTTACTTCTTGGTCTGCCTATTTTCTTTTTATGAATTCTACCAATTCCTCGATTCCACATTAAGGATAGACTTAGAGAGTTAAGGAATAGCGGTCACCTTTTCTTCTTTCTCTTGGTGACAAACTTCTCCGAAGGGATTTTTGTGTTATCATTTTGGGAACTCGAAAGTGAGTTAACACTCAGGTTCTTGTCAGATGCTAATTTTGGTTCATTAGAGTTGCCTTGTTTTGGTGCAATATAACAAGAATCTCCAGTGCTTTTGGAACCGAGTTGGGCCGTGATACACCAAGATCCACAAATATTTGGTCCACATATTCAATAGTGGTTGAGCCCACAGAGACTTGTCCCTCTTCTTCCGCAGATACCTTTGTCTCAAACCTGAAATGGGCCCGGAACAATTTCTATCTCCACCACCTAAATTATCCTAACCTTCCACACCCAATTTAAGATTTTTATGATTGCTTCTATCATACACTTGTTCCCCACATGTATGCTTCACATCAGCAGCTGCACTAGAACCCAAACACACCCACCACAAATATTATTCCCAATTTCCCCATGCACTTGCTCAGCCTCCTCTGTTGGTTCTTTAATCATTTTTCGTTCATGTACTTTCTTTTGGTTTTCCTTTGCACCAAAATTAACTTGATTAATATTTTGTAATTCAAACTCTCGAAATGATCTAGCACTCTTATCTTCAACTTCTTCAGTTTCTGGCACATAAGAGTTTCACCCAGAACTATCGGAACTAGATTCATCCCATTGAATTGGCTTCTTCATCCTGGGATCTCTTGGAATAATGGAGTTTCTTTCATCAAATACCTTCTCAACTATTCTAATGTTGTAAATAATGTCATTTATCTTCACTCGGAGTTCACGGTTGCATGTATATGGCATTGACGTATTGATTAACAACCTTGCGGCATCCACCCTATCGTTGGCACTTGTAGACTCATCTATTTGAATTAAGGACCCTCTTTCCAGGATTAAAAAACAAAAACATTTCTCTCCCCATTCATGGATAGGTATACCAAAAGAATTTTCCCATGTTAATCTCTCCGTCAACACAATCCTTAGGTTCCATTTGTCCACACACTCAAAAATCCCTTTCCATTTTTCTTTCCCATGCTCCATGAATTTGTAAAGCACTTCCGAATTTTCATCTTCCAAGAAAACCATATCTCCCCCATTGGAGAGGCCTTGATTGAGAAAAAACACTGTTCATGAATCTGTTCATGGACTTAAAACTGATGACATGGGCTTTTAACTTTCCCAACGTAACATTTTCCCATTTTCTCCATTTGTTGTGCATCTACCTTGAAACTTCTATGGAAGCTTTCTTCAAAAGTCTTTTCAACTTTGTGATGGACCTTATTTTGATGTTTGTTATCACCTTTCTCCGCTTGAACATAGGAAATACTAGCCTTCAAATTACTCTATTCAGCTCTGTACTTTGAGGCTCTTGGTTTGTTATCCATGAAACCTTCAAATGATCTGGTTGAACTTAAATTCCTGTTAAATCGAGGAAAGTTTACATGAAGCTTCAGGTTCCTAAATACAATCTAGTCCATCTTCTCTTTCAGTGCCTTAGGGTTTGCCATTTTAACAAATCTTATGAAATCGAACATGTTCCCGAACTTATCTCTTTTGTTTGGGATGAAAACCTCGTTCACTTTTCTCCATTTTTGAAATAGTAGCCACATCTCCTTAGCCCCACAATCTTCAGGAAAGTTTGTAAATAAGAAAGAAGTAAAAGACTCCTCTATTTTTCTCACAGAGCTGCCAACAAAACCTCACTGTCTCCCTACACTCTCTGCATGAATTGGACGTGCAAATTCTTTCTTATTACTTCACTTAACTGTTTCCCAAACCCCAATGTTATCTCTCACGCCCTCTCTTTCCTCACCTCTCAAGGCCTTCTCGCACCATTCTCTTACACCCACATCGCCTTCTCTCTCTCATCTCTCTCTAACTCTTATAAAATTCTTTTTCACAACTTTCTTATTAGCTAGATTGTAGTTGTTGGTCATTTTAGGTTTTGAATTTTAAAAACACTAATTTAACACATTCTTGTAGTATGTAGTGCTTATTTTACGTTTTTCTTCTATTACAAACATACTATAGATTATTGTTAAATTCATAAACAAATATACTAAAATTCTTCAAAAATATCTTTTTTAATAAAATAAGTACTTATATAATGAAATAAACAATAACAAGCCGACTAAATATATACTAACAGGCATTAAGTCGATGCCAAATTAAAATCGTTAGTAAATAACAATTTATTTTTGTTGTGTTTGTATGTATTAATTTTTTTTATTTGATTTTTGATCGAGCACAATAGCCTTCAAGTGTGTCTATGTTGTTATAGTCCCCCATCGACCACAATATGATCAAAGTTAAATAATATATATATGTTCTGGACATTCATTTGTAGCTTATGCGATTGAGGCAATTGACTTCTAATATTCATGGAACTAATCCAACTGTATTTTTTTTAAGAGATAAAAATGAAATTAAATAAAGAAAATGCAAAACACACACTGTATGTAGATCATCAGTGAGGAGAAGACATGAAATAGTGAAGGAAAATGACATAAAATTATGTTCCCAAAGTGAGGACAAAGAGTGAAACACAAAGGCAATTGATGAGTTGGATTATTAGTACACTTCTCACTTTTTTGAGATTAAGAATTTCAGTGGGCACAAGTCTAAGATGATCTTCTTACTCATTAATATTATATAGTGTTAGAAGTCCCACGTCGACTCGTGATATAACTATTGTTGAGTTTATAAGGGTATGACAATCCTCCTCCTACGAGCTAACTTTTAGGATTGAGTTAGACTCAAACCCAAATTATAAGATGGTATCAGAGTCTATTCTAGATCCGTTTGTTGGCCCCCCACGTTGTTGGATGTGTTATTGGGTGTTTGTTAGTCCCGTATTGTTGGGCCACTCGTTTGTTTTTCTACCCGTGTTTGTCCACGCTCCAATGGTGTAGTACTGGGCGTGAGGGGGTGTGAGTTTATAAAGGTGTGACAATCCTCCTACAAACTAGTTTTTTGAATTGAGTTAAGTTCAAATCCAAATTATAAGATATTGATTACTCTTTTATCTCTCTTTTTTCCTTTCATTTAATTTACTGATAAAGATAGTTCACCATACCTTCCCTTTCCCTTTTCTTACATGCTTCTTTATCAACTCTATGCCACTTTCCTTTTTCATTACAATTTACATACACATGTCTAATTGTGCCTTTTTCCTTTTTATTAGTTACCTTCACTTCCATAATTCCATTGATTTAAAAAGCTACCCAATGCCATAACTTGCTTGTAAATGCTCGCTCATTGAAAGCCAATGTCTCAGTCCAGCTAGTGTGGTCCAACAAATATATATGTGCATTTCCATTTTCCAGTTTTTTAAGAATTAAGATATCTTAGCCCTTCAAGTATTTATTTAACCATATGCTTGTGGGTCAATGTGTGTCTCCCTTAAGGTGACAAATGCCCAAAAGTAACCTTCACCATTCTCTCAAAGTCACTATTAAATGTGCCATCCTTTTTAATAATTGTGTGACTGTTTTCTTCAAGAAAAAGTTGTTTGAAAATACAAATTATTTTCTTAGACACAATTTTTCGCTTCTAGAGTATTCTCATTGATTTTATATATAAGTCGCTTCTAATCGAATCATCGAAAAAAAATAATAGTTCAGTAATTAATTTGTCTAAAAACATATTTTTTTAACTAAATCCTTAGTATAAATGACTTAAGAAATGCATAAAGCCAATCATAGTAACCATTTTCTCTCTCTTATTTTATTATCTTTCTCATTTTATTATTAATTGCATTATTGAAAATTATAGAAAGGATAAAAATTAAAAACACTCATTAATGTGTTAGTTAGTGACTTATACTAAGAACCAAAGATTTCTTCTAAAAAATGGTTTATATATAGGACTAGAGGAAGTATGTTTTTGGGAAAAGGGTGGTGTATACAGTAGTGACATTACAAAATCTATTATCAGACCGGCGGAGTAGCTCGAGATGTGGTGATGAGCTTTGGCCTATAGGTTACCAGTTAAGCATGAAGGGTTTGGTCCTTGCTGTGCACAAAATCTAATCACTAGCCATCGTAATTAGTATAGACTTTATTTAACAGATCTTTTATGTTAATGTAGCCCGTAAAAATCTTAACTAACAGTACGTAGATTAATATATAAAAGTTTTTATTAATAAATTTATTTGTTAATAATTATATATTTATTGTATCCAAAAAAATAATTATATATTTTTTATTAGTATGAAAATTATATGCATATATTAAAATAAAAATATATTAATTCCGTTAAATAAAATCTATATTTATAAGGGCTAACCCAAAACCAAAAATATTAATGAATGATAATTTTTTTTTGGTAGTGTACCTCTGCCCATCCTACCGGGCCTTAGGCTCATTTATATTTAACCAAAAAAAAAATTCCTCTGGTAACTACTACCATCCCAAAAGACAAGATTGGGATAAAGTAAAAGATTAAACGAATCAGCTGTGTCTTCCAAAAAAAAAAAAAGAACACGAATCAGCTGTGTGTTTCAAAAAAAAAAAACGAATCAGCTGTGTTGTGATAAAAAAAAAAGAATTAGCTGCGTGACCAAATAATAAAAAATGAAAAAGAATCAGCTGCAGTTCAATTCTGTATTATATGTTGACCAAAACAAAAAAAAAGTTCTTCAGTTATATTTATTGCATCTATCTTCAGCTGATGTCTATTAGTATAATTTATTTTTATTACCCTTTAAAAAATGGTCTTTTAGAAGACAATTTTTTTAAACAGCAATTATTTTTTCAAAATCCAATAATACGTAATGCATATTTTTTATTATTTTTAACCGACCCTAGACCCAAAAAAGAAAGAAATGCAATTTTTTTTGGACTTGAAGAAAAATACAAATTGAATTAAGTAACTGGGCTAACGTAGCAATGGGCTTATAATCATCCAGCTTCAACCAGGCCCATGCTCAACCATTTCTTGATTGATCTCCTTAATTATGCAACACCTTGCCACTTATACCCCTCGTGGTATGGGTAGTAAAAAAAATGATACATACTATCACTTTACGTATTGTTAGTATATCAAATATTTATAATAATAAATTTATTTTTTAGTAATTGTTAATTTTTCCGTTAGTATAGATATTATCAACCTATACTAACGGATTAATTCCGTTAGACAAAGTCTATACCAACGGCGACTAATCCAACGGAAGCCAAAACACAGCGTTAATAAATGACAATTTTTTTTGTAGTGCTACAAGGCATTGGGTCATGTCATTAACCCAAATGGCACAATCACACGCCTTTCAAAACCCCGCGTAGCCCACCCTCACTTGATCCCACTCTCCTCGTTCTCTTCTCTAAGGACCTTACAATTAACGAAACAAATGGCACATGGGCCCTATCTTTCTACCCCGCGAAGCACTAGATAATAAATCCAAGCTTCCCTTTGGTTTTCTTCCATGGGGGCGGCTTCATCTTCAGCAATGCAGCCTTAATCCATTATCGTGATTTTTGCTTCAACATGTCAAATGACATTGGAGTTGTTGTTGTGTCCATCACTCACCGTCTTGCACCAGAACATAGACTCCCTACGACATACGATGATTCTCTAGAGGCACTGTATTGGATCATAACCAACCAAACAGATGATTGGCTTACTAATCATGTTGACTACTCCAATGTTTTTCTCATAGGGAGTAGCTCGGGATGAAACATAGTCTACAACGTGGGTCTAAGCGTAGCTCTAGAGGATCAATCAGATGATGAATTTCTTGATAATCAATTTCCTAAGCTCCGAGGGCTGATATTAGTTCAGCCATTTTTTCGTGGGGTCCTTAGGATAGAGTTAGAACTGAGGCTAGCGAATGATTCTCATCTGACACTATGTGCTACAGACTTGTTGTGAGCATTGTCTTTGCAGTTGTAGCGAATCGTGATAATGAGTATGCGAATCCTACCATGGGAGATGGTCTTGCAAGATTGGATAACATCAAACGGCTTGGGCGGAAGGCACTAGTGACCGGCTGTAGTGGTGACTTGCTTGTGGATCGTCAAAGGGAGGCAGTAAAGTTGATGGAGGAAAAAGGTGTGGATGTTGTGGGATATTTCATAGAAGGAGAATATCATGAGTATCAAGAAATTGAGCCTTCGAAAGCAAGGCCATTCTATGAAATAATCAAAAGTTTCATTTCAGCTTTGTCTAGGACAGATCAATAAAGCGTCGTCTTTTTGAGAAACACAAAGCATTCATGAAAGATGAGGCGGTTTAAACAATGACTTTAAATAGGTCTCGATATTTTATATATGTTATTCATATATTTGTATAAAATATAAACAAATTATTGTTGATTAATACATTTAATGTATAAATTATGAATAAATGATACTAAAAGTATAATTTAATGAGAAATTATACAACTCAAAAAGTCTTTAAAAAATAATGCACCAATTAAAAGTATATTTTTTTTCCCAAATACATATATATTATTCATGAAATAATATTAATAGTTTTAGTAACTATTAATTACTTTCGGAAAGTTTTTAAAGTTATACTCCCAATGTTTTTATTTGTTAGACTCTTTAGCATTTTGACTATGTTCACTTTTGTTTGTTACTTTAGAAAATTAATGGATAATTAATGCTATTTTTATATCTTCATCCTTATAATTAATGCATGTTTTTAATAAGCATTTATATCACTAACAATAAATTAAAGGTACAATAGAAAATTATACAATAAATATTCATTGAAATTAGAACACTCCGTCATTTTCTTAATTCCTATGTAATACTTTAAAAGACTAACAAATAAAAACATAAGGAGTAACTTGCAAAAAATCTCACTAAAAATTTATAATGTCTCGATAAATAAAATAAATTGATTATATTATTAATTCAAATATTTTTTCAAATAACTAATTATGTTACTACAATAAGTATATATTTTATATATGAAAAAAGATTTTCGTACTCACATTTTTCGTACTCACTTTGTACTCATGGTTACATACGTTAAAATATCTGCTTACACACGTATAAATTTTGTTGAATTTTTATTTTTATCTTATAACCACATATTTCTACGCGTGTAACCACCAAATTCGAAAAATACTGTAACAAAAAAACTAATGTAACCACTTTTTTTAACGTACATAACCAATAACCAATGAGTACATTGAGTACAAAAACAATTGTGAGTACAAAAATCATGACTCTTTATACATATATTGTTTTGGTGAATGGAAAGGGCAAAAGTTCAAAACTAAAACAAAACTAACTAGCCCTCAAATAACAAGAGAGGGACATATGAAAAGAAAAAGCAAGAGAAATAAAATCTAGAACATAATAAAAATAACTCTCATCCCATTTTCCAGCCTATGGCCATGATTTACAAGCCCATCAACACAAAATTTGAGTGAGAGGAAAGTACAAAATGACAATTTTTTGTACCTCACTAAATTAAGGGACAACTTTCTTGTTCCATGCACAAGTTAAAAAAAGACATAATTAACCTTGTATTTTTATTCAGTACTGTAATTGCCTTCTCCATTTTCTCCACTTACGAGGTAGTTTATGTTGTATTTTTTTTTAAATCAATGTTTACGTCATTTTTTTGTCATTTATATATATATATATAATTAAAATAACGTATTAATAATAAAATAAATTTTAACGGTAAATATAAATATTAAAAAATAAAGAGTTAAAAATATTTTTTAATAATAATTTTTTTATATATAATATAATTATTATATTACATAAAATATATTATATAGTAATTTATTAAATCATGAAATTTTAATTTTATAATAAATAATAAAATAATTATAAAATATCAAAATATTGTTTTCTTAGAAAAATTTAAGAAAAATTAATAATATAACATGAAGGATATTATTGTAAAATTTATGTTGTGCTTTTTGTTATGTGTATTGAGTATCAAACGATACACAACATAAAAGGTTGTGTTGTGCCTCATAAAACTTGGTGCTGTACTACTTATACTGTCCTGTTCACGCATCAAACGCACCCTATATTCACTAACAATTCTTTTAAATTGAGAAAAAAAAAGTTTTTTTTTTTGCAGTATCCGGGTATTGTGCAATGAAATATAAGATGTTTATTATCCAATGATCTTCAAATATAAAATTACATGAAATTAAAATTCCATGCCAAAGGTTTTTAGTTTCTATATACATACCATGAATTTGCAGAACAAATTCCAGTGCTAGAAGAATGAGGTTATTTTTTAGCAATCTATAAAAGTTAACAAGCTACACTATGATCACAAATTTAATTTATTCACTACTCTGTTTCTAGAAAGAAAAAGAAGATAGTTGATTTCAGCTCAATGAACATGAAATATTAATAGTCATTGCAGAACAAGATTAGTCATAAAATCTTTTAATCAACGACTCAGAGTTAAACTGGAGAGAGTTTTTTAGAAAAATAAAAAACAATTAAATTGTACATCTTTTTGTTTTTCATGTTGTTTCCTATTCTTTTTCATTTTCTTTTATGTTCTTCTTCATCTTGTTTTCTCTTCCTAGCTCATCTTCTTCTTTCTTCTTCAAATCTTTATGCGAACTATAACCCAGAACAAAGATCAGAATGGAATAATCGAAGACCAGATCAGAACGAACTAGAATAAAAAATACAAAACAGAATAGAAAAACACAAAATACTAACCAAATAATCTCCAAATTTCATAGCCATATTCCCAAATTTTATAGGAGAAGAAGATCGAAAAAGAACGTAGAAGAATGAAGAAGAAGAACGAAAAAGATCAAAGAAGAAGACGAAGAAGAAGATCAAAGAAGCAGAAATAGAACAGAGAAGAAATGGAAGAACATCAGAGCAAAGAAGAAGCAATAGAACAATGAAGAAGAAAAAGCATTGTTGTTCTTTCCTTTTTTTGTTGAATAAAATTGTCCCGGGATTAATTCTAAGCTGTTGATTCAAAACAATCACAACTATTAATTTAAAAGATGAAGAAACTTAACTACAGTTGTAATAGATCTGTTAAGTTTACTAATAGAATGGACCAAATTGAGTCAAAATTATAAGTTGTGGAACCAAACTAAAACAAAAAAAAATATATGACTAAAGAGTTAAGAGACCAAAAATGATATTTTGCTTTAATAAAAATATCACCATAATGGCCATTGAGATTTAAGAATCATAAAACTTGCATCTTTAGGTGCAAGCTGCTGAGCTTAACTGAAAATTATTTTGCAAAATGATCAGTAATTTAGCTGTCATTTGGACAATAATCTTGATAAAAACAAAAAATAATTTACCTTGTGAAAGATTTCATCCTCAAGCTTTGTATAAAGTATTGCCTCATCACAGTCATCGCTTCGTTTTCTTTCCTGTTTTGCCTTGTTTAGCTACATTTTACACCCAAGAAGAATTAAAACATGAAGAAACAATGGAAGCATAGCAGAAGAAAATGAACTGCACTACAAAATCTAGAAATCTCAATAACATAGATACTTATGTAAAAATATTTAATATTTGCATCAAATGACTATGATATCTCCCATATTTGATACTTGTTTCTAATGTTTGAAGGCAATTTGTTGAGTTTAAGTTAGTTTTGGTGTAGATGGTTATTAGTAGTAATTTAGGTATATTTAGTCACTTTTGTGATGGTTTTACATGTTTAGATATTATGAAAAAAAATTATCACAATTTTGCTCTTATTTGGATAGTGAAATATTATGAAGTAGCTTTGGAGATCAAAGAATGGATCATACGAAGCTTTTGGAAAGTACAGGAAGACGAGAAAAAATAAAATTTGTAGCTGCCAGGAGAGGCGTCCAAGAGCCCAAAATGCAGAAGGAATATTACTTGTAACCACACCAACAACTAGGCTGCCAAAGCTAGTGCCTGGACACCCAGAAACGCATTATCTTTTTCTGTGGTGCACCCAAGCGCCCAGAAAATCCTATTTTCAGACTTTAACTCTATAAATAGATGAGGAGCAGCATCGGGTCAATTTTACCATATATTAGAACACTCTAAACACCACAAAAACTCTAATTGGCTATGATTTTATCGATTCTTCTTCTACTTTTACTTTTCTTTGTTTTTCTCTATTTACCATGAGTTTCTATTTTCCATTAGTTAGGATTTAGGAATCTCGATGGATTTAAATTGTAATTGACGTTGGTTGTTAATACGTGCTTCCTTTTCTATTTGATGCTTATAATCTTTGTTCTTAATGCTCTCTAAGACTAGATTACTCTTTGATTAATATGTTCGATATGCATACGAATGAGAATTTTATGTATGCTCTTAGTCTAGGGTTTATAAGTCTCAATTTATCTTTAGCTTAGGAATATTTATTGAGTATTAAGTAGCTTAATAGATTCTTGTTCGCAATGCTTAACTTCTATTTGTTTCATCTAAGGGATTAAGGTTTAATTAGGGATTAAAGGCCTTTACACCCCAAGAATTTGGGCTTAGGTATTAAAAGTTTAATTTGCATAACAAATTAGGATTGAGACATGTACTAACTTCAATTGATATTGCAATTCATTGAAATCGAGAAAACCTAAACCCTAACATATTAGTTCATTGAATTTTAAACCCTTTTATATCAAATTGGCATAATTGAATTCTTTTAGGAGTTAGAACTTTAAGTCACTTAATTCATAGACATTAGCGTTCTCTTTAATTCAATTACTTGATCTAATAAATTTTTGAATGTGTACTTGAAGCACAATCTCTGATAATGATAATCGATATTTCACCGTTTTATAACTTGCAATGAATTGAGATCACTTGTCTAGATCCCATCAAATATGACAATAAAATAGAAGAGAGATGCTAGAACATAATACATACCTTCTAATCGTTGGTAAGTATTATATAATGCTTAGAGCGGAAGGAACTCCGGAACCCCTCTGTTAAATGTTAAATGTTAAATGTGAAATAATGCAGAAAATATATGTTATGAAAAGAAAATTAGATAACAAAACATGTTCAAATTGCTGGATCAAGCCGTTTAACTCGTGTTGGGTTGTAGTTAGGGTGGCAAAACGGGTTGGGCCCAGTGGGCTGGCCCGCGGGTCAATATAAAATAGGCGGGCTGGGCTGACCATTGAGGACCGCCAACCCAATGTAGCCCGCCCCACCTAACCCGCTAGCCCGGCGGGCTAAATCAGTGGCGGGCTGGGCTGGCCCGCGGGTTTTTTTTCTTTTGCTGTACATGGGATGGGAGATTGGAACCTCAAGATTAAAGTTTTTTTTTAAAAAAAAAGGTCTAATTCAAACAAAAGAAACATAATTGGGCTAAAAAACAGAAAATATTAAATACCTTATGTCCATAGTAAAAAAAACTAAGTTTAAAGGTCTAGTTTTATAAAAAAAATCTGTCAATAGTCCAAAAAAAAAAAAAGAAACAAGCCAAAAAAATTCTTTTTTTCCAGTTTTTTTTTTGTTTTTTTTTCTTATGTTGGCGGGCTGGCGGGCCAACCCACAGCCCGTGCGGGCTTGTAAAATACGGGCCAAGCCAGTGTTTTGGGACCGCATGACTTTGGCGGCCCGGTCCGCTTTATGGCGGGCTAAACGGGCTACGGGCCAAACGGGCCGGAATGGCCCGTTTTGCCACCCCCAGTTGTAGTCCCTCCGGTCCTATATATAGGTTACCTTCTAGAAGAATTTTTTTTTCTTATTATAAGTCACTAAAAATAAAAGTGACTTATATATAAAACTAGAGGGTGTATGTTTCAACCAAAGAACCTGCATAACCCACCTTGCTTAACCCACGGGGTTGTGATGACTTAGGGTAGTCAACTATACCCGTCACGGTCAAATTAATTTTTTTTGGATTTATTTGTATTTTTAAAAGTTTGAATAACATTTAAATTCAATTTAATTTTTTATTACAATTTTAAAATTTTTACTTTGTAAGTGAGCTGATCCATGAATGCCTACTCACCATAAAAAGTGCAAATTATTTTTCTAGAAATCGCTTAAAATAATTCAACAAGTTGGGTTACTTTATAGTTATCTGTATAGCGGGGCATTGCGGCCAGCCCCCTAAACGCTATAGCAGGATGGTTGCTACCGCTAAATTTAGGTAAACTGTTGGATGTTTGGATGAAATTGACAAAATCGATTAATGTTTTTATTTTTTTTGTTACAACAACAAACCACTTTTTTTAGCTTTAATCTATTTTCTTCTTGTTGAATTAGCAAGAATTTGGTCCTTGTTGAATTTTTTTTTAGCTTTAATCTATTTTCTTCTTTTATAATTCAAATTTTCACTGTAAAAAAAAATTTATACTATCCAAACATTTGGGTGTCACAACAATTGCGGCTGCCGACCTCAATTTGAAACCATGGACTAGAGAGTCAACACTAGGGGACCAAGGGTTTCCGAAATTCGGCTAGGGGGTCAAGGCATAGCTTGGTGTTATTTTTCTATTTTTTTCCCCTAAGTTTTTGTTTAGCAAATATACAGGCAAACACATCCTAAACAAAATTTCAATAATCTACCCAAAATCTCTACAATCAAAGTTTGAACCTTAAAACTCGAATATCCCAATCCTCGAACCTAATGGGTATTAAAAACAGAAAAAGTAAACTCAGTGATACAAGTGATAACACATATTTGCATAAGGGCCATTTTAGTTGTATTGTATAATAACACTCAAATGAATGCTATTGAAGTTCAATACATTAATAACTCTTAAATGAGTAAGAGTTATTTTTTTGAAATGGAATCATCAATAAGACTTTATAACATAAGCATGTTTAAAAATCAAATATGTAACAATACCCAATTAAAATAAATGTGATTAATCCATAAATATAATGTAGTGTCTACAATCAGCCTCGCCCTTGTTTTATATAAATATATCAAACTTAAAGAATATCTTATCATACTTTAAAATCGAACATGGCCCTCCAATTTTCTTTATCAAAATCTAAGTTATGTATGAGAGGATTCTCAATTATGTTATTTTTTATTATTCTCTTTATCAACGTAAACTCAACCACTTCCCAAACGCCATCCCCTGCTCAATGCAGCAATCCCTACAAGGTATTGGGTCTCGTCGTCAATCCAAATGGCACAATCACACGCCTTTTCGAACCTCCACGTAGCCCGGCCTCACTTGATCCCGCCCTCCCCGTTCTCTCCAAGGACCTTACAATCAACAAAGTAACTGGAACATGGGCCCGTATCTTCCTACCCCGCAAAGCACTGGATAATAAATCCAAGCTTCCCTTGTTCGTTTTCTTCCATGGGGGTGGGTTCATCTTCAGCAATGCAGCCTCAACCCGCAACCATGATTTTTGCTTTAATATGGCAAACGACGTTGGAGCAGTTGTTGTGTCCATCACTCATCGTCTTGCACCAGAACATAGACTCTCTGTGGCATATGATGATTCTCTAGAGGCGCTGCATTGGATCACAACCCACCCAACAGATGATTTGCTGACTAACCAAGTCGATTACTCCAATGTTTTTCTCATTGGGAGTAGTTTCAGGAGGAAACATAGTCTACAACGTGGGTCTAAGTGTAGCGGCTAGCGGTCCATCAGACGTGGAATTTCCGAAGATCCGAGGACTCATATTAGTTCAGCCATTTTTTGGTGCTGTCATTAAGACATAGTCAGAATTGAGGTTAGCTAATGATTCTCATCTAACCCTATGTGCTACAGACTCGTTGTGGGCGTTGTCGTTGCCAGTTGGTGCAAACCGCGATAACAAGTTTGCAAATCCTATGGTGGGAGATGGTCCTGCAAGATTGGAAAACATTAGGCGGCTCGGGTGGAAGGCACTAGTCACTGGTTGTAGCGGGGACCTACTTGTGGATAGTCAACAGGAGGTTTTTAGGTTGATGAAGGAAAAACGAGTAAACGTTGAGGGATATTTCATCGATGGAGAATATCATGGGTATCCAGAAATTGAGCCAGAGAAAGCAAAGCCACTTTATGAAATAATCAAAAGATTTATTTCAACTCCGTCTAGCACAAATCAATGAAGCGTTGTCTTTTTCCCAAAATGAAGATTTCATAGAAGAGGAGGCAGCTAAAATATTGACTTCATATAGGCCTCCAATTAATTACATTTTTTATTAATATATTTGTATAAAATTGAAGAATATTCCATTATTTTTTATTAATAAATTATAAAATTATTTAATCTTACTAAAATATAATTTTATAAAAAAGTTTATTTTTTAAAATACAAATATTATTCATGAAATAATTATAATTGTTTTAATAACTATTTAATTTAGAGAATAACTTAAAAATCCTCACTAAAATTAATAATGACTCAACCAAATTACATAATAAAATTGAGTTACACATATCTCACAATAAGTTAGGATTTAAATAAAAATTCAATAGTTAATATAATTTTAGTTAATTCAAAAAGATATTAATTTTTTCAAATTTTGATTTAGGCTTACGCATATTTTCAATCGACCCTTCCCTTAAAATTATAAAATGAAAATGAAAGTTGGCTAAGTCACAAGTGTTTTATATTTATCAAAATTTCTATTTTGCTGCTTTAATTTATTTATTTTTTTTCAATTTGGTTCTTTAACTTACTTTTTTGTCTTACATTGATCCTATGGATTAACACAGTCAAATGTTAATACAAAACACGCCTCTTCCTCAATTCCGGTCACAATCACCATGGATCACCGTTGTTTTATCTCTTCCTCCTCAATTAATGCGAAGAAATTTGTTTAATGTACTCGAAGAAGTTTATAATGTTTTGACATATTATTAATAAAATTTTGAATTAATTCAATAAAGTAAATATATTTTTTTTCTTATTTAAGTTGGGGCCCTATTTTTTATTTTCGCACAAGGCCCCCAAAATCTCCGAGATGGCCCTGCAAAACAGAGTTAGCATTAGCACTATGTTTTCAAATTTCTAAGTTACTTATTATCGAAACACAATTCTGAGTTACTTTCAGAAATTGACTAAAAAGAAAAACTTTTAACAAGTTAATAAAAGGGTAAAATGCTTTTTTTTGTCCTTTAACTCTTTGGTCAGTTTTAATATGGTTTCATATCTTTTTTGGTTCCAATTTGTTCCCACAAATTCTATTTTTGGCTCAATTTGATCCCTTCCATTAGTTTCTTTAGCAAACTTAACGGATATGTTACAGCTCCAATTAAATATCGTCATCCTTTAAATTAATGGTTGAGATCGTTTTCAATTAGTAACGCAAAATTAAACTGGAGAGAGTTTTTTAGAAAAATAAAAAAAGAATTAGGGGCCGTTTGATGCATTTTCATTTTCTATTTTCATTTCCCATTTTCAGTCTGTTTCCTGTTTTCTTAAATTTTACAAAGGAAAAACTAAAAATGTGGAAAATACAAAAAGAAAACAAGAAATTAAAATGCAAACTAAACAACCCCTTAAATTGTACATATTCTTTTTCTTCATGTTCTTCTTCATCTTCTTTCATGTTCTTCTTCATCTTCTTGTTTCTTCTACCTAGTTCATCTTCTTCTTTCTTTTTCAAGTCTATATGCTAATTGCTAACTAGAACCTAGAAGGCCAGAACAAAGATGAGAACGGAATAATCCCCTGAAATTGATTGAAGACCAGATTAGAACAAACTAGAATAAAAAACCCAAAACAAAATTAAAAACAAAATTCTAATCAAATAATCCCCAAATTTCATAAACATAATCCCAAATTTTAGAATCATAACCGTAAATTTTAAAACCCTAATCCCTAAAATGCACGAGAGCACCTAGGCACTATATTCTTGGGTGCCCAATATGCAGAAGGAATATTAGTTGCTACCACGCCAACGCCTTGACGCCCAAAGCCAGCGCCTGGGCGTCTAGAATCCTCCAAAAACGCATTATCTTCTACTGTAGTCCGCCCAAGCGCCCCAACGCTCGGAAAGCCCTATTTTGACACTTTAACTCTATAAATAGATGAAGAGCAGCCTTAGGTCAATTTTGCCACATATTAGAATACTCCAAACACCACAAAAACTCTAACTGGATAGGATTTCACCGATTCTTCTTCAACTTCTTCTTTTCTTTGTTTTTCTCTATTCTCCATGTGTTTCTAATTCTCTTTTTTTAGGGTTTAGGAAACTTGATGGATTTGAATTGACGTTGGTTATTAATACATGTTTTCTTTTCTATTTTAAAACATATAATCTCTATTCTTATTCCTATCTAATACTAGATAACTCTTTGATTGATAGGTTGAATATGCATACGAATGAGAATTTGATATTTATGCGGTTGATCTGGATTTTGAGTCACAACTTATCTTTAGCTTAGGAATATTAATTGAGTATTAAGTAACCTCATAGATGCTTTTCGTAATGCTTAACTTCTATTTGATTCATTTAAGGGATTAACGTTTAATTAAGGATTAAACGCCTCTTCACCTAAGGAATTTGGGCTTAGGTATTAGAAATGTAATTTGGATAGCAACATAGGATTTAGACATGTAATAACTTCAATTGATATTACAATTCATTGAAATCAAGGAAACCTAAAGCCTAACATATTAGTTCATTTAATTTTAACCCTTTTATATCAAATCGGCATAATTGAATTCTTTTAGGATTTATGTTGTTTTTTACTATGCAACAGAGAGAGATAGGAGAACATATATTTTTTATTATTAATTGGCTCATTTAAAAAACGCTAGAGTCAGAACATAAAAACTGATTGTTCCTTATTTGTAGGAAGTACTAATAAGATAAATAACAAAAGAAATAACAAACTCCTAAATATAATTTATGAAAAAAATATAATCAAACTGTTATTCATATCTTCAACAAATCTCCTCTTGCCTTAATAGCTACATACACCTAGTTTGCTCCTCAAAGCTTCAAATCTGTCTCTTGGAAATGACTTTGTCAAAATATCTTCAATTTGATCTTCAGTTCTACAATAAATGAGCTTGACGTCGCCTTCTCTGTGTGTCTCTCTTAAAAAGAACAACCTAATCTTAAAATGCTTAATCTTTCATGAAAAACATGATTATTTGAAATGCAAATAACAGTTTGATTAACAATTAAAATTTGAGTTGGCTCATTTTACTCCATATTTAAATCTTCAAGTATATGCCTAAGCCAAATAGCTTGATTCACAGCCGCAGCGGCTGCCTCAACTGTGCTTTGAGCCACAATATTTTGCTTTTTTGAACACCATGAAAATATACCTAATCCAAAGCTAAAATAGTAACTCGATGTACTTTTCATGTTATTGACTGAACCAACCCAATCACTATTAGAATATCCTTGAAATTGAAAATTCCAAGATTGAGTGAACTTGACGCCAGAATGAGTAGTTCCCTTAACATATCTCACAATCTGTTTGGCAGCTTGAAGATGCACTTCACTGGTGGCAAAATGTATAAATCTTGACAAAATGCTTACCACAAACATGATATCAGGTCTTGTCGCAGTAAGATACACTAGGCAACATATTAGGTATGTGTAGTGGTGCTCATCTACCGATATTTCACTGTTTTTATAACTTGCAATGAATTGGTATCACTTGCCGAGATCCCATCAAATATGATAATAAAATAGAAGGGAGATGCTAGAACAACATACATACCTTCTAATCGTTGGTAAGTATTATATAATGCTTAGAGCATAAGGAACTCCGGAAACCCTCTGTTAAATGTGAAATAATGCAGAAAATATATGTTATGAAAAGAAAATTCGATAGCAAACCATGTTCAAATTGCTTGATCAAGCCGTTTAACTCGCCAAATTTTGTGTGCTGGGTTGTAGTTCCTCCGGTCCTATATATAAGTCACATTCTAGAAGAATTCTTTGGTCCTTATTATAGGTCACTAAAAATGAAAGTGACTTATATATAGGACCGGAGGGTGTACATTTCAACCAAAGAACCTGCATAACCCACCTTGCTTAACCCATGGGGTTGTGACGACTTAGGGTGGTCAACTATACCCGTCACGGTCATATTAATTTTTTGGGTTTATTTGTATTTTTAAAAGTTTGAATAATATTTAAATTTAATTTAATTTTTTATTACATTTTTATAATTTTTACTTTGTAAGTGAGCTAACCCATGAATGCCTACTCACCATAAAAAGTGCAAATTATTTTTCTAAAAATTGCTTAAAAAAATTCAACAAGTTAGGTAACTTCATAGTTATCTGTATAGCGGGGCATTGCGGCCAGCCCCCTAAACGCTATAGCAGGATGGTTGCTACCGCTAAATTTAGGTAAACTAAATGACCAAGTATATGCTAAGAGCATGTTTGGATGGGATTATGTTGAAGAAGAAACAACACTTTTTTTTCTAAAAAAACAGAAAAAAACTGTTGATAGGATGTTTGGATGAAATTGACAAAATTGATTAATGTTTTTATTTTTTTGTTACAACAACAAACCACTTTTTTTAAATTAGCAAGAATCTGGTCCTTGTTGAATTTTTTTTAACTTTAATCTATTTTCTATTTTTATAATTCAAATTTTCACTATAAAAAGAAATTTTATACTATCCAAACATAAAAGTTTGGGTGTCACAACAATTGCGGCTCCCGACCTCAATTTGAAACTATGGACCAGAGAGTCAACACTAGGGGACCAAGGGTTTCCGAAATTCGCCTATGAGGTTGAGGGCATAGCTTGGTGTTATTTTTCTACTTTTTTCCCTAATTTTTTAGTTAGCAAATATACACATCCTAAACTAAATTTCAATAATCTACCCAACATCTCTATTATCAAAGTTTAAACCTTGAAACTCGAATATCGAAGTTCAATACATTAATAACTCTTAAATGAGTAAGAGTTATTTTTTTGAATCATCAATAAGACTTTATAACATAAACATGGAATCATCAATAACACTTTATAACATAAGCATGTTTAAAAATCAAATATATAACAATGCTCAATTAAAATAGGTGTGATTAATCCATAAATATAATGTAGTGTCTATAAAATCAGCCTTGCCCTTGTTTTATATAAATATATCAAACTCAAAGCAAATCTTATCATACTTTAAAATCGAACATGGCCCTCCAATTTTCTTTATCAAAATCTAAGTTATGTATCAGAGGATTCTCACTTATGTTATTTTTTATTATTCTCTTCATTAACGTAAACTCAACCACTTCCCAAATGCTATCCCCTGCTACTCAATGCAGCGATCCCTACAAGGTATTGGGTCTCGTCGTCAATCCAAATGGCACAATCACACGCCTTTTCGAACCTCCACTTAGCCCAGCCTCACTTGATCCCGCTCTCCCCGTTCTCTCCAAGGACCGTACAATCAACAAAGTAACTAGCACGTGGGCCCGTATCTTCCTACCCCGCAAAGCACTGGATAATAAATCCAAGCTTCCCTTGTTCATTTTCTTCCATGGGGGCGGGTTCATCTTCAGCAATGCAGCCTCAACCCGCAGCCATGATTTTTGCTTTAATATGGCAAACGATGTTGGAGCCGTTGTTGTGTCCATCACTCATCGTCTTGCACTAGAACATAGACTCCCTGCAGCATATGATGATTCTCTAGAGGCGCTGCACTGGATCACAACCCAACCAACAGATGATTGGCTGACTAACCACGTCGATTACTCCAATGTTTTTCTTATTGGGAGTAGTTCGGGAGGAAACATAGTCTACAACGTGGGTCTAAGTGTAGCTGCTAGGGGTCCATCAGACGTGGAATTTCCGAAGATCCGAGGACTCATATTAGTTCAGCCATTTTTTGGTGCTGTTGTTAGGACACAGTCAGAATTGAGGTTAGCTAATGATTCTCATCTGACCCTATGTGCTACAGACTCGTTGTGGGCGTTGTCGTTGCCCGTTGGTGCTAACCGCACTAACAAGTTTGCAAATCCTATGGTGAAAGATGGTCCTGCAAGATTGGAAAACATTAGGCAGCTTGGGTGGAAGGCACTAGTCACTGGTTGTAGCGGGGACTTGCTTGTGGATGGTCAACAGGATGTTTTTAAGTTGATGAAGGAAAAAGGTGTAAATGTTGAGGGATATTTTATTGTTGGAGAATATCATGGGTATCGAGAAATTGAGCTAGAGAAAGCAAAGCCACTTTATGAAATAATCAAAAGATTTATTTCAACTCCGTCAAGCACAAATCAATGAAGATTTCCTAGAAGAGGAGGCAGTTAAAATATTGACTTCATATAGGCCTCCAATTAATTACATTTTTTATTAATATATTTGTATAAAGTTGAAGAATCTTCCATTATTTTTTATTAATAAAAGTATAATTTTATAAGAAAGTTGATTTTTTAAAATACAAATATTATTCATGAAATAATCATAATTGTTTTAATAACTATTTAATTTAGAGAATAACTTAAAAATCCTCACTAAAATTCATAATGGCTCAACCAAATTACAAATAAAATTGAGTTACACATATCGCACTAAAAGTTAATATAGTTTTAAATACTTCAAAAAGATATTAATTATTTCAAATTTTGATTTATTAGGCTTAAAATTATAAAATGAAAATGAAATTTGGCTAAAACACAAGTCTTTTAATTTATTTTATTTTTTGTCAGTTTGATTCTTTAACTTACTTTTTTGTCTTACATTGGTCCTATGGATTAACACGGTCAAATGTTAATACAAAACACGCTTCTTCCTCAATTCCTGTCACAATCATCATGGATCACCGTCGTTTCATCTCTTGCTTCCTTTTCTCCTCTTTCTCCTTTTTACTTAAAAAGGGCAACTACTGTTGTTTTTCTTAACAAACTGTTGTATAATTTCATTATGTGGCGATGCACCAATTGATTCATGTAACCGACCCCACTTAGTAAGAAAATGCTTTGTTGTTACTTATAGTTAAATTCTAATTTATTAATGTTGTTCCCTGTTTACTTATAGTTTTGTTTAGTATCCGGTTATTGTGCAATGAAATCTAAGATGTTTTTCACTTCTCTGTTTCTTGAAAGAAAAAGTAGATAGTTGATTTCATCTCAATGAGCTTGAAATATTAATAGTCATTGTGCAACAAGATTGATCATGGAAACTTTTAAAAGAAAAAATCCGAAAATTTGGAATATCATCCGGATGCAAAAAAATATTCTTGTCATCATAATGGAAACATGAATTATTTCAGGATTCTAGTGGGTTCATTCAGGTTTCATTTATTAAAGAAGCTTATTTTTGACGAAATGTTGGAATTTTGTCTGCATCAACGGCCATGACTAACCCTATTGATCTGTAACTCTTCAGCTGTATGAAGTAGAAACAAGAATAAATATTCAGAATCATTGATGGAATAGAATGCTATCCATTTCTGAAAAATTAAACTTGAGCATAAAATAAAAAATTGAAAGAAATTTCAGATCCTTTTCATCTTTAGATGTAATGAAAAACTTTGCTTGCCTTCCATATTAATAAACCTTTGATTACTTTGTTTCCCACTTCCAATAATTTGTATACAAAGGACCAGATACAACTACAAGATTGTTCTATTTTTATTTCAACTGATTCTTATACAAATTGAAGCAGGACATGAAATGAAAAAGATCACAATTTTTTCAATATTGGTAAAATATTAAAAATTGAAATAGATACTAAAAAGGTCATAAATTCTTCCATTATTATAAACATCACAACCAGCAAGTAAGATCATGTGACCAATGTCCAAAGAGGTTAACAAATACAGTGTATATTTCTCCTACAAAACAGAGCTAGCATTAGCACTATGTATTCAAATTTCTAAGTTACTTATTATCGAAAAACAGTTCTGAGTTACTTTCAGAAATTGACTAAAAAGAAAAATTTTCAGCAAGTTAATAAAAAGGCAAAATGCTATTTTTGGTCCTTTAACTCTTTGGTCAGTTTCAATATGGTCTCATATCTTTTTTTGGTTTCAGTTTATCCAAAAAATTATATTTTGGGCTCAATTTGATCTATTATGTTAGTTTCTTTAGTAAACTTAAGGGATATGTTACAACTTCATAAGTTTCGTCATCTTTTAAATTAATGGCTGAGATCGTTTTCAATTAATGACTCAGAATTAAACTGGGGAGAGTTTTTTAAAAAAATAAAAAAAGAGACTGTTTGATTTGCATTTTCATTTTTTGTTTTCAGTTTCCTATTTTCTGAAATTCTACAAAAGAAAAACTAAAAATGTTTAAAATAGACAAAACAGAAAATGAAATTAGAAAATTAAAATGCAAACCAAACAGCACCTTAAATTGTAAATCTTCTTATTCTTCATGTTCTTCTTCAACTTCTTTCATGTTCTTCTTCATCTTCTTGTTTCTTCGTCCTAGGTCATCTTTTTGTTTCTTCTTCAAGTCTATATGCTAACTAGAACCCAGAAGGCCCACGGAATAATCCCCAGAAATTAATTGAAGACCATATTAGAACAAACTAGAATAAAAAACCCAAAACAAAATAAAAAACAAAATTCTAACCAAATAATCTCCAAATTTCATAAACATAATCTCAAATTTTAGATTCATAATCGTAAATTTCAAAACCCTAATCGCTAAAATGCTAGAGAGCACCATGGTGCTCTATTCGTGGGTGTCCAAAATTCAAAAGGAATATTAGTTGCTACCACACAAACACTTTGATGCCCAAAGCCAATGCCTGAGTGCCCAGACTCCTACAGAAACACATTATCTTCTACTATGGTGCGCCCAAGCGCCCCAGTGCTTGAAAAGCCCTATTTCGACACTTTAACTCTACAAATAGATGAGAAGAAGCCTTGGGTCAATTTTGCCACATATTAGAATACTCCAAACACCACAAAAACTCTAATGGGATAGGATTTCACCGATTCTTCTTCAACTTCTTCTTTTCTTTGTTTTTCTATATTCTCCATGTGTTTCTAATTCTCGTTTTTAGGGTTTAGGAAACTTGATGGATTTGAATTGACGTTGGTTATTAATACATGTTTTCTTTATTAATTTAATGCTTATAATCTCTATTCTTAATGCTATCTAAGACTAGATAACTCTTTGATTGATATGTTGAATATGCATACGAATGAAAATTTGATATATATTCTTTTGATCTCGTGTTTATGAGTCTAAATTTATCTTTAGTTTAGGAATATTAATTGAGTATTAAGTAGCCTAATAGATTCTTTTCATAATGCTTAACTTCTATATGCCTATGATATTACAATTCATTGAAATCGAGGCTATGATATTACCATAATGCTTAACTTCTATATGCCTATGATATTACATAGCCTAATAGTTGAGACATGTACTAACTTCAAATGATATTACAATTCATTGAAATCGAGGAAACCTAAAGCCTAACATATTAGTTCATTGAATTTTAACCCTTTTTATATCAAATCGGCATAATTGAATTCTTTTAGGATTTATGTTGTTTTTTGCGATGCAACAAAGAGAGTGGAGAACATATATTATTTATTATTAATTGGCTCATTTAAAAAGAGCTAAGTCAAAACAGAAAAACTGATCGTTCCTTATTTGTAGGAACTTCTAATAAGATAAAACAGAAACATTGCAACCACCAGAAACAAACTCTGATTAAAGATAAATAACAAAAGAAAAAACAAACTCCTAAATATAATTTATTAAAAAAATATAATCCAACTGTTAAGCATATCTTCAACAAATCTCCTCCTTGCCTTAACAACTACAGACACCTAGTTTGCTTCTCAAAGCTTCAAAGTTGTCTCTTGGAGCTGCCTTTGTCAAAATATCTTCAATTTGATCTTCAATTCTACAATAAAGGAGCTAGATGTTGCCTGTGCCTCTCTTAAAAAAACAACCTTATCTTAAAATGCTTTGTCTTTCCATGAAAGAAAGGATTATTTGAAATGCAAATAGCAGTTTGATTAACAATGAAAATTTGAGTTGGCTCACTTTGCTCCATATTAAATCTTCAAGTATATGCCTATGCCAAATAGCTTGATTCATAGCCACGACGGCCGCCACATATTCTACCTCAACTGTACTTTCTTTTCATGTCATCGACTGAACCAGCCCAATCACTATTGAAATATTCTTGAAATTGAAAATTCCAAGAATGAGTGAACTTGATGCCATAATGAGTAATTCCCTTAACATATCTCACAACCTCTTTGGCAACTTGAAGATGCACTTCACTGGCATAGTGTATATATCTTGATAAAATACTTACCACAAACATGATATCAAGTCTTGTCGCAATAAGATACATTAGGCAACATATTAGGTATCTTATCAGCCCCACCATCTTTACTGAATTTTTCCTTCTGGTTCATTGGTGTATCAACACTCTTGTAATTCTCCATGCATAAGCCCAAGGTCAGTATCTCAAACACTTGTAGCAACTTGGCTTTCAACATTATTATTAATTTCTCATTATTCCGGGTTACAGGTCATCAACATAGATAGAAACAATAATTACATTAGAACCTATTTGTTTTACATATAATGTAACTTCACATAGACTCTTAAAGTAATCATCAATTCTACTGTACCGAGCCTGGGGGCTTGCTTAAGACCATGCAAGGCCTCTTTCAGCTCGTAGACCTTCACATCCAAAAGGTAAACTTTCCATCCATTTTGAGCAAACAAAGCCAACAACTTTCTGATTGTATCGAGGCGTGCAACATGAGCAAAAATTTCATAGAAGTCTACTCCGAACACCTAGGCATATCCCTTTACCACCAATCTGGCCTTGTATTTGTTTATAGATCCATTTGCATTTAATTTTGTTCTATAAACCCATTTTACTCTTATAGGTTTCTGTGTTGAGGTCTGTCCATCAGCTCCCAAGTGTCATTTTTTCGATCATCTTTATTTCTTCCTTCATAGCATCTATACACTTGTCATCTTTGTCAGCTTCTTTGAATTGCTTTAGGACAACAACATTACTTTTTTCATAGATCTCAGAAAATGGTCTTATACCTCTAACTGGAATGTCATCTATGTCATCATCAAAATGAATTTGACATCTCTACTTATAAGAATTTTTCCAGTACGTGGCAGAAAAATTCTATAAAGCTTTAGAGATGTTGTATCCAATGAAAACTCTTGATTCTGCTTTTTTAACAAGTTTATCTCTTTTAACTTGCGGGACAAAAGAGAAACAAACACAACAAAAAACTTTCAAGTTTTGTAAATCTGGTTTGTAATCAAACCATGCTTCAAATGGAGTTTTTTTTTCCTGCAAGACTACAGCCTCGGCCCACAAATTTTTTAGCTCCTTCTCATTTAGTAGGCATAGGAGCTTTCAATTGGTGCTCAATTCCAGCTTCTTCACAAAATTTTTCTTACTTATCATTTCTATATTCTTTTCTGTTATCTGATATATTTCCAGAATATATCAGCATCCTCATATTTTGATTTAAGAAATAAATCCAACAAAATTTAGTAGCAGTTTTTGTGTTACTCTCCATGTTGTTTAAGGAAATGGAATTCTCATCTGCTTGCCATGTTGAGCAGCTACACCATCATCTAGTTTGTCTTTTAGCAAAGACACACCTCTCACTAAGGAATGCTTTTACATGTATAAAAGTCCATGTTGTTGTACTTGAAAAAGCTACTTGCTCTTCCTCCATCCACCAGATTTAGAGCATAGCTTTTAGCCCTAAGTTTAATTCTAAATACATCTCTGCCTTTTGCATCAACGATTAAACACCATTTGTTTTCAAATATGACTTTATAGCCTTTTTCAACTTGCAACACTCAAGCAAATTTTGATCAATGTTAAACATGTATAAGACATCAAAGATAAGTTTCAAACCTTTCAAGCTTTCAACCTGTTAGTATAACCTTTAATGTTTTCGGTCTCTTTCATGCTCCGCATCTCAAATTCTTTGACTAAGTTGAGCACCTGCATACCTTTGGTTTTTTTCAAATGCCTTTATAATCATTTTTGAGATAGTCCCAAATCTCCTTGGCAGACTTAAGATTCATGATTCTTGCAAAATTAATTTTTGAGACCGCAGAAAAAGACAAGCTTTAGCCTTGGCCTTTCGAGTCTTTCTTTCTTTGTGATTCTTCATTTGAGCCATTGTAGGATCATTTGGCAACGGAGGGACTTCATAGTCTTGTTCTACTAAATCCCAAAGATCTAGTGCTTCAAGAAGAAGAGTAGTCATCCTTGCTGCCCATAATTCATACTCCTCACCATCAAAAATTGGTGGTGCTGTTGTGAATGGTATATTTTCTATTATATTTTTTTCTCAGCTCGCAGATCCCTCAAGATGAAAGCTCGGTTACCAATTTGTTGTTTTTTACTATACGACAAAGAGAGAGGAGAACATATATTTTTTATTGTTAATTGGCTCATTTAAAAAGAGCTAGAGTCAAAGCACAAAAACTGATAGTTCCATATTTGTAGGAACTACTAATAAGATAAAATAGAAACATTGCAACAACCTAAAACAAACTCTGAATAAATATAAATAACAAACTCCTAAATATAATTAATTAAAAAAATATAATCAAGCTGTTAAACATATCTTCAACAATTTAGAACTTTAATTTGTTTAATTCATAGCATTAGAGTTATCTTTAATTCAATCCAATAAATTTGTGAATTAGTACTTGAAGCACAATTCCTGAGAATCATAACCGATATTTCACCGTTTCTATAACTTACAACGAATCAGTACAGTTGCCGAGATCCCATCAAATATGAAAACAAATAGAAGGGAGATGCAAGAACAACATACATACCTTCTAAATCTTGGAAAGTATTATATAATGTTTAAAGAAGAAGGAACTCCGGATCTCCTCCGTTTTAATCGCTAATTTTAGTGTGTTGGGTTGTACTCCTTTCGGTCTTATATATAGGTCACATTTTAAAAGAATTCTTTGGTCTTTATTATAGTTCATAAACTAACTCATTAATTAATGATTTCCCCTTTTATCACTTCTCCAATTTTCAAAAAATCAATTAATAATGGAGTGAGAAAGATAGTGAAATAAAAGAGAGAACAAGACATTAAATGACTTTAGCATTTATTAATACATTTATGTTATGAGTATAATTGCGAAATACTTACTTTTTTAACAAATTTAATGAGCTAACTATTATTCTTTGGTGCTAATTATTCGATTAAAATTGACTTATGTATAGGATCGTAGAGAGTACATTTCAACCGAAGAACCTGCCTAACCCACCTTGCTTAATCATGTGGTTGTGGTGACTAATTAGGGTGGACAACTTTACCGGTCACCGTAAGTTTAATTTTGTTGTGTTTATTTGTATTTCTAAAAGTTTGAATAACTTTTAAATTTAATTTAATTTTTGCTTACATTTTCATAATTTTTACTTTGTAAGTGAGCTGACCGGTCAATGCATACTCACCATAAAAAGTGCGAATTATTTTTCTCAAACTTGCTTTAAAAAATAGAACAAGTTGGGCAGCTTCATAGTTCTCTCGGATAGCCGTTCATTGCAGCTGGCCCCCTAAATGCTATAGTAGGATAGCCGCTACAGCTAAATTTAGTTAAACTAAAATGACTAAGTATGCTAAGAGAATGTTTGGATGGGATTATGTTGAAGAAGCAACATCGCTTTTTTTTTCCTTATAAAAAAAGACCGTTAAGAGTATATTTGGATAAAATTGACAAAATAGATTAAATTTTTGCACTTTTTTATTACAACAACAAACTGCTTTTTTTAAATAAGGAAAAATTTGGAGCTTATTGATTTTTGTTAGCTTTAATCTATTTTCTCCTTTTATCACTCAAATTTTCACTATAAAAAGCAAATTTCATACTATCAAAATTCAAATTTCCAAAATTTGGCTAGGAGGTTGAGGGCTTAGCTTGGTTTTGTTTCTCTGTTTTGCCCCTATTTTCTTCATTATCAAATACACAGGCAAATACATTCTAAACTAAACTCCAATAATTAACTCTAAATCTGTACCGTCAATGTTCCAACCTAAAACCTCCAATCTCTCGAGCCTACAACCTAATGGGTATTAAAAAAGAAGAAAAAATAACCTCATTGATACAAGTGATAACGCTTATTTGCATGAGGGCCAGTATAGTGGTTGTTGTAAATTTTTATTTCCAACAGTTGTATTGTGTAATAACACTCAATTAAATGAATGCTATTGAAGTTCAATACATTAATAACTCTTAAATGAATAAGCGTTATTTTTCTGAAACGGAATCATCAATAACACTTTATAACATAACCATGGAATCATCAAAAACACTTTATAACATAAGAATGTTTAAAAAATCAAATATATAATAACGCTCAATTAAAATAAGTTTGATTAATCCATAAATATGGTGTAGTGTCTATAATCAGCTTTGTCCATGTTTTGTATATATATATCAAACTCAAAGCAATGCTTATCATACTTTGAAATCGAAATGTCCTTCCAATTTTCTTTATCAAACTCTATTTTATGTATCCGAGGATACTCAGTTACATTATTTTTCATAATTCTCTACATTAAAATAAGTTCAGCCATTTCCCAAACGCCATCCTCTGCTCAATGCAAAGATCCCTACAAGGTATTGGGTCTCGTCGTCAACCCAAATGGCTCAATCAAACGCCTTTTTGAACCTCCACGTAGCCCAGCCTCACTTAATCCTGCTCTTCCCGTTCTCTCCAAGGACCTTACAATCAACAAATTAAGTGGCACGTGGGCCCGTATCTTCCTACCCCGCAAAGCACTAGATAATAAATCCAAGTTTCCCTTGTTCGTTTTCTTCCATGGGGGTGGGTTCATCTTCAGCAATGCAGCCTCAACCCGTAGCCATAATTTTTGTTTTAATATGGCAAACGACGTTGGAGCCATTGTTGTGTCCATCACTCACCGTCTTGCACCAGAACATAGACTCCCTGTGGCATATGATGATTCTCTAGAGGCGCTGCACTGGATCACAGCCCACCCAACAGATGATTGGCTGACTAACCACGTCGATTACTCCAATGTTTTTCTCATTGGGAGTAGTTCGGGAGGAAACATAGTCTACAACGTGGGTCTAAGTGTAGCTGCTAGGGGTCCATCGGATGTGAAATTTCCCAAGATCCGAGGACTCATATTGGTTCAGCCATTTTTTGGTGCTGTCGTTAGGACAAAGTCAGAATTGAGGTTAGCTAATGATCCTCATCTGACTTTATGTGCCACAGACTCGTTGTGGGCGTTATCGTTGCCAGTTGGTGCCAACCGCGATAACAAGTTTGCAAATCCTATGGTTGGAGACGGTCCTGCAAGATTGGAAAACATTAGGCAGCTTGGGTGGAAGGCACTAGTGACCGGTTGTAGCGGTGACCTGCTTGTGGATGGTCAACAGGAGGTGTTGAGATTGATGAAGCTAAAAGGTGTAAACGTTGAGGGATATTTCATAAAAGGAGAATATCATGGGTATCCCGAAATTGAGCCCTTAAAAGCAAAACCACTTTACCAAATTATCAAAAGATTTATTTCAACTCCTTCTAGCATAAATCAATGAAGAGTTGTCTTTCCCCCAAAATGAGGATTTCCTAGAAGAGGAGGTAGTTAAAATATTGACTTCATATAGGCCTTCAATAAATTGCATTTTTTATTAATATATTTGCATAAAATTTAAGAATCTTAAATTATTGTTTATTAATAAATTATAAAATTATTTAATGTTAGGAAAAGTATAATTATATAAGAAATTATACAAGTTGATATTTTGAAATACAAATATTATTCATGAAATAATGATAATTGTTTTAATAACTATTTAATCTAGAGAATAACATAAAAAACCTCACTAAAATTAATAATAACTTGGCAATATTACATAAAAAAATTGAATTACACATATCTCAGTAAAAGTTAGGACTTAAATAAAAGTACAATAGTTAATATAGTTTTAAATAATTCAAAAAGATATTAATTATTTCAAATTTTGATTTATTAGGCTTACACATATTTTCAGTCCACCTTCCTGTTAAAATTATAAAATGAGAATGAAAGTTGGCTAAAACAAAAGTCTTTTATATTTATCAAAATTTCTATTTTGGTGCTTTATTTTATTTTATTTTTTTGTTAATTTTGTGCTTTAACTTACTTTTTTTGTCTGACATTGGTCCTATAGATTAACATTTAACACAGTCAAATGTTAATACAAAACACGCTTCTTGCCCAATTGCTGTCACAATCACCATGGATCACCATCCTTTCATCTCTTGCTTCCTTTTCTCCTCTTTTTCCTTTTAACTTAGGTTCAATTTAACATAATTAAGCAAATTTTTGATGTACCATACATCAATGAATATTAGCCATCGAATTTATTAATTTTTTATTCAATGCTTGAGATTTGTTAGGGCAACTTGTACATAAGGTTTCTGTTTAAGTGAATTGCAAACTGTTAAAAATTGCTAAGGTAACCCTTTGAAAAATTTGTTAGGTCACACTAAAAAACAAAACTTGAAAAAAAAATAAGCAAAAACAAAAAAAAATGTGCCAGCTTGATAAACCAAGAACACAGATTTCTTTTAATATGAAATCATTTAATAAACATGGCGTAGCTTCGCAACAGCGCAGCAATTGCGTCCGAGTTCTGTTTTGGGCACATAGAAATCGCCAAATCCTTCTCTTTTTCTCTGCAATTCAATTAAAAAAAATCATTTGATAAATTGAAATAATTTGTGTTGTTGATAAACCCAGAACTAGGGATGTCAACCGGAATTTCAATTAACCAAACTTATTATTTCAGGTAAATTTTGTGATGTATGATACATAACAAACTTTCCTTACTTATGGTAGAACTCACCTTTTACTTACACTATGTTTGGTTAGTGAGAAGAAATAAAGAGGAAAAAAGTTGAAAAGAAAGAAGTTGAGATGATAGAAGTTAAAGAGAAATGGAAATAATTTGAAAGATGTTTGGTTGAATAGAAATAGAGAAGAAATGATAGAGAAAAGATGTATGAAAATAGTTTAAAAAGACTAAATTACCCTTGAATAAAATATTTAATAATGAATAATTTATGTAAAATTATTATATAATTTTGTTAATATTATTTTATAAATTTGACGTTATATTTATTAAATTATTAAAACTAATAATTATATTATTGGCCTATTAAAAAAATAAATATATTATTTAGCATACTTTTAAAATAAACTATTTAAAATCACTTTCTATGGAGATAACTCTTTATTTTTATTTTTTTTGAAAAAAAAGACCTATTTCACTTTGAAAAAAAAAATCAAAGAAACACATACACACTTCAAAGAAAAACCAATGCCGTTGTAAAAAAGATTAAAAAAAATGAAGGATGGTGATGACAAAGGATGAAAGATGAGATAAATGTCTAAGGGCATAATAGTCTTTGCAGTAAGTTGCACCGCTATGTACCTAAGTCTTGCCTAAACTGGGAAGAAATGTTTTTGTGTGGGATACACACAAAAAAGTTTCCTCCTCTCAAGTGTTCATGTCATCCAAATAAGAGAAGAAATAGCATTTATATTCTATCTCCCTCTATCCTATTTCCCTCTTGCTTATTTCTACCCATCCAAACAGGCTATTAAAGAGGGCAACTACTGTTGTTTTTTTTAACAAACTGTTGTATAATTTCATTCTCTGGCAATGCACTAATTGATTCATGTAACTGACCCCACTTAGTATGAAAATGCTTTGTTGTTACTTATAGTTAAATTCTAATTTATTCATGCAGTTCCCTGTTTATTAACAATTGTTTTAAATTGAAAAATAAAGAGGGCAACTACTGTTGTTTTTTTTAACAAACTGTTGTATAATTTCATTTTCTGGCAATGCACCAATTGATTCATGTAACTGACTCCACTTAGTATGAAAATGCTTTGTTGTTACTTATAGTTAAATTCTAATTTATTCATGCAGTTCCCTGTTTATTAACAATTGTTTTAAATTGAAAAATAAAACACTTGAGTTTTTTAGTGGGATGGCCGCTACAGCTAAATTTAAGTAAATTAAAATGACTAAGTATGCTAAGAGCATGTTTGGATGTGATTATGTTGAAAAAGCAACATCGTTTTTTTTCTTAAAAAAACTGCTAAGAGTATATATATTTGGATGAAATTGACAAAATCAATTAAATTTTTGGATAAATTGCAATAACTCCCCTTGAGGTTTGGAGAAATTACACTTCACCCCAAACTTCATCAAAATTAGCACTCCACCCCATTTTGGTCAGTTAATTAGCATTTTTGACCCGTCAATCTATCACATAAGTATTAAAAATAATTTTTAATGTTAATGGAAGATCTAGAACTTGCATATATGACAAACTGGCATGACAGAAACGTTAGCAGTATAGCAATTAACTAACGTTTTTGCCTCGCCAATTTGCTACATCAGCCATAAAAATAGTTTTTAAAGTTAACAAATAGACGTCTTTGTAGATGTGACAGATGTGAACGACAGAAACGTTAGTTAGGTGAGCAATCAACCGTCAACGGTTAAATAAATGGGGTAAAGTGCTAATTTTGGTAAAGTTTGGAGTGGAGAGCAATTTCCCCAAACCTCAAGGAGGTTATTGCAATTTACCCTAAATTTTTTTACTTTTTTGTTACAACAACAATCTGTTTTTTTTTCTTTAAATAAGCAAGAATTTGAAACTTAATAATTTTTTTAGCATTAATCTATTTTCTTCTTTTACCATTCAAATTTTCACTATAAAACAAAAAATTTATACTATAAAAATTCAAATTTCCAAAATTTTGGCTAGGAGGTCGAGGACTTAGCTTGGTTTTATTTTTCTGTTTTTCACCCATTTTCACATCCGATCCTAAACTAAACTCCAATAATCAATTCCAAATCATTACTATCAATATTCGTACCTAAACCTCCGAGCCTCCAACATGATGGGTAATAAAAGAAAGAAAAATAACCTCATGATACAAGTGATAACGCTTATTTGCATGAGGGCCATTATAGTTGTATTGTATAATAACACTCAATTAAATGAATGCTATTGTAGTTCAATACATTAATAACTCTTAAATGAATAAGCGTTATTTTTTTGAAATGGAATCATCAATAACACTTTATAACATAAGCATGTTTAAAAAATTAAATATAAAATAACGCTCAGTTAAAATAAGTGTGATTAATCCATAAATATGGTGTAGTGTCTATAATCAGCTATGTCCATGTTTTGTATATATATATATCAAACTCAAAGCAATACTCATACTTTGAAATCAAACATGACCGTCCAATTTTCTTTATCAAAATCTAAGTTAAGTATCCGAGGATTCTCGGTTACATTATTTTCATTATTCTCTACATTAACATAAACTCAGTCATTTCCCAAACGCCATCACCTGCTCAATGCAGCGATCCCTACAAGGTATTGGGTCTCGTCGTCAATCCAAATGGCACAATCACACGCCTTTTCGAACCTCCACGTAGCCCAGTCTCACTTGATCCCTCCCTCCCCGTTCTCTCCAAGGACCTTACAATCAACAAAGTAACTGGCACGTGGGCGCGTATTTTCCTACCCCGCAAAGCGTTAGAAAATAAATCCAAGCTTCCCTTGTTCGTTTTCTTCCATGGGGGCGGGTTCATCTTCAGCAATGCAGCCTCAACCCGTAGCCATAATTTTTGCTTTAATATGGCAAACGATGCTGGAGCTGTTGTTGTGTCCATCACTCACCGTCTTGCACCAGAACATAGACTCCCTACGGCATATGATGATTCTCTAGAGGCGCTGCACTGGATCACAACCCACCCAACAGATGATTGGCTGACTAACCATGTCGATTACTCCAATGCTTTTCTCATTGGGAGTAGTTCAGGAGGAAACATAGTCTACAACGTGGGTCTAAGTGTAGCTTCTAGGGGTCAATCAGATGTGGAATTTCCGAAGATCCGAGGGCTTATATTAGTTCAGCCATTTTTTGGTGTTGTCCTTAGAACAAAGTCAGAATTGAGGTTAGCTAATGATTCTCATCTGACCCTATGTGCTACAGACTCGTTGTGGGCGTTGTCGTTGCCAGTTGGTGCGAACCGCGACAACAAGTTTGCAAATCCTATTGTCACTACTAG
Source organism: Cyamopsis tetragonoloba (assembly GCA_037177725.1). Classification (NCBI taxonomy): domain Eukaryota; kingdom Viridiplantae; phylum Streptophyta; class Magnoliopsida; order Fabales; family Fabaceae; genus Cyamopsis; species Cyamopsis tetragonoloba. Next base: position 14,532,738 of record CM074121.1, on the reverse strand, counting down.
AATATTGTAAATTAGCTGCGCAAAATTAGCGAGGGCCACGATAGCGTCGCAAGTTGCTGCGGTGTAGCCGTCGCTAACTCGACGCAAATTAAGCATGAACATAAAAACAGAAAATGAGAAAAATTTGTGGGGGCCAAGCCGCCGCTAATATTTGCAGCGGCTAAAGCCGTCGCTAAGTAACCCAAAATTTTTTAAAAATAAAAAATTAAAAATAGTGCAAGTCAGTAGCGACGGCTTGGCCGCCGCTAAATCGGACCGTAAAAATTTGTTGTCAATTTTTTTAAAAAAAAAATAATAAAGTGCAAGTTATCAAGGGTTTTGGCCCTCGCTAATCAGCGAGGGCTTTGGGCCCCACTAATTTTGCGACGGCTATAGCCGTCGCTAAGCTAACAAAACCTGCTGAAAACTGACATATCGGCATTTTAAATTAGCGACGGCTATTTAGAGGGGGCCTAGCCGCCGCTAATCTTGTCAGATTTTTAAAAAAATAATAAAAAAGTGCAAGTTAGCGGGGGCTTTGGCCCTCGCTAATTTTGCGACGGCTATAGCCGTCGCTAAGCTGACAAAACCTGCTGAAAACTGACATCTCGACATTTTAAATTAGTGACGGCCTTTTAGAGGGGGCCTAGCCGCCGCTAATCTCGTCAGATTTTAAAAAAAATAATAAAAAAGTGCAAGTTAGCGGGGGCTTTGGCCCTCTCAAAATTAGCGGGGGCCAAAGCTCCCGCTAATTAGCAAGGGCTTTGGCCCCTGCTAATTTTGCGACGGCTATAGCCGTCGCTAAGTTGACAAAACTTGTAGAAAACTGACATCTCGACATTTTAAATTAGCAACGGCCTTTTAGAGGGGGCTTGGCCGCCGCTACTTTGTTTAAAATCAGCAACTCATATCACTTATCTCTCATTTCTCACAAGTTACAAAACACTTTTCTCTCCTCTTTCCCTCTCTACTCCGTCCAACCGGCAACCATAGACAACAAATCGGCGGCCGCCACTCCATTCCGGTGACCACCACCCCATTCTAGCAACCACCACACGCTCCTCCTTCCTTCTCTATTCGCGAATCTTTATCTCTCCTTCTAGTAAGCTCACGGCTCTTCCTCTCTTTTCTCACTTTGTTTTTCGGTGTGCTATTCATGGTGGCACTGCCACTGTTGCGGTGTCACCGCCACCATTGATAGTGGTTCTACCACCTATTATAGTGCTTACAATTTCTATGCCTATTTTCTCTTTTACTAATTTTATTTTGAAGAACCCATTTCTAATATCTTTATTTTCTATTTATTGACAATACTATTAAAATTTTGTATTTCTATAATATTTTTATTTGTTCAGTTTATATTGTTTTAGATTTTTTATAATATTTAGGATTATTTATGGTATATTTAGTGTGTATGATTAATTATGGCTTATTTTAGATACTTTAGATTGTAGTATTTTTGATTAATTTCTGTTAATATATTATAGTATTTTGGGTATTTTAGATTGTAGGAAGTGGTGGACATTTAGGTCTATGAGTATTTTTTAAAATATTTAATAAATGTATTATTAGATTTAATATTTATGTCATAATTTAAATTGGGTGCTACAAATTAATTAGGTCCATTAGTATTTTTTTTTAAAATATCTAATTAGGAGCTGTTGGACATTAGGTCTTTTAGTATTTTTTTTAAAATATGTAAACTGTTTGCGGGGGCTTTGGCCCTCGCTAAATTAGTGGGGGCTATGGCCCTCGCTAAATTAGCGGCGGCTTTGGCTTGTGGATGGAGACGGTCCTGCAAGATTGGAAAACATTAGGCGGCTTGGGTGGAAGGCACTAGTGACCGGTTGTAGCGGTGACCTGCTTGTGGATGGTCAACCGGAGGTTTTGAGGTTAATGAAGGAAAAAAGTGTAAATGTTGAGGGATATTTCATAGAAGGAGAATATCATGGGTATCCAGAAATTGAGCCCTTGAAAGCAAAGCCACTTTACGAAATAATTAAAAGATTTATTTCAACTCCGTCCAATACAAATCAATGAAGCGTTGTCTTTCCGCCAAACATGAAGATTTCCCAGAAGATGAGGCAGTTAAAATATTGACTTCATTTAGGCGTCCAATAAATTACATTTTTTTATTAATATATTTGTATAAGTTTTAAGAAAGTTAAATTATAGTTTATTAATAAATTTTAAAATTATTTAATATTACTAAAAGTATAATTTTATAAGAAATTATACAAGTTTATTTGTTTAAATACTTATATATAATTCATGAAATGATGATAATTGTTTTAGCTATTTAACATAGAGAATATTTTAAAAAATTATAACTTAAAAAACCTCGCTAAAATTAATAATAACTCGACCAAATTACATAAAAAATTGAATTACACACAACTCACTAAAAGTTAGGATTTAAATAAAAAATAAAATAGTTAATATATAGCTTTAATTAATTCAAAAAGACATTAATTATTAATTATTTCAAATTTTGATTTAGGCTTACATATATTTTCAATTGAGTCACCCGTCAAAATTATAAAATGAAAATGAAAGTTGGCTAAAAAACAACTTAAGTCTTTTACATATATCAAAATTTTTAATTTGGTGCTTTAATTTATTTTAGTTTTTTGACAATTTAGTTCTTTAACTTACTTTTTTTTGTCTGATTTTAGTCTTATGGTTTAACACAGTCAAATGTTAATACAAAACAAGCTTCTTCCTCAATTCTCTCCACCACTGCCGCCAACAATCACCATGGATCACCGTTGTTTCATCTCTTCCTTTTTTTTCTCCTTCTCTTTCACCTTTTTCCTGAAAGAGGACATCTACTTTTTTTTTTTTTTTTTAACAAAATGTTGTATAGTTTCATTCACTGGTGATGCATTCATATATGATCCCACCTAATAAGAAAATGCCTTGTTTTTACTCATAGTTAAACTCTAATTTATTCATGTAATGTTTTGGTGTTTTTTTATGGTGTGCATCATGTCTTCTTATCTAATCAAATTAAAAAATTAATATGAGGCAATTAGAAATTCAATTAACTCATATTCTCCATTAAATCATTTAGATTTCAACACATTGTAACGCATTACCTTTTTAGACCCTTTATTTTAATACACTAGTGGAAGCTAAATGTAACACCTTAATTTTGAAAAAAAAGGTAGTTACTAAAAATCTAAAAACGTAATACTTAAAATTTTTCCTTGAAAATACAAAACTTGTTACTTGGATTTATATTTAAAATACCAGTGGGAACATTTCTTTAATTATATTACCATACTTAACTTTTTATCATACAATTTCCTATACAGCTGAACAGACCGAACAAATCTTTAGTTCACCAAGTAGAGCTACTTCTAAGGAAATCCTAAAGCTCGTCACATCCATTGCGTGCTTCTGCTCCACAATCTTCTGATACCTACAATATTGAGACGATTAGTTATATGCAAATCATATAACCGAGTAATCACTGATCTAACTAAAATATTTTAAATCAATGTTGCAGTCAATCTAACTGAAAAATCTTCCAAATAGAAGTCCTAAGAATCACACAAAAGCATATTCATACACACAACACAAACACATTCACAAACAATGCATGCAATGACAATATCATGTATGTATGCATGTCATGATCTTTCTTGATATCTTTTCATTTCATTTCCTTTCTTTTCATCTTTTAACATGAGACCAACGTGCACAGGAAATCCACCATGGCTGCATAGTAGCTCTGCATAATTTCGGACCTCACATGTGACTCTGATGAGCGTCCCCATCCGAGTCGTCTACTTTCCCGGGACCACAAAGGGTATGCATAATTGCAGGGACCACTGATAATTGATAATTACTAAACTATTTTATGGATTATTTGAATATATTTTAAATGATATTATGTTTATCTTTTAATTAAATTCTCCTAAATTTTGTTAATTCAATACTTATCTTAATTTGAGAGAAAGTTGGTTGATTATTTGAGTTTGATCCATATCGTGTGGATTGATTTATATAAAATTTGATCCCTAAAGGTAATTAGATAAAGACACAAAAGATAAGGGTGAAGAAAAAGGAAAAAAATCTGGAGAAACCTTATCTGATATTATTTTATCTTATTTTGAGCAAAGATAAACTACTTGAGATCTTTTTAAAAAGCCTTATTCAATAAGAACTAAGGAAGCTGTCTCTGCACGAAATTATTTCAAAACTACATTCATTTTAAGTTTTATTTTTTTTTTCAAAACTATTGTCAGTTTAAAGTTTCTAAGATATAATTAATAATATTTTTTCAATTATATCCTTATCTAATAAATGCATATGTCAATTATTTCTTTCACATCAATTTCACCTACCAAACATCAATAATGATAATTTAGTCAATTCTTTGTAAAACTTCACTATAACTAAAAATTCCTTAATATGTGTGAAAAACCTTAAAATGACTATAGTTTTGGAATGGAGAAAATATCTCTTTTGCTCATAATAAACACAAGAAAGGTTAGCAAAATCACGCTTTAAATCGTAAAATCGCACGATTTTACGATTTTGCAATACCCTGCGTCTGCGTTCAAAATCGCGGTTTGCAAAGACGTTGCAAAATCGGTGATTCCAACGGCAAAATCGCGAAATCGGCGGCGTCCCGATTCTTTTCCCGGCGCGGATCGGGTTGGGTTAGGTTTGCCCTGTTGTTTTAACCCGTTTTGAAAACGAGTTATGGTTAAAAAATCCAAAAAAAACATTCCTCTTCTGCTGCGCGATTGAACATTGTTTCGCAACTCTCCGTCTGTTTCGCGAGTCTCCCTCTGTTTCACGACTCTCCCATTGATTCTCTCCCTGACTCCCTCTGTTTCGCGACCTCTTTCTCCCTCTGTTTTGCGACCTCTGTTTCTCCCTATTTCGAGACCTGATAGTGATACCCTCTCTTTCTCCTATTCTGCTTCTTGTCTGTTCTGTTTTGCTGAGTTATGTCGACAAATGCTACTGGTGGGGCCAGTGGAGCTGGTGCAGGTGGCAATGCTCCAGCAAGGAATAAGACAATACCTAGAAATGCTGCTGGAAGCTGTCAAGATGTGGCTTGGAAGCATGGATTTCACGTATCTGACAACAAACAGAAAATCAAATGCAAGTATTGTGACTCAGAGCTTTGGGTAGGAGCATATCGATTGAAGCATCACCTTGCTAAAACTTCAAAGGATGTCAGCAAATGTATAGTTGTTCCGGATAATGTTAAGGATGAGATGAGAAGCATTGTGACTGGTTTACAAAAAAAAAATTAATTAAGAAGAAGAAGAGGTATGATGTTCAAGAGAGTGGCAGTGGCTCTAAGATTGGACAACAAAACATATTTAGCAGAGAAAAAACTCAATCAACCGTGCCTTACAATAAGGATCGTAGAGAAGATGCTGCACAAGTTGTTGCCAGTTTTTTTTTATAATAATGTTTTCAATGTAGCAAATACTGAAGAGTACTTAGATATGCTTGCGAAGGTTGCTAGGCATGGGCTAGGATTTAAACCTGCATCCTACTATGAAACTCAAGTCAAGTACTTGAAAAAAGAAGTGACAGTAACTGAAGATGCTATGGAGGAACATAAACGAGCATGGAAGAATACTAAATGCACAATAATGACTGATGGGTGGACAGACAAAAAGAAGATGACTATAATAAATTTCTTGGTAAATAGTCCTAAAGGAACTATTTTTTTGGGATCTGTTGATGCATCAAACATATCTAAGACATCCAGTAAAACTTTTAAAATGATTGATGAAGCGATTGATCAAGTTGGTGAAGATAATGTTGTTCATTTTGTGACGGACAATGCAGCCAATTACGAAGCTGTGGGAGAGGAGTTAATGAAGAAAAGGAAGAGGCTATATTGGATACCTTGCATAGCTCATTGTATAGATTTGATGTTGGAGGATTTTGAGAAGAAGATCCCGGATCATAAAGATACAATTGCTAAGGGGAAAAAGATAACAACCTGCATTTATTCAAGGACTTCTGTCATTATCTTGTTGCACCAATTCACTAAAGGAACAGATTTGATTAGGCCAGGTGCAACTCGATTTGCCACTTCATATCTAACTTTAGGTTGCTTAAATGAAAATAAGACAGCATTGTTGAGGATGTTCACATCTAACGATTAGAATAAAACCCAATGTAAGAAGACCAAGGATCGAAATTCATTGAAGATGTGGTATTGGACAAGGGGGTTTTGGAAAAGTGTTGTTGTATGTTTAAGGGGTGCTTAACCCTTACTTAAGGTGCTTCACATGGTGGATGCAGATGACCCTCCAGCTATGAGATTCATTTATGAGGAAATGGATAAAGCTAAGGAAAAATACAAAGTGCTTTCAATGGTAACAAAAAAAAGTAATTCATTTATACACTTAATCTAATTCCATTATGTAGTCAATATATTAATATCAATTTTGTAAAACTATTATTCTTTAGAAACTAATTTACTTAATCTACATCCATTATGTAGTTATGGTCCTTTGTAGGAAATCATTGATGAAAGGTGGGATAAGGAGTTACATAGGCATCTTCATGCAGCGGGTTATTATCTTAATCCAACATTGCACTATTGTTAACTTTTTTATAAAACTCTAAATGGTTAACTCGAGTATAGTGATAAAACGTGTATTGTCCTCAGGGAGCACTGAATTTACTCGATTAAGAATTGAGTCAAAAGAATGTAAAAAACATAGTAAAGTGTAAACTAGTAATAAGATAAGAGCTTGATAAAATGTTAAATAAATAAAATAAAGATTCACCTGAGATTGAATTTCATTACTTAACTTTGTTCCTTTCAATAGAAGTTAAATATTATATATAAAAGAAGATGTATACTCAAAGTTACAAGTGCAAATATCTTTGGAGTTGATTCTAAAACACTAGTTTCTAGAGTTCAATCTCTTAAAACTTTAGAAACTAAATCTTGTATTAAGCAGAGTATTTTGACATTCATAAGAACTTCCATCTATCTTTAAACTAGAAGATTTTATGAGAGTTTTTTTCCAAATCCATTATAAACAAGTTTCTCAACTTTGCAAATAATCTAAAACATGGTAAAGATGATCAAGCTGAACCAAGAAAAGAAGAACAGAAGAAGAACTCCAATTTATATATAATAGAATAACTAATAATTGAAAGTAACAAAAGATAAAGTAATTACATTCAATCCCGGTGGAAAGCTTAGCCAAACAAGGCCTTGAACTTCAAGAATAAAACCTAAAAGTACTAGAACTCTGACTAAAGTAATGTAACTTAGTGTTTTTTTCTCTACAATTCAGTATATCCATGTACAAAAGAAGGTTGTATTTATTGAGACTTGTTTCACGTTAGGTTGAGAAATTTACACTGTATTTTTACTCTAAACTTGATTTTGAGAAAAAGAATCTCAAACATAAATAACGTTACTTTAAAATCAATTTTACATGAAATCAATTCTATAAAATTACGTTGATCCGAAATCAATTCTTCCGACGCTAAACTAAACACACACTAAAAGAAGCTACCTGTACAAAGACAATGGAAAAAGGCAGCCTTAACATACAAAACCTTAAGTAAATTGGAAACACTAATTCATTGTCAAGAAAATCATTACTTTAATTTAGCTAATTTTAAATTTCATAACAAGTTCACTAAGGGTTTGAGAAATTTACCTTGAAGAGTGCAGCAGGTAGAAGCGAAGAAGGTACCCATGTGCACGACGTGATTTCCTTACAGTAATGACTCATTGATAAAAAAAGAAAAAAGAAAACAAAAAAAACTCATTGATAAGTGATAACGCTTATTTGCACAATATCACTCAATTAAATGAATGCTATTCAAGTTCAATACAGTAATGACTCTTAAACAAATAAGTTATATCTTTTTTAAAATGGAATCATCAATAACACTTTACTATAACATAAGCACCATTATAAATTAAATATATAACAACCCTCAATTGAAATAAGCGTTATTAATCCATAAATCTACTGTAGTGTTCATAATCGGCTATGCACCTGTTTGATATATATATCACACTCAAAGCAATGCTTATGTACTCTATAATCAAACATGCCCCTCCAATTTTCTTCATCAAAATCTAAGTTATGTATCCGGAGATTCTCGGTTACAGTATTTTGCATTATTCTTTTTATTAATGTAAACTCAGCCACTTCCCAAACACCATCCTCAGACCAATGCAACGATCCCTACAAGGTATTGGGTCTCATTGTTAACCCAAACGGCACAATCACGCGCTCTTTCGAACCCCCAAGTAGCCCACCATCACTTGATCCCACCCTTCCCGTTCTCTCCAAGGACCTTACAATCAATAAATTAAATGGCACGTGGGCCTGCACTTCCTACCCCGTGAAGCACAAGATAATAACTCCAAGTTACCCTTGTTGGTTTTCTTCCATGGGGGCAGGTTCATCTTCAGCAATGCAGCATCAACTCGCTACCATGTTTTTTGCTTCAACATGTCAAACGACGTTGGAGCTGTCGTTGTGTCAATCACTCACCGTCTTGCACCAGAACACAGACTCCCTACAGCATATGATGATTCTCTAGAGGCGCTACACTGGATCATAACCAACCAAATAGATGATTGGCTGACTAACCACGTCGACTACTCCAATGTTTTTCTTATAGGGAGTAGTTCGGGAGGAAACATAGTCTACAACGTTGGTCTAAGTGTAGCCGCAATGGGTCAATCAGATGATGCATTTCTTGATAATGAATTTCCTAAGATCCAAGGGCTCATTTTAGTTCAGCCATTTTTTGGTGCGATCCTTAGGACGAAGTCAGAATTGAGGTTAGCTAATGATTCTCATCTGACCCTATGTGCTACAGACTCGTTGTGGGCATTGTCGTTGCCGGTTGGTGCAAACCGTGATTACAAGTTTGCAAATCCTACGGTGGGAGATGGTCCTGCAAGATTGGAAAACATTAGGCGGCTTGGGTGGAAGGTACTAGTGACCGGTTGTAGCGGTGACCTACTTGTGGATGGTCAAAAGGAGGTAGTAAGGTTGATGGAAGAAGAAGGTGTAGATGTTATGGGATACTTCACAGAAGGAGAATATCATGGGTATCAAGAAATTGAGCCCTTGAAAGCAAAGCCGCTTTATGATTTAATCAAAACTTTTATTTCAACTCCGTCCGGCACAGATTCATGAAGTGTTGTCTTTTTGCCAAGATATTGACTTCGTATATGCCTCCAAAAAATTATATTTCCTATTAATATAGCTGATTAAAAACTTAATCAATAATACTTAAAGTTTAATTTTAAAAGAAATTATATTAGTTGATTTTTTAAATACATTTATTATTCATAAAATAATGATAATAGTTTTAGTAACATTACTTTAGAGAATTTTTTAAAAAATTATAACTTAAAAAACCTCACTAAAAATTAATAATGACTCGACAAATAACATAAAATAAATTGAATTACACATATCTCACTAAAATTAAAGTTAGGATTCAAATAAAAATACATTAGAGTTAATATATAGTTTTAATTAATCCAAAAAAATATTAATTTATTTTAAAATTTGCTTTAGGCTTGCACATATTTTCAACCACCCCTCCGGTCATAATTATAAAATGAAAATGAAAATTGGCTACAACACAACTTTAAGTCTTTTATATTTATCAAAATTTCTATTTTGGTGTTCTATTTTTATTTTTATTTTTGTGTTCATTTGGTTCTTTAACAATCTTGTGAGTTCATTCAGGTTTAATTTATTAAAGAAGTTAATTCTTGAAGAAATGTTAGAATTCTGTCTGCCTCAACAGCCATGACTAACCCCATTGATCTGTAAATTCTTCAGCTGTAACAAGTAGAAACATTAATAAATATTCAGAATCATTGATGGAATAGAATGCTATCCATTTCTACAAAATTAAATTTGAGCATTAAATCACAATTGAAAGAAATTTCAGATCCATTACATCTCAGAAGTATTAAAAACATGGATAAATTTTATAATTATTTGTAAAAACATAAAAATTAAAATAGATACTAAAAAGGCAGGTCATAACTTCTTCAATTTTTATGAACATTACAACCAGTAAAATAGATCACATGCATGACCAAGATCCATAGAAGTTCACAAATATAGTGTTTCTCCTACAAAACAGAGGTAGCAGTGTTCACTATGTATTCAAATTTCTATGTTACTTTCAAAAATTGACCAAAAACAAAAACTTTCAGCAAGTTAATAAAAGCATCACCATTCATGGCCATTGAGATTTAAGAAGAATCATAAAATCTATTTCCTACGAATTTTTAGATAAAATTGTTAGAAAAATCTAGATGAAATAATGGCGAAAATTGTAGTAGTGAATACGTGTTTTATAAGAATGATAATTACTTATTAGCAAACATTAGAACTAAAATAACAAACAATATACATGAACAACCTTTAATTTGAAAAAAAAAGGATAGAAATGAAAAGGCATTCAATTCAAAAATTAATGGATAAAATAGTCAAAATGGAAACAAAATAAATGTTGATTTTTTGTTGGTAAATAATAAATGTTGGTTTGACCATTATAAAGAAATAAAAGTAAGCTTTTCCATTAATATTATTTATTCATTTATTTAATTATAACTTTTAATTCAAACTTCAAATAATAGACTAAAAAGCTTAATAGGAAACAAGATGAATGTTATATGACTGTCATAAAGAAAATAATAAAATAAAATATTGTTAAGTTCCTATAACAAATGCAAAAATTAAAAGAATGTGAAGATATATTTTAAAATTTTGAAAACAAATTTGATGGGAAAGTTGAAATGGGTAACTGTTGATAAATGAAATAACCTTTATGAAGCATGGCAAGAACATTGAAGATATTGTATTCATCCGCATAAACCGGGTTAGGTGAGAGACAAAAGGGTAACACGAGGAAGTCATAGCATCAAGGCATCTATAGTCTTCGGAACAATTTGTCATCAACCTTTCTTGAGAGCTTGCTTTGGTAATATAACATTTCTTATTTTTAGGAGATTCTTTAGAAGATTCCATAAAAGTAAGACTAACGGGGGAAAGTGATTAATAAATTTACTATAAATTAAAAAAAAAATCAATACAATTCAAAATTTGCTAGCTGAAATTAGTCTATAAATTGAAGGTGTTCCATGTATCATGTATTGAAAAATATTAGGAGTGGGTGTGAGCAAGCTAAGTAAGCTAGCAAAAGGGAAAAGGCATCATCTTTCCTTCGCCAGCGCCTACGAGTTCTAGTATTCACAGTAGTTCTGACAGGTATGTTGTCTTCTAATTGATTTCTTGATCTTGTTTATATGTGATGTAAGAAAACATATCTATTTGTTTATGTCTTGAAATAATTTGTTGGTTGATTCCGTTTACATTCATACCTTAAAAATCATGTTGTTCCGAACAATATGATATTTTATATGTAGTGTTCAATTGGGGGGAATTGCAAGGGAGGGGAAAGAAAATCTAGGATTTTTGCTGCCATGCACAATTGGGGGAATTTGGAGGAAAAGAGTAAAAGCACAAATATAACAACACAAATTACCCAATATCTCTCTGTTACCCTGATCCTAAAAATAAAACCACTCTTTTTTTTCTCCTTTTCTCTCAACTCCATTCAAACCAAAACGTGCCACAAATAATTTTCTTCTTTTCTTTCCACTCTATTGATCATAAGTGATTTTTCATGAAAATCTACGGGTAATTTCCCATGATTTTTTGTTCGCCAGAAATAATTACCCAAGAAGGTTTTTGCTAGAAACTGATTTTTGCCAGAAAATCTGCGGGAAATCTATTTCCTACAAATTTTTAGATAAATTGTTTGAAAAAACTACATGAAATAGCTAAAATTGTAGTACTAAGTCCGGGTTTTATAAGATTGATAATTACTTATTAGCAAACATTAGAACTTAAAAAACAAACAATATATATGCACAACCTTTAATTTGAAAAAAAAAATATTAAAGGATAGAAACGAAAAGGCATACAATTCAAAAATTAATGGATAAAAGAGTTAAAATAGGAACAAAATAAATGTTGGTTTTTTTGGTAAATAATAAATGTTGATTTGATCATTATAAAGAAATAAAAGAAGTTTTTCGATTAATATTATTTATTCAATTGTAACCTTTAATTCAAACTTCAAATAATAGCATTAAAAAGCTTAATAGAAAACAAGATGAATGTTTATATGTATGTCATAAAGAAAATAATAAAAGAAAATATTTATAAGTTCCAATAACAAATGCAAAAATTAAAAGAATGTGAAGATATATTTTAAATTTTCAAAAAAGAATTTGATGGGAAAGTTGAAATGAATAATGGTTGATAAATGAAATAACATTTATGAGGCATGGCAAGAACATTGAAGAGATTGTTTTCTTCTGCGTAAAAGGGGTTAGGAGACGGACAAAAAGGTGACACAAGGAAGACATAGCATCAAGACACCTATAGTCTTAGGAACAATTTGTCATCAATCGTCCTTGACAGCTTGCTTTGATAATCCATTTTATCTTTAGGAGATTCTATAAAAGTAAGATCAACTAACTACAAAAGTGATTAATTAATTTTAATATAATTTCAAAAAAAAAATGCAATTCAAAATTGGCTAGTTGAAATTAGTCTATAAATTGAAGGTGTTCCATTCAACATGTTTAGAAAAAAATTAGGAGTGAGTGTGAGCAAGCTAACTAAACTAGCAATAGGGAAAAGGCACCAGCTTTCCTTCGCCAACGCCAACAAATTCTAGTATTCATACTAGATCTACCAGGTATGTTGTCTTCTAATTGATATCTCAATCTTGTTTATATGTGATGTAAGAAAACATATCTATTTGTTTATGTCTAGAGATTTTTTGTTGGATGATTCAGTTTACATTCATATCTTAAAAATTATGTTGCTCCTACTAGTTTGATATTTTATATGAAGTGTTCAACTAGATAATTATAAGGGAGGAGAGAGAAAATCTAGGATTTTTGCTCCGATCCACAATTGTGGGAATTTGGAGAAAGAGAGTAAAAGCATAAATATAACAACCCAAATTACCCAATATCCCCCTGTTACCTTGATCCTAAACATAAAACCACTATTTTTTCTCCTTTCCTCTCCACTTCATCCGAACCAAAACGTGCTAAGGGTTTTCTTTCGCTTCTCTTCTCTTTCCTCCTTTAATTTGAACCAAACATTAAGTTTTCATTTGTAAAAGAAAAAGAGGATAACTAATAAGAAAAATATGTTTTATTCCATTTATCTCTTTTTGAACTAAATTAACATATATTTACTTTTTATTAAAGAAATGTAGGTATATTTTTCAAAACAAAAATATTTCTCCAACAATCACTATTCATCTATACAATTCGCATCTCGATTCAACAAAAAAAAAATCGATTCAATGGGATTTTGGGTTGTTTTTGTTTATCAGCCAAGAAAGTAGAAGCACAAGAGGTGCTATTACATTACAGATAGTGCCAAACAAAATGAAAAGGACAAATCAATATTACTCTATTACAAAAACAGACGAACCCAGAAATACACAGACAGAACTACACAAAGAAACACATTAAAATAGATAACACAAAGAAACACATTAGAATGCAATATAATCTTTTATTCTTTTTGGTATAGTCTAGGATTTACACGCCAATCATGGACTCAATACACAAAGTCCTTCCTTGCAGCTCTTATCCATCTTTAAGATATTTATTTCACCAATTCTTAGCTTTCTTTCTTGAAGACCTGGTCACTCCTCCATAACCATTTCATCCAAATGATTGCATACCACACCATCCATCATTCCTCTTGATAGGCTTTAATTCTCCATATTCTATGATGCTATATAAAATGCTTGGAGATAGAGTTTGGGAGCACCACCCAAAAATCAAAGCATGTATAACACAGTAACCAAAGCCTATAAACAGAATCACATGAGAAAAAAAAATGGTGTACATATTCTTCTTTTGCATTGCATAACACACATTTATCATCCTCACTATTTTCTATAATGCCTCTTCTCAGATTGGCTCCAGCTAGAATTCCAATAAACATGATTTCTTAGACAAGAGCTGCTATCTTACATTCAAGCTCAAAGGAGGAGAGGAGGGGAAGGGAAAGTGAGAGTTTTATAATTCATTACTCTAAATGAGGGGGTGTGAAGGGGAGGGAAAATTTATACACGAAATCCCTCTCTTTTCCTCCAACTAAACACAAAAACATTAGATTATCAAAACATGAAGTGTAAATGTTGTGTTGGTTCATTTGAATTAAAGGGTCTTGTTTCATTTCAAAATAAAGGGTTGTATTATTTCATTTATGAAAAGGTGTAACAATTTTACTGTTCCATTTAAATTATGTAAATTTTTTTAAATGAAAAGGTATCAACTATGGATTTTTTATTTGGCTTTCACAAATTGAAAAGTTGTAGTTTCTATATAAATAGGAGTGCTCTGGATGGACAAAAACACATCAACATCAATCTCTTTCACGTCTTCTCTATTTCTAAAGCATCATAAATCCATTTGTTTATATCTTTTAGTGCTCAAGAGAAACAGGCAAACTATTGCTTTTGTAAAAGCCATTTTTTCATTCAAATTTCTTTAAATAATGCCAGTAATTTATAATAATATATATATACGACAATCCTAATTTGTATTTTCTTTGGTTCTCACGCAGGTTTAGCAACTTTATAGGAAAATCACATTGCCTAGTTCAATCTTTTCTTCTTTGAATCTTTCATATCTTAAGAATTAATTTTGGCAAAAATGAACAATGAAAGTGATATTCCTTCTCAAGCCGAAATACAATTTCAGTTACCGTATGCTTATGATCCTGCAACAAGAGAAATCTTTATGAGTCGGGTATATATTATTTTAATTAATTTATTTATTTTTAATTTATAGCTAGCTTTCTAAATTAAATATTATATAGTGTTAAGATGATGTTAAAATCATTTTGATTGCTTAAATATCAAAATTAAGTTTTTGTTTGTTTTTCATCTAATATTATACATTTTTTATCTGCTTGTACGATAAATTATTTCATATATTAAATTTTTATGTGCAACAGCTTCAAAGTGCCCAAGAACGTGTACGTGCGGGTCAAAATATAAGCATTGAGGTATATTTTCATACACAAATTCCATTATTATGTTATACTAATATGTATCATGTTTATGTCATTAAATAAATATAATTTAAATTTAATTAAATTACATCTTAAATTTTTAGAAAATGTTTTTTCATAAAATTTTTAAATAATGTGAACGAACCTTATAATTAAAATATAAACATGATACATGTAATACAGCCATTAATTTCCACCACGTATAGTTGTTATTGCACTCAAATTTTATATTTAATTTGACAACACAAGTTAAACTTTAAACATTATTTTGTATCCTATTTACATTCTGATATGGTGATTTTATGTCGTCATTGATTTATTATTGAAATAATGCTGACTTAAAACTTTACTCCGTAACCACTAGACCAATATGTAATTGAGAAATGTATATGTGTCATGCAGGAAGCAATGATCCTCGACTATGCAAGTATGTTAGAGTTTGTTCAGGTACAAAATCATGAAAAAAAATCTTGTTTGAATAGAAAATATCCACATCATAGCTTCTACTTAACATTATAAAAGCAATGTAACTACTCAATCATGCATGGATTTGGATTTGGTGCAATTAATTTATCTTTAAGTTACTTAAGTTGGCCTATATGAATAGTTCAATTTAGATGGACTATTCAAATTTAATAGATTATTAAAATCTTTAAAATTAATTTTTTTCATGACATCAAACTCAAATTGCGAGATAAATTGACAACACCGAACTCAAATCCATGGCTCATGTTCTACATTTTCTTAAGAAAATCTTATTGTTTGACAAATTATTCGTTGCTTTTGCACTTGTTTTCTTTGTTATACAAAATAAGCTACTTAATTAACTTGAATAATGCACTGAAAATAATGATTTTTAAATTAATCTCTAGAGGGAGAACACTAATGACTCTGAAAAGCAAAAGGAGGAGTTAGAGGTCATGAAGTACATTAAGCACGAAAAAGTTGAGGCCATCAATAAGGAGACTCCAGAAGATATGAAAGGATGTTGTATCTGTTTGGTGAGGTCTAATGTGAAATTTTTCTGCATATTTGGTGTAGTTTGACCTTTTTTGAAAATGCTAGAAGTTGGAGATCTAAATCTAATTCTCTTAAAGCTTTTATTATGAAAACCATATATATTTTTAGACTTTAAAAGTAACAACATTTACCAGACATGCTACATTTCTCTGGTGAGGCCTAAATGTAGAAAAACAAAATTAATGAGAAAAACATCAATTTTAATTTTTGAAGAATTTGTCACCAATTTGCACACTGTAACATAATTGACTTATATTACTAAAAGATTTTAGTAATATTTGAAATAATTTGTTAAAAAATATTATCTTTTGTAGGGATGCTTTTTTCACGCAATGTTTAAATCATTTTCATGTAACACTCTTGTTCATATATATACTTTTTTTAATTTTCAGGGCATTTTTTGATTTAACCGATGACATTTTATCTATTTATTGTATAATCTATTCATTATATGAAATCTTTGCTGATGTTTTTTTTCTTTCCAAATTCCAAATTTGTATCAACTTTTAGACGGATTATGTAGAAGGAGAAGAAATTGGGAGGATGAAATTTTGTGTGCATAGATTTCACATTGAGTGCATCAAAATGTGGCTCCTTCAGAAGAAACTTTGTCCCATTTGCAAACAAACTAGATCAGGCCAAAATACTACATAATTATTAGTATTACGATTCATACAAAGAAAGATACCATGAATCTTATTTTTCAATGTGTAATTTTTATTTTGTGATTTTCGTTTTTTATTGAGGCTAATTTTGGATTCACCTTGTAATAACTAAGATTATGCAGTCATGGTGTGGAAAGGGTTATTAGAGTGTTCATTAAATTAACAATACTTTTTAATGTTGTATGAAGGCCATATTACTAAAAAATTTTGGCAATATTTGAAAAATTTTAGCAGTATTTAAAAAATATTGTCAAATTGTTAAAATATTTTGTGTTTTTTCATTTGTAACATTCTATTGTAAATATTGTACAAATTTTATGTTGCTAAAAGTCAATTAATATTATTGTGCTTGAAATATACCATCTCGAGTCCATTTTATAAGAAACATAAATTTAATCACTCTTTTGTGTAATTTCTTATATAAAAGCTAATTTTTAATGTGCCTTGCTTTCAACGTTTAATTTCTTGAATGTTGGGAATAAAAGATTTGCTCCTCAATGCTTCGTGATGAGAACTGAATATATATATATATACTACATAATAATTAAATTTCAATATTTTTTAAATTATGTTAAAATTTTATAATTTTTGCTAAAATAATTTAGTAACAGGACTTTTATAGAACTTCTGCAAAAAATATCACAAATGCAAAATACAACATTTTAAATAGTTTTACAATATTTTTCAAATATTTTAAATGTCAATCAATTACATGAAAATATATCATACGTTACATGAAGCTTTAAGAAAGTTAGGGCCTGTTTGGTTTGCCCGTTTTCTGTTTTCAGTAAAAATAGAAAATAAATTTAAAAATGTGTTTGGTAGAAAAACTTAATGGTATATACGTAAATAACGTGAAGTACGCTTGAGGTTTTCCCTTGGAATCACATCTGCCTCATCACCTTCATATTATCATTTGTACTTTTTGAAGTACTATAAAAATTAATGATTACGGTAGTAATTATTATTATTTTATAGCAAAAAAATAAATAATTTATCGTTATTGTATATCTGATTTTTATTTGGTATGAATAAATAATCTATTTTAGTTAATAATAATAATAATAATAACAATCCGTCATGCTTAGAGCATGGCGGTCATGACTTCCAATCTGGCGATGAGGGGTACTTGCAAGCACTGCGACGGTCAAGTCAGTAAGGTCTTACAGAGTGTGAATCTCAGATATCAGATAGTAATGAATACGTACCAAATGAAGTTGGATCACATGTATTTATAGAGCTTATAAGGCTACTAAAGTCAAACCTGTCACTATCATACTTCCGTGAATTGCGGCGGTAAGTACGGATCTGTAACTGATTCCACGTGGGGGTGGTACTCCTCAAGCTCCAAGTCAGGTGCCCATGTCGTGGTGAACACGACATGGCACCAACGGCTTGAGCCACCCACGTGGGACCTGCACGTGCCTCTCCTGTGGGTTAGGTCCATAACAGTTGCCCCCAAGTCTATGGTATGTCGTGAGGCATGCCGTTGACTTTTGCTAATGACATGATCTGGCAACATGCGGCCCTTTTAAGTCGTTGTCGTTTGAATTCTCCCATCAATTTTTGCTTTGACACGTGTCTTTGTGGGATTAGTCGTGACCCTTCGTGGGCCACGCCCATCATTGTTCAATCACATCAAGCCTGCATGCATTAACTGCACTCTAGGCCGTTACTTTTCCTTCACGCTTAGTCTTCCCTTTCTCATTCTATAAATATTCTGTCGCTTAACCTAAGAACTCTTCTCTGCCTCCAAGTTTTCTCTGCATATTCTCTCTTGATTTCGCTGTCAACTCCTTCCTTTCTTCGCTGTTTTCCAGTCATCCTCGGTCTTCTCTTCCTCAACATTTCTAGGTATCTTCCTAAATTTTCTGTTCATTTTCTCTGTGTAATTTCTTTCTTCGTTGTTTTCCTTGAAATTTCAACCCCTGAGAGACTCACGAATTTCCCCCCAAAAGGGAGTCTTTCTGGGAAGGTTGGGGATTTCGTTGGTTCCCCTTCTGGACCTGAAATTAGTGATGGTAGTGGATATCACATCCCCACTCCCCCGTCAACTTCTGGTTCTGACAGTGAACCCCTCTTTGAGGCCTCCGGGGAATTCATCCCTGGTGTCCCCTAGATCATTCCCTTTTCAGGGGCACCTTTTTCTCAATATGTTGCTCCCATACCTTTAAGGTATGAGGTTTGTAAATACGAATACGATGAGTCATCTGAGGGTAGTGATAATGCCATAACATCTAGATTAAATCTTCCCGTGCCCTTGTTAATCTGTACCTCGTCTGAAGCTTCTAGTTTTACTTCTTTTAATAATTCTACTAAATCTTTTGACTCTAATTCTTCTGACCCTCTTTTTGTCCCTCAAATTTCTATTGTAGAACCCATGCCGACTTCGTCTCCCATGTCGGGCTCAGAGTCGCCCTCGACCTTCGCTCCTGCTCAAGCCGCCCGGAAGCCTTCCAAGAGCAAGGCCTTGGAACGTCGCCGACAAAAAATCCATGAGTGTACAGCCCTCCTAAGCAAGCTGCTAAGATTGAAGTGCCCAAGAAGCTTAAGGGCATACGAGATGTGAGGAGAATGTTTTGGATAAACCACGACATTCTCCAAGTTGCGTCTGGGCTGACCACGACTTTAAAGTTCCATGTCACGGATGTGGAATTTAGGAGTGCCATGCACTTCCCTGGAGATACCCCAAAGGAGGATGTCCCATCTGGTCCAGTCACTCTTTACAAGGCAGAACGCGTGGATCCCAACGAAAGGATTGGATCCTGCCCTAGCCAGGGTGCCCCCGACTTCCTTATGCTCTATGACTGCTTTTTCCGACTTGTTCGTCTCTACCTCCCCTTTTCGAACTTCCAAGTCGAGATCCTTAACCGAGTTGAAGTCGCGCCTTCACAATTTCACCCCAACGCTTGGGGTTTTATCAATGCTTTTGAAATTTTTTGCTGGGCCAACAACTGGAAAAGCTCTAGCAATCTCTTCCTGTACATTTTTGCCCCCTACCATCTCTCAGATTTCGGATTCATCTCCTTCCACCAAAGGAAAAACCATTTCTTCTTTCAACTTTTTGAGGACTCCTTCCCCCCTTTCAAGGACTCCTACTTCAAAGTGTCATATACAGGAGAGGAATTTCCCTTCTGGACTGGCCCTAACGGATCACCCTTGTTCCCTCTATATTGGACGTACAATCATTATCTCCGCGAGACAAATTCCTTCATTACTGAAGAGGCCTCACTATTGGATTCTGACCACGCCATCATCACCGGACTCCGTGAATTCACTGGAAGACATGGCCTCATCAAGTGCAAGGTCGTGATCCAAGGTCGTTGTATCAGTCGTGCTGATACCATGGGTAATGTCGTTGTTATCTATTCATTACTGCTTTCCTAATTTCCATGTCGTTTTCTATTTGCTCTTACTTATATTACTTCTGTGATTCAAGGAATATTAACCGTTCCATTGGTTTTTCCTTCAGGTGCTATCATGTCTAGATACGCCCAGATGATGAAGAAGGCGGGAGCCATGACCAAGAAGGGGAAAAAGGAGACCCCTGCCCAGAACTTGGTGCGTGAGCTACTCACCGATCACGGGGTTCAGTCCCCCGGAGAATCCCAGGGTCCAGCTGCGGTGACTGCTGATGTCACGGCGACTTCTGATGTCACGGCGACTTCCCCCGAAGCTCAAGCGGCTAAAAAGAGGAAGCTCGTTCTGCGAAATCGCCAGAAGTCTCCGGTCCCTGCTTCCCAAGAGTTGGAGACAATCCAACCCGCTCCTCAAAACGAGATATCAATCTCAGATGATGAAGAGGCGGAGACCATCGGACTTTCCTTAAGACGGAAAAAAGGTTAGTTGATCAATGTCCTCGTTTTAAGTGCTCATTTACATTTGTCTGCACACTATTATCTTGCGAATTTCGCTGGCATTTTGATGTCATTCACCCTTGCTCGTTTCGATTCATATAGGGCTCGTTTCGATTCATATAGGACCCGCCCCCACTACGGGATTATCTTCATCTTCTCAATGGGAAGGTTTCCAAGCCCCCATTGTCTCCTTCCATCACGGAGAGTTTTTCAAGGATCTTCCCCGCCCTGTCTTGAAGGTATATAAGTTTCCTCTTGCCATATGCTATATTTATATTGGAAAATCCTTTGTTTTTTTTTAAAACTTTGTGTATGATTCTTCTGTGACTTTACATCTCACAGGCTAATGGGATGGATGTCTCGCCAATCGGCTCTGCTGAAGTTCTTCCATGAAGAACTAGAGAAACACAACCCTGCAGCCGACCTGGAGCAGAAACTGCAGGCCACCAAAGCCACTGCAGAAAAGCAGATCTAAGCTCTAACCAAGGAGCGGGATACACTGAAGGCCTCCCAATCTGAGCTTTGCTCCGAGGTTTCCACGGTGGCCTCCAATTTCGATAAATTGAAGTTGGAGAACGCCAAAAGAAAGAACTTCAAGTCGCCTTCTCTAATGCACAGGAGGAGGTGACGGCACTTCGTGAAGAGACTAAGATTCTGGTCCGTGTTCGCGATCAGCTAAACGCTGACAAGGCGACATTGGAAGCTGACAACGACAAGCTGAAGATCGAGGCTAAGGAGCAGAGTCTTCTGATCTCCAATGGCGCCTACATGGACTTCGCCAGTTGCTTAAAGCAAGTAGAATTCTTGAATCCCGGGATCCAACTCATTTTTAAGGGGGTTCATCCACTTCACGGGGTAGAGGGAGGTCAGCTTGTGGACTATGACAACGACCCCCCTACCCGGGTCAACCTTGATGACCCCGAGTTGGAGGCTTTTGATCCTCATGCTGATTACTCAACATCGCCAACTCCAGATGAAGATGAAGATGTCGCCCCTTCTACGTCTTGAAGCTCATTTTGTAATAGTTAGGTTAGGTTTATTTTTATTTCAATGAACAATTTCCTGGTATGTTAACCAGAATTATTTTTGTAATGTTTTGAACTTTAATTGTATTTCCTTATTTCTTTATCTCTATAGCAATTTCCATCCCGTGACTTTAACTTGAATTTTTTCCATCTTACTGTTTAACGTGTCGTTGTGTTTATAACCTGTAACTTTTGTTTTGTATGTCTTGTCACTGAGACTTTCAACCCCTTATAAATATTTAGGGTTCGTAACAATACCGTTGGGACATGTCGCCCTATTGGAATCTCTGATCCTGACGAAGTACTTCAAGGCCTGTGGCCAATTTGGGGCGTGTCGCCCTAATGGGATCTTTGATCCTGATGAAGTTTTTCAAGGCCCGTGGCCTATCTCGTTGGGGCGTGTCACCCTATTGGGATCTTTGATCCTGGTGAAGTACTTCAAGGCCTGTGGCCTGTTTGGGGCATGTCGCCCTATTGGGATCTTTGATCCTGGTGAAGTACTTCATGGCCTGTGGCTTGTTTGGGGCGTGTCACCCTATTGGGATCTTTGATCCTGGTGAAGTACTTCAAGGCCTGTGGCCTGTTTGGGGTGTGTCGCCCTATTGGGATCTTTGATCCTTGTGAAGTACTTCAAGGCCTGTTTCCTATGTCGTTAGTGCGCGCCGCCCCAATTGGGATCTTTGATCCTTTCAAACGCCTTGCTGAATTGTAATCATTGAATATCTGCAACTGAAATTTTAAACTTTGACAAATCTTTGTTCTCATTTCATATATTATTGGGTTACAAAACCTGGGGCCTCATTAAAACCTTCAAGGTAAAACCCTCCTTAGGGAAAAAACCCAAGAAGGAAAAAGAGTACCCCTTACAGAAATTGTACATCAAAACTTAGAATACAACATTGAGTTAAACATAAATAAGTAAACTAGTCTTTAACTGTAGTATCTCCTCAGATCCGCGGCATTGAAGGTCTGCGACAATTCTCTCCCTTGTAAAGTTTCTAAGGCGTACGCACCTTTTCTTGTACTCCTTACTACTCGGTAAGGGCCTTCCTAGTTTGCTGCAAGCTTTCCATCTTTTGCATTCTTTAGACCAATGTTGGCCCTTCTTAGTACGAGATCGTCCACCGCGAACTCGCGCTTCACGACTTTGGCATTATACCTCTGAGCAACTCGCTGCTTTCTCGACATTTCGGTTAACCGTACCAACTCGCGGACTTCATCCACGAGGTCGAGCTCTTCTCTCAAAACTTCTTGATTATTTGGTGGAGTATACATAACCCTCCAAGACGGTTCACCAATCTCAACTGGAATCACGACATCAATCCCGCATACAAGGCGGAAAGGGGTTTCTCCCGTGGTACTTTGTGGGGTGGTTTTGCAACTTCACAACACTTGATAGAGATTATCCACCTAAGCTCCTTTGGCATCCTCAAGTCGTTTTTTCAAACCATTTAAGATGACTTTATTTGTTGCTTCGGCCTGCCGTTTGTTTGGGGGTGTTCTACACTTGAAAAATGATGTCGTATCTGCAACCCCTCAAGGAGTTCCCTGAACTGGCTCCTTGTAAATTGAGTTCTGTTGTCTGTAACTATCTCAGCCGGGATTCCGAAGCGACATATGATTGTTTTAAACGTGATGGCTTCCACCTGTGCAGAAGTAACGGTAGCAAGGGGATCTGCCTCAACCCATTTGGTAAAGTAATCCACTACCACAACTAGATATTTCAATTGTCCCGTGGCCTTGTGAAAAGGTCCCAGGATGTCCATCCCCCATGTGTGAAAGAGCCATGGCGCGAATAGAGTATGCAGCTCTTCAGGCGGTATATGAGGGATATTCGCATGTCGTTGGCATTGTTCACATTTTTTAACGTTATTGGCTGCGTCTTCCTGCATAGTCGGCCAGAAGTAGTCCGCTCTCAACGCTTTCCTGGCCAGGGATTTGGCCCCGACATGATGTCCACAGCTGCCCTCGTGTATCTCGGCCAGTACATACCCGATTTCTTCCGGGCCAATGCATTTCAGGAGCGGGGTTGAGATCCCCTTTCTGAACAAGTGGCCTTCAATTACTGCGAACCTCGTTGCTTTTTTTTTTATTATCATCTTAGATTCTTTAGCATCCTCGGGTGTGATCCCCCTCTCGATATAATCAACCAAGCGGGTCCTCAAATCTGGTTCTTGTACCTGTAGAGTTAGACTGGGATAGGGAATTACCTCCTCTACCACAGAATGGTAGTTTGATTCATTCTTTGTGCTAGCAAGTTTGGAGAGAAGGTTTGCCCGTGCGTTTTCTTCTCTCGGGATATGTCGGATCTCGAATTTGGATAAGCCCACCAAGACATCTCGTACTTTGGCGAGATATTTCTGCATTATAAGCTCTTTTGCTTGCTATTCCCCTTTTATGTGAGAGACTACCAACTTCGAATCTGAGCAGATGGTTATCGCATTTGCCGCTAACTCTTTGGCCATTCGTATTCCAACCAGGCAGGCCTCATACTCTGCCTGATTGTTTGATGTTGGGAAATCAAATTTTAGAGAATATTCGATCGCCAGGCCATCTGAGTTTTCAAGAATCACTCTGGCACCACATCCCTTAGTGTTTGAAGAGTCATCGACATATATCATCCATTCCCCGGGGTGGGCCTGCCCGGGATGAGTCATTTCAGCCAGAAATTCGGCCAAAAATTCGGCCAGGACCTGTGCCTTGATTGCAAGTCGTGGTTCGTACGATATGTCATATTGGGTTAGCTCTATTGCCCACGACATCATCCTTCCAGCCAGATCCGGCTTATGCAAAATCTGCCGTATTGGTTGGTTGGTTTTGACCAGAATTGGGTAGCATTGGAAGTATGAGCCCCATTTCCTAAAGGCTATCAACAACGCAAAATCCACTTTTTCAAGTCGTTGGTAGTTCAACTCGGCCCCCTGCAAAGCCATGGAAACAAAATAAACGGGAAATTGATCCTTACCTTCTTCCCGGATCAACACGACACTTATGGCTTCGTCTGTAACCGCGAGATAGAGTATCAAAGTGTCGCCTGCAATTGGTTTCGTTAAGACGGGAGGAGATGCCAAGGAGACTTTAAGTTCTCTGAAAGCCTCTTCGCACTCTTGAGTCCAATTGAAGGAGTCTTGCTTCTTGAGGATTTTGAATATTGGGAGGCAACATTTTGCTGAAGTCGGGAGGAAACGTGACAGAGCTGCAATCCTCCCAGTGAGTTGTTGTACATTGTTTATCGTCCTGGGGCTTATCATGTCGAGGATTGCCCGATACTTGTCTGGGTTCACCTCTATACCACGGCTTGTGAGCATAAATCCCAGAAATTTTCCTGCTTCCATACCAAACATGCACTTTAGAGGGTTTAGTCGCAAATTGTACTGTCATAGGCGCTGAAAAACGGACTCCAAGTCCTTGGACGGATCTTCGTCATCTTTGGTTTTTATAATCATGTCGTCAATATACACCTCGACTTCCCTGCCTCTCATCTCGGCAAAGACTTTATCCATTATCCTCTGGTATGTCGCCCCTACATTCTTTAAACCAAACGGCATCACATTGTAACAAATGCCCCAAGATTAGTAATAAAAGATGTTTTATCCTGATCTTTAGGATCCATGGGTATTTGATTATACCAAGAATAAGCGTATAAAAAAGAGATATCTATAACCCGCCGTATTATCTACCAATTTATCAATGCAGGGTAGTGGGATGGGATCCTTTGGACATGCTTTGTTTAAGTCCGTGCACATCCTCCACTTGCAATTCGCCTTTTTTACCATCACGTATTGGATAGCCAATCAGAGTATTGCATCTCGAGGATCAATCCCGCGTCTAACAACTCGTTGACCTGCTTTTTGATGGTCGTTGTCCTCTCTTGGCCCATCTTCCTCTTCTTCTGGGCTATAGGCCTCGATCCTTCCCGTATTGAAAGTTGATGGTAACAAAATTTGGGATCTACACCCGACATATCTGAGGCGACCCATGTAAAAATATCTTTATTATCCTGCAAGACTTTTATCATATTTTTCATAATGTTAGTAGGTAAATTTTTTCCGACCTTAACTATCTGTTCAGCCTTGTTGTTGACTTGTACTTCTACCGAGTCGCCTTCTGGCTCAAATCGTTCATGTTGTAGTTCTCCTCTTGGATCTAAGTCCGCCAGCATCACTGCGACATCTCGCCTAACGAACTTTTGTTTTCCTTTGACTTCCTTTTTTGCGTCTTCTTTTTGCATGTCTTTTTCTTCTTCCTTTTCTTGTGCTGGAGTGGTTTGTTATCTTTGAGGCTCTCCAGATAATAAATTTGTGACTCCAGGCCGTTTCCCCCCACAGTGACGATGTCGTCCCTATCACTGGGGAACTTCATTTCCATTTACCACAGCTCCTAGAGCGTTTAAAGTCGGCCTCCCTAGGATTGCATTGTAAGCAGATGGGCAATCTACGACCAGAAATTTTACCTTTACTGACCTGCTGCCACCGCGGCTACAAAAAGTTACTTTTATCTTTATATAGCCTTTAGGGGAGATAGTATCCCCTGTGAAGCCTATCAAGTTACCCTTTGTGAGGGATCAAGTCTTTCTTAGTCAGGCCCAACTTCTGGAAAAGGTCCCAGAACATGATGTCAGCTGAACTCCCTTGATCCACAAATAACCTCTTCACGCATTGGATCCCGTTCCATCAATGGGTAAGTCGTCCTTAGAAAACGCCAACGTCATTCTCCTCATGGCCTTGATAGCAATGCAATGGTCCCTTTCATCACAAGATCTCTTTCTAGACGACTCTGAGGGTTCCATATGGTCTAAACCCCCAGCAATTACGTTAATGACACCTTTCGAATCCGTGTTGTCATGTCGCCGTGGACTACGGGACCTCGGTCGTCATCTTTCATCTCGCCCAGAATCCCTGTTCCCTGGACTAGAACCACGTCTTCCGGAAGGTGACGGGCTCCTTCCCTGGGATGACCCTTCATCACTTTTTTGAACGAATTGTTTCAACTTCCCTTGTCTTATTAACTTTTCAATGGCGTCTTTGAGATGGATGCACTCATTTGTATAGTGTTCGTGATCCTTGTGATATAAGCAGAACTTGTCCTTGTTCTTCGACTGCGACCTCAATGGCGGGGGTCTATGTTTAAGTTCGGAATACATAATCTCCTTATACACTCGCGAGGGCGGCATGATGAGAGACGCGTAATTGGAGTAAGCTCCTCTGGGCGGCTTCTCACTTCGGTCATATGCTCTTTCATTTTCCCTGGGCTTTCCTCCATAAGCATCCTTTTGTTTCTCTTTTTTATCTTTCTCTTGTCTCGCGGCCTGGTTGTCGGCTTTATTGTTTCGAACCCGTTCTTCAATTTGGATCCATTTCTCTGCTTGCTTCTTTAATTCCTCCATAGTTTTGGGCTTTTCACTAGCCAGGTCTTTAGCGAAACCGCCCGGCTTCAATCCCTGCCTGAGAAAATATAACATCATATTGGGTGCAACATCATGTACCTCAAGGGACTCTTGCATTGAAGTGGATGATAAAGTCCCTTAGAGGTTCGTCCGACTTCTGTTTTATCCTTTCTAGGTGATGTTCAGTCTTGAATTGTTGCTTGCTGCTTGTGAAGTTAGAAGCAAATTTATCTTTCAGTGCTTTCCATCCCTCGATGGGTCCCGCTGGCAAAGACGAGAACCATCTACGCGCGGCAGCCTTCAAAGTCAGAAGGAAGGCCCGACATATCACGGGTTCTTTGGCCCCTTCGAAGACCATGGTTTGTTGGAAGATCTCGATATGGTCCTGGGGTTGGTGGTCCCGTCATAAGGATCAATTTGCACAGCAAATTTGAAGTTTGCCGGCATTTCAAAATTCATTATTGCTGGGACGAAAGGATTGTGACATCGATCAATTTGAATGTCGTTCTCCGCCACTCGTTCCACCGGGTCAATGTCGGGGAAACGAGGCGGGATGTTAACGGGTTGTGACAGCGGGATCTGCGGTCCCACCATAGAAACTTGTTTCTCCACCTGGGGATTTTGTCCCTCCTGACGATTCTCATGTCGCTGAGGGGG